>CM019166.1:8592963-8649862 GCA_009733165.1 Naja naja
CCATTCTGCTTTCACGGGACAAAAGGTTTCTGGCTTTTGACTTTTTCTGACCGTTGCACGCACATCGGTGAGCTGACTCAATCCAAGACGGGAACTGGTGGAAGAACTTTCTGTACCGCTTCGGAATCTGGGAACATCGGAATGCAGGAGGAAGAAGAACATGCTGAATAAGCTGGCTTGTCTGACACCAGGCGTGGGGGTGGGGGGTGGGGAAGTTGGTGAGGAATGTTAACAGTGAAAGGCTGGGTTTATTTTGGCATCAAAATCACAGCCAGGGGCGAAAAGGGCTTGCCAAATTCAGGCAGATTTGAACCTGTCAAGGAACAGGGTTAAGTTCCTACGATGTACTTTCCCTGGGATTCGAAAACTTGAGTTTTCAAGGAACGGACAAAGAGCAGATGCTGACCTTTTACGGCTGATCTGCCAAGAAAAAAAAAGTCTTTTAGGAAAGGAAACAAGGTTTTTTTTGTTTTAAAGTGGCTGCATTTTAAAAGCCAAGCGCCAAGTTTCCAGTCCTCAGGATGGAATTGGAGAAGTTTAAAGCAAGGTATCGGTCTTCTGAGTGTTCTACATGTGGGCTCACATGGCAATGGATTAAATCTCTGCCCCCCTACCCATGGCCAACATTTAGATAGGTTGCTTTAAAACTTCTCCAGCCCATCCTGAGGACTAGAACCTGGGGGCTTGGCTTTTAAAAGGGCAGCTGGGCCCATTCAGATATTTTTCTGATTAAGATTTGCAAGGGGGAAATAAATAAAATAAACGGCATTAATTAATTGCAGAGAGAATTCACGGCTTCTTTCCTAAGAAGAATTCTCATTCAGACTGATCATTAAGATTTGGGTTTATATTTATCGGGTTCACACGAATGCCGTTTGCAACCTTCCCAGCTGGCTTCTGGCAAGTAAAGTCAATGGAGGAAGCCAGATTCACTCCACAAACATCTGATTCACTTAATGACCGCAGGGGATTCAATCCACAACCCGGGCTTAAAAAAAGGTCACAAAATTGCGACCTTCTGGCAAGGAAAATCAATGGGGAAGCCAGATTCAGTTAACAACCGGGTCACTAATTTAACGACTGCAGTGATCCACTTAACAAACCTGGCAAGAAAAGTCATAAAATGGGGGCAAAACTCACTTAAATGCATGTCTCGCTTAGCAACATAAATTTTGGACTCCGTCGTAAGTCAAGACCTTGCCTTCAGAAGTTGCAGGAGCTTCATCCCTGGAAGCTTTCAAGAAGAGGCTGGCCTGCCACCTGTCAAAAAATGGTGTAGGGTCTCCTGCTTAGGTGAGGGGGGTTGGACTAGATGACCTACAAGGTCCCTTCCAACTCTGTTAATCCGTTAATAAATGGTGTAAGGTCTTCTGCTTGGGCAGGGGGTTGGACTGGATGACCTACAAGGTCCCTTCCAACTCTGTGAATCTAATCTAATTACTGAGTCTTCCCTGAGTTCAGAAAAGAGTAACTAAGATGGTCAAAGGCCTGGAGACTATGAAGAACGGATGCAGGTTTTGGGCCTGGCTACTCTAGGGAAGAGAAGGATGAGGGGAGACAGGATAGCATCTTCCAATATTTGAGGGGCTGCCCCAGAGAGGAGGAGGGGGTCAAGCTATTTTCTAAAGCACCCAAAGGCCTAACAAGGAAGAATGGATGGAAACTGATCCAGGAGAGATTCAACCTGGAAATAAGGAGGAATTTCCTGATGTGAGAACAATCAACCCATGGAACAGGAGTTGCCTTCAGAAATTGTGGGAGCTTCATCACTGGAAACTTTCAAGAAGAGACTGGACTGCCATCTGTCAGAAATGGTGTAGGGCTTCCTGCTTGGGCGCAGGGCTGGACTAGGTGACCTACAAGGTCCCTTCCCACTCTGTTAACCTGTAAACAAACTACCTGTATATTTCTATTGCTCATCCCTATTTTTAAGCGATGCAAAACGCTTGTATTAAACAGTTATTTTTTTATTCTTTTTTTGCAATTACAACTCTTTCAAGGCCAGCCTCTCTCCCCAGACAGATTTGAAATGCGGCGCCCTAAAACCCACTGCTTGAACCCTGAGGCACCCCTGTCTTTGGGACGCAGCCGTGCAGCTGCCCCTGACTTTTGGCTAAAGGGCATTCCAGTTTATAAGGTGGATGCAGGCTGTCCTCCTGTCTCTTCCTCGGGTCTCAAAAAGTTCTGGCCGGACGGTTGAGAGCAGAGTCCAAACCATGCCAGCCGAGCGCCCCCATCCGTGCCATGTAATGGCCAAACTCTGCCACTAATGAGCTTGTCGTTGCAACATGTTGACATTTCATGAGACAGACGTCTTGGCTGCAGCCGAATGGTGACTTGCAGGCTGCAGGGTCCCTGGTTGAAGCCACTTCTTCCCCTCCACCCCGGGGGAGGAGGGGGGGAGGAGGGGGGTTGGCAAAGCGGGGCAGCGAGATCAAGGGGATGATTACGCCAAGCTGGTTTTCGGGGAATTAAGGAGAAACTTCCTAATAGGACAATTAACCAGTGGAACTGTCTGCCTCCAGAAGTTGTGGGTGCTTCATCACTGGGGGGTTTTAAGAAGAGACTGGACAGATACTTGTCTGGGATGGCATAGCTTCTCCTGCTTGTGCAAGGGGTTGGACTGGATGACCTCCAAGGTCCCTTCCAGCTCTATTTCTAATTTTTCTATTTCTATTATTTCCTATTCTATTGTTTCCTATTGTATTCTTTTTTAAAATTCTATTCTATTTTTAATTCTATTCTTAATTCTATTCTATTCTTAATTCTATTCCTATTATTCTATTCTATTCTATTCTAAATTCTATTCCTATTATTCCATTCCATTCCATTCTGAATCCTATTCTCTTTTCTTTCTCTTCTTTTCTCTTCTCTTCTTAATTCTATTCTATTCTATTTTTAATTCTATTCCTACTATTCTATTCTATTCTATTCTATTCTATTCTATTCTATTCTATTCTATTCCTTCCAATATTTATTCTATTCTATTCTATTCTATTCTATTCTATTCTATTCTATTCTATTCCTTCCAATATTTATTCTATTCTATTCTATTCTATTCCTTCCAATATTTATTCTATTCTATTCTATTCTATTCTATTCTATTCTATTCTATTCTATTCTATTCTATTCTATTCCTATTCTATTCTATTCTTGGAGCCAAACAGGGTGCAATAATCAGAAGCGACAATTTTCCTGCAAGATGATAAACATCATAAGAGTCATCCTAATAATAACAATATTATGCATTGGCTAAGTGGTAAATAGATATAATTAAATATAATTAAATATGTGTAGTCCTTGACTTACAACAGTTCATTTCGTGACCGTTTGAAGTTATAAAGGCTGTTAACAACTGTGTGACTGACTTATCAACTGCAGCGATTCATTTAACAACTGCGGCACAAAAGGTCATAAAATGGGGCAAAATTCACTTAAATGCTTTGCTTAGCAACATAAATTTAGGCTCAGTGGTGGTCATAAGTCGAGGACTACCTGTGTCCCAGGAACAATTCCTGACAGACCTGCCTCAATAGCCAAACTGGTTTGCACCCACTGAGAGACTTCAGTTTGCATTGGCAGTGTCCTTTGGACTCAGGATAATGGGTGATGTAGTCCTTGACTTATGGCTGGTTGCTTAGAGTCCCTTTGAAGCCATCAACAGACCACTAAACAGACCTGGATTTGAAGGCCTGATGGTTGGGCCTTCCTGCGGTCATGTGGTCACATCTGGGTTGCTTAGCAACCCATCTGCATTTATGACACGACCTCAATCAATCAATCAATGAGAATAGAGGTTGAGGGAATCTGTGTTTTTCAATGTCGGAATCTGTGTTTTTCAATGGAATTCCATACTTCTTCGGTCATTTTTTTTGTTTTGCTGGAAACATATTTATTTCCAGTTTCCAGCAAAAATCGCTCATTTTGCAGACAATGGTTTCGCTTCACGGCGCTGCAAAAAAGTACCATAAAACTAGATTGGCCACATCATGAGCCACCTAACAACCGGCATGATTTACAACCAGAATTCCGGGCTCAATTGCAGTCGTAAGTCAAGGACTAGCTGGAATGATCACAGGTGTATGCCCAAACATGTCTTTTAACAGCAGCAAAAAAGGGAAAAAAAATGTTGGCAACCATTTTTGGCCGCTCACCTCTCTGTCTCACCTACAAAGGTTGAGCTGCAATCCTGGAAATCTAACCGACTGGAGGAATTTTTTTTTTTGACATTTAGTCGCCGAATCTGTGGTTTCCTGGTGGTCTCCTCTCCCTGTTGAAGCCCAGATGGAGAGGCGCTGCCCCCTGGTGGCTGTAACTCTGAAGGGGCTGGATGGAGCAGGAATTAGCAAGCCCGCCCGATGTTAAAAAGACAATGACTCCAGATCAAGTTTTGCTTGATGATTTCATGGCTTCAAAGAGACAAGTTACAAGTCCTTATTGATGTGCATTAATTAAATGTCTAGGAGATTTCATTGCAGCCAGCCTCCAGAAAAACAAGTTGCGTTATTTTGTAGCTGTGCCAGAAGTAAACCTTCTTGCCTGGGGAATATATTAAAATATGAATGGCGAAACCTGAGATCCTTCTGTTCAGAAGTCATGTCCCAGCTCATGACTAGAGTTTTGCTTGTCGTTTGCGGCTTGGCTCGCTTGCCTGAGCTGCCTACAGTTGTCTTGTTTTCCTTGGATTCCTCTTTAATCCATCACAGGGTTGACTTAACAACCACGGACCACCACAAAACAGTTGTAAATCCAGCTCGGTCACGTGACCGACCCGTTTTATGAACATCACAAGTTGCTACCATGGTAAAAGGCAGGCTCCTTTACAGTCGTAACACAAGGACTGCCTGTCTTCTATCCTGTTCACAGTAATACAGGTAATCCTCACCTTACAACCATTCATTTAGTGACTGTTTGAAGTTACAAAGTGTTCTGACCAAGGCTGCCTAGACCATAATTACGCACATGCTTATTTTAAAAACAAGTCTTATTTTATTGCAACGTTGGGAATTGTTTTCATTCCCAGCCGGTAATGAATCTCAAACAGTCCCTCGAGATAAGCACCCACCTTTCTTCCCGTGAAGTGCTGCCAACAACAGAAGTGTCCAATGAACTAGAAAAAAACCCAGCCGAAGTACAAAGCACTTCAAGAATGAATCTGAACCGAATGAACAACTTTGCTTCCTGCAAAGGTTTCTTCACCTTTGCCTGTCCTTTATACTGTATGGGAGGGGCAATCACCTCCCAGCCTTACTCCCGAGTTGCCCCTTTTGTCTCAGCTACTCTCGCCCTCTAGCAGCTCTGCGCACACGCGCCCTGGGAACAGGCTCCCCTTGTTCTTCTGCCTCGCTGCTGCCAGACTCCAGAGGCAGCACCCCACTCCCAGATGATCCTGGCCCCATCCCTGCATCGTACACAGGACCCTTGTCCGACTCCTCTCCAGACTCCCGGACTGGTCCCCGTTCTTCCCCACTGTCCGATTCTACTGCCATCTGCAACAGGCTGTTGGTGGACCACAACAGAAAGCACTGGAAAAAAGTGACTTATGACCAGTTTTCACACATACGACCATTGAAGTATTCCCGTGGTCGCGTGATCAAAATTCAGGCGCTTGGCCACGGATTCATATTTATGTCCTGGGGGGTCACGTGATCCACTTTTACGACCTTCGGACAAGCGATGTCCTAACTTAACGATGGCAGTGATTCCCTGAACCGCTCTGGCCGGAAAGGTCATGCAAGGAGGTGAAACTCAACAAATGTCTCACTTAACGACATAATGTTGGGGCTTGGTTGGGGTTGTAAGCAGGGGCGGGATCTGACAGGGTTAACTACCGGTTCGGTGATTTACGAGGTTCGGTGATTTACGATGTGCTTCCCTGCACGCCGCGTGCAGAAAAGCAGCGTTTGAAAAAGCACTTTTTTCCTGCTTTTTCAACCGCACCTGTGCCTCGCACGGAAGCTGAAGTTGAAAAAGCAGAAAATAAAGGACAGGTAAGAGCCCGGGTGGGCGGGTGGGCCAAAACACCAGCAGACATAGAACCGGTTCTATGTCTGCTGCTCTTCAGAGCTACCGGTTCTACAGAGCCGGACAGAACCGATAGAATCCCACCCCTTGGTCGTAAATCGAGGACTACCTGTATCCTGGACGGAGAAACAGCGGGATTTGAACCCCAACCCCCACGGGGACAAATAGTGGATGAAGCAGGCCATTCTACGAAAACATTTTTTGTTAAAAAAAAAAAAAAAACTTTGTTCTTCTATTTTTTTTTCCTGCCCCCCCCAAAAAAGTTTGCGTGACATTCCACACCCTTAAATTGCATATTTCATCCTTGTTCCTTCCTGGGGCTGATGTCCTTTCTTCCCCTTTAACCCAATCTCTCCCTCCCTCTTCACCCCTGCCATCCTCAATTCCCCCCCCCCCAGTTTATCCCCCTCCAAACCAGGGTCAAACGTTAACCAAATCAGCTGCTTGTCGCTTTTCATAAATAATCCACGCAAAGCACCCTTTCCGAACAATTTTGCTTAAGCAGGAAACCGAGGGGGTCAAGCAGTCGGAGTTGGCACAAACAGGCCAGAGAGCGTTTTTCTTTTCGACGCGGGCGAGTGCCAAGAATCTCAATAGTATTTTTTTTTCCCACCCTTTCTTCATTGGACGGCACAATTTCTGGACTCCAAACATCTCGGCCAGGTCCTCAGATCTCCCCCAGCGAAAAGGAGGCTCAACGGTGTAAGGGTGAAGGGAGGGAAAACGGGAGTTTTCTGATCCTGAAAAAGCGCACGGATTGTTCCTCTCCAGCATCACCAGCTGAAGGAAGAGATGCTTCGAGATTTTTAGGCCCTATTTTTAAGAAAATTAAGGGCCCTCCCTTCAGAAAAAGCAGTTCCTTTCCAGCAAACCGAATCTGCTAATCCTAATTCCTTGAATCAAAAAAATCCTGGATATTCTTTTCCTCCAGATTTTTCGTTTTTGCAGGAATTCTATTTTTTTAAAGTCACCGCCAATTTTACGGCGTCCTTCTCTGTTTTCTTTCTCTTTTCTCCATCTATCCATCTTTTTCTTTTTTTCTCTTCTCCATCTCTTGGCCTTCTGCTTTATGTGCACAGCGTTTGGCCCAGGAGCAAGATCTGGCCTGTAGGGTTTTTTTTTTTTGGGTAAACCCCCTGAGGATCTTTTTTGGCTCACCATGGCTTTTGGGGAACTCCTGGAGCAAATCGGTGGCATGGGACGCTTCCAACTTATCCACACTATGCTACTGACCATCCCGGTCTTGTTCATGGCCAGCCACAACCTTCTCCAGAACTTCACGGCTGCTATCCCAGAGCACCATTGCCAGGTGCACCTTGCCCCCAATGACAGTGAGCACCCCAATATCACTCATCTGCAAGGCACTGGCCAGCTTCTCCGGGTCAGCATCCCCCTGGATAACAAGCAGAGGTTGGAGAAATGCAGGCGCTTCACGGACGCCCAGTGGTATCTCCTCAACGCGAGTGTCCCCAGGGTGAACGAGACCAAAACCGAACCGTGCGCCGAGGGATGGTTTTATGACCAAACTCAGTTTACGTCCACCATCATCAGCGAGGTGAGTGGCCATCTGGGAAGGTGGTGAACTATGAGAAGTATTATTTGGAGGAAAGGAAGGTTGGGATAGGGAGAGATTCTCCAAGCCAAGGCATGTGTCTCCTTGGGTGGAGGACTGGTTTTAAGAATCATAGAACATCGTAGAACATCATCAGAGAATGGAATGGGAGAATAGAATAGAATAGAATAGAATAGAATAGAGAATAGAAAATAGCATAGGGAATAAAATTAGAATAAAATAGACTAGAGAATAGAATTAAAATAGAATAGAAAATAGAATAGAATAAAAATAGAATAGAATATAGAGAATAGAATTAGAATAAAATAGAATAGAAAATAGAATAGAAGTAGACTAGTATAACTAATCTGTTCTTTCCATACATATTGAAAGAAAAGTCTGTTTCAAAAGGGAAAACTGAATACATCATAATGCAACTGTGTGTGCCAAAATACGTACTGGTTTTATACGCAGACCTAAATTCAAACATATGGAAAGAGAACAGACCAAAGGAAAGAGGAAAAAAACTGAAAAACAGCAAGGAAACAGTAGGTAAATTAAAAATGAGAAACAGCAAAAAGACAGAACCAAACTGGGCAGAGTTGCAAGTAGGGAGACTGAAATGGATAGATCTGTAGAAATCAGGAAATGATAAGGATTACAATATTATAGAATAGAATAAGAATAGAGCAATAACATGAGAATAGAATAGAATAAGAATAGAATAGAATACAGAACAGAATAGAATAGAATAGGAATAGAATAGAATAATAACAGAATTGGAAGGGACCTTGGAGGTCTTCCTGCCTACTTAGGCAGGAAACTGTATACCTTTAACACCTTCAAACCACACCTGGGTATCCCAATTCTTGAGAAGGGCTCAATAAGGTGGACAAACATGCCAAATCCAGTCTAAATATCTGGCTGGCTGTGCGACCATATTAACACAGCACCTTGCTAGGATTTGAATTCAACTCTTTCGAACCCAGGACATTCTGCTTGCCCTGTTGCACCCCCCCACACACACATTTACAGACCCTCAAAATCTAGACAAAAGATTGCCACCCTCCAGCCCTGTCCTTAGAAACTTTAAGTCTTAGTAGCGATGAACCAACAGGGAGAGAGATATACAGCTGAACAACCTGCTGATTCCCTCCCACCACCCAGCAAATAAAGGAGTTAAGTTGCAGAAACCACAGGAAATGTTTTGGGTTGGAAATGGGGGGGCTTGTCCCCCACCCCCAGCCCTAATGCAATCCAAAGGCCCTGCTGGGCACAGAAAAATCTCAGATCAGTGGGAAATATTTATCTGGCACCAGTTCTAAGAGAAGGACTGGCAAATTTTTTCTGCAGAGAGCAAAAATGTTGTTCTCAGCCTGTCTTCCCTCCGTCTTTTCTCTTCCCGGAGGGGGAATATGTTCTATGTGCCCCCAATTTATATTTCTCTTCTTGTTCTCCTCTATCCTGTCACCTTCCCAAGCTTGCAGAGTCGGGTAACCAGGATGCAGTTTTGATTCTTGCTAAATGTGCAAGATTTGCCTGGCAGTTTGTTCGGCCTTCGTTCCCAAAAGATCAGCCTACTGAATTGGCTGCATTGGGAGCAAGATCTGCTTTTTTTTTCTTGTTTTTTAAAAGATCACAAGGGAAGCAATCAAGTTTCTAGTCCTGTGGCTCCAGAATTCTGGCAGCTGAAATGTTTTGGGAACTCACTAGGGAGCAATGCAAGAATTTGAAAAAAAGAGCCGTGGTTTGTTTTAAACTCTGAAGCAATGTTTGTGAAATTGCCCTGTCTGCTGTAACTGTTGAATGTGTTGTTTAGCAACCGGTTGTAAGTCAAGGACTACTCAATGCCTGTAAGTTGCAGGCATGCCTCTTATCTTCACTCCCCGTCCCCCAAACACACATCACATACCACACTCATCCTCCATCACATCATCCAGGTACTGAACACTTCAGCCAGGTATGATTCTCCCTCTCTTGCACACACACACACCCCTTTTAATTGTGAGGTCCTTGCTGCTCTTTGAGCGTGGTTGTTTTTTTATAGACATTTCATGACCCAACTAGGTACCATCATCAGTGCTAGAAGGGAATGGGGATGGAGGAGGAGGAGGAGGAGGAAGAGGAGGAGGAGGAAGAAGAGGAGGAAGAAGAGGAAGAGGAGGAAGAGGAAGAGGAGGAGGAGGAGGAAGAGGAAGAAGAGGAGGAAGAGGAGGAGGAGGAAGAAAAGGAAGAAGAAGAAGAGGAGGAGGAAGAAGAGGAGGAAGAGGAAGAAGAAGAGGAGGAAGAGGAGGAGGAAGAAGAAGAGGAGGAGGAAGAGAGGAGGAGGAGGAAGAAGAGGAGGAAGAGGAGGAGGAGAAAGAAGAAGAGGAGGAGGAAGAAGAGGAAGAAGAGGAGGAGGAAGAGGAGGAGGAAGAGGAAGAGGAGGAGGGGAGAGAAAAAGACTGTGGGGTCTTTAGTGCTCTCTGAGCTTGATTGTTTCCTTGCTGATGTTTCATTATCCAACTAGGTAACTTCATCAGTGCTAGAAGGGAGTGAGGACTGTAGAGAGAAAGAGGAGGAGGAAGAGGAGGAGGAGGAAGAGGAGGAGGAGGAGGAGGAAGAAGAAAAGGACTGTGGAATCCTTGCTGCTCTCTGAGCTTGATGGGTTTTTTTTTGGACATTTCCCACACACCAACATCATCAGTGCTAGAAGGGAGTGGGGCTTGCTCTCTATGAGCACTGATCATGCTACCTAGTTGGGTCATGAAACATCTGGAAGAAAACCACCAAGCTGAGAGAGTATCAAGGACCCCACACAGTCCAGCCCTGAGCTGCAAATATTCTTTCCTGTTGGCACAACTTTTAACGAAACCGTTTTTCTCCTGTGACAGTGGGACTTGGTGTGTGACCGGCGTAAACTTCGGGAGATGGCGCAGTCCATTTACATGGGGGGTGTGCTGGTCGGCGCCCTGGTCCTAGGCGGGCTGGCTGACAGGTATGTTGGTCAGCAGGGGGAAGCACTGGGAGAAACAGGTGAGCAGCGGGTGAACTCCGGTGGTCAGGGCACCACTCGGTGATCCAATCACTTTTTTATCCCATCAGTAGGCTGAGAAGTGCAGTTTGGGTGTTGGCCACAAGGGGGAGCTAACTGCTTCTTACCTCTTAGATCAGATTGACACCTGCAATGAGATTCCTTCTCTTTGGAAGTCTGTAGAGATTCTCAGTTATCATCCAGGTCATGGTTGTCACAAAGGTGCTTTTTTCAGAAGGCAACTGGACTTTGTTTTTTCTCTGAAGAACAGAATTTGGAATTTAGAATAGAATAGAATAAGAATAGAATAAGAATAGAATAGAATAGAATAGAATAGAATAGAATAGATATTGGAATGTAGAATAGAACAGAATAAGAATGAATAGAATAGATGAGGAGAATAGGAGATATAATAGAATAGAATAGAATAGAATAGAATAGAATAGAACAGGAATACAATAGAATTAATAGAAATGGAAAGAAGAGAAGAGAACAGAACAGGAATAGAATGCAATAGGAATAAGGAATAGAACAGAATATGGAATAAGAATAGAATAGAATTAGAATTAGAGTAGAGTAGAATAGAATAGAAAAGGAATAGAATAGATGTAAGAGAATAACAATGAAGGAGATATATGGAATGAAATAGAATAGAATAAATATTGGAAGGAATAGAATAGAATAGAATAGAATAGAGAATAGAACAGGAATGGAATAGATGTGGAGGAGAATATAGAAGACAGAATAGAACAGAATAGAACAGAACACAACAGAAATTAATAAGTTGATGTTGAAATAGAAGATTAAACAAGAACAGGAATAGAATGCAATAGAATAGGAATAGAACGAACAATGGAATTGAACAGAATAGAATCAGTGAATTGAAGAAAATAGAATAGAAATGTTTGAACAGAATAGAGGAGAATAAGAGTGAAGAAAGGAGAGAATCAGAATAGAAATAAAATCAAAGAAATAGAAAGAAGGAATAGAATAGAATAGAATAGAATACTTGGAAGGGACTTTGTAGGTCAGACACAAATCTTTAAAAAATTGTAGAATTGGGTGCAGTCACATGATGACCCACTCAATGACCATCACAACCTACAGCCATAAGTCGAGGATTCGGTTACACTCATAAGTCAAGTCATAATTACAGTTGTAAATCAAGGACCACCTGTATTCTCCCAGAGAGCAATCTGTGTCTCCCAACACACACACACACACACACACACACACAAACACATACCCAAACAAACCCCCATTTTCTCTCGTGCCTGCCAGGCTTATCAGCAGCGGGGCAGTGGATGATGGTCTCTTTGTTCCTCCTGCAGATTTGGCCGCCGAGCGCTCACAATCTGGTCCTTTTTCCAAATGGCCGTGACGGGAACCTGCGCTGCTTTCTCGCCCAATTACGCCTCCTATTGTTTCTTCCGCTTCCTGACCGGCATGGCGCATTCAGGATTCGGCCTCAGCATTGCCTGTTTGAGTAAGAGGCTCAACCTTCTCTAGAGGATCTCAGAGGAGGCTTTGAGACAAGGTTGAAACAAATCTAGCTCTTGGCCTGGGTGGATCACCTGGGCTCCCCTGACAAGGATTTCCAAATTAGAAATTCAAATGAGGGCTGAGAGAACTTTGATCTGACCGTGGTCTAGACTGTTTCTTTTCCTCTTATGAAAAAAAATATGAAGAACAGTTGCAGGAACTGGGCCTGGCTAGTCTAGCGAAGAGAAGGACCAGGGGAGACAGGATAGCAGCCTTCCAATATTTGAGGGGCTGCCCCAGAGAGGAGGAAGGGGGTCAAGCTGTTTTCTAAAGCACCCGAAAGCCAAACAAGGAATAATGGGTGGAAACTGATCAAGGAGAGATTCAACTTGGAAATAAGGAGGAATTTTTTGACAGTGAGAACAATCAACCCATGGAACAGAAGTTGCCTTTGGAAGTTGTGGGAGCTCCATCACTGGAGGCTTTCAAGAAGAGACTGGACTGCCCTCTGTCAGAAATAGTGTAAGGTCTGCTTGGGTGGGGGACTGTTGGACTAGATGACCTCCAAGGTCCCTTCAAACTCAACTCTTCTCTTGTCTTCTGTTCTACAGTATATTCCATTCCATTCTCTAGAAGACCTTCAAGGTCCCTTCCAACTCTGTTCTGTTCTGTTCTGTTCTGTTCTGTACTGTTCTGTTCTGTTCTACTCTACTCCATTCCATTCCATTCTCCTGTTCTATTCATCCTATTATTTCTATCCTCTATATTCTATTCTATTCTAATCCTTATTCTCTATTATTCTATTCTATTCTATTCTATTCTATTCTATTCTATTCTATTCTTATTCCTATATTCTATTCTATTCTATTCCTTCCAATATCTATTCTATTCTATTCTATTCTATTCTAATTCTTATTTCTATATTCTATTCTATTCTATTCTATTCTATTCTATTCTTATTCATATATTTTATTCTATTCTATTCTTATTCATATATTCTATTCTATTCTATTCCTTATTCTCTATTATTCTATTCTATTCTATTCTATTCCTATTCTTATTTCTATATTCTATTCTATTCTATTCCTTCCAATATCTATTCTATTCTATTCCTATTCTTATTTCTATATTCTATTCTATTCTATTCCTTATTCTCTATTATTCTATTCTATTCCTATTAATTCTATTCTCTATTATTCCAATTCTATTCTTCCATTCCATTCCATTCTTCATAAGTTAATATTACTAATACTATTAAGAAAGGAAAGGATCTTGCATTCAGTTGAATTGGCCACCGTGAGTTTTATCACAGGGAGTTGGCCACGGCGAGTTATCCTCGACCCACTTCAGATAGAACTGGTGCAGAACTGGTCTCTCAAAGCCGATTCCTTCTTCTTTTTTCCAGTTGTGGAATGGATCCCCACCCAGTACCGGACCATCACCATTGCCCTCACCGGGTTGTCTTATACTGCGGGGCAAATCCTCCTCGCGGGTTTGGCCTACTCCATCCGGGACTGGCGTTGGTTGCAGCTGGCTGTTTCGGTTCCTTATTTGGCCTTCCTGCTTTATTCCTGGTAGGTGTGGGGGATGATGGGAGATGTGATCCGTGACACCCTGCCCCTCCTTTCCCAGAGGGCTGAAGTTTCGGAAGAGGAAAAGGTGTTGACGACAAGTAAAGGAGAAGAGAAGGGGAGTTGTGGCTCTCTGTAGAAGAGCACAGGGAGTCCTCGACTTACAATAGTTCGTTTAGTGACTGTTCAAAATTACGACGGCGCTGAAAAAAGTGACAGTTTTTCAGAGGGGTCGTCTCCAGGTGGTCTCCTTTCCAGAAGTGTCACATCTTGGCTAACACAAGGTTGTCCACAATGCAACACATCAACGCAGGGTCCCCTTTGAGGCGCGCTGTATCTGAAACAATAGAGGAGGTCCTCAACTTACAATCACAACTGAGCCCAAAAGTTTATGTTGCTAAGCGAGACGGGGGGGGGGTTGGACTAGATGACCTACAAGGTCCTTTCCAACTCTGTTTATTCTCTTATTCTTATTCCACGCTGTTGCAACGATCCTTGTGGTCACGTGATCAAAATTCAAATGCTTGGCAACTGGCATGTACTTATGATAGTTGCGGTGGTCACAAGATCCCCTTCTGCGACCTTCTGACAAGGAAAGTCAATGGGGGAAGCCAGATTCACTTGACAACCGTGTGACTAACTTAAAACAACTGCAGGGATTCGCTTAACAACGGTGGCAAGGAAAGTCGCCGAAGGGGACGGTCATTTAACAACGGTCTTGCTTAGCAACATAAATTTTACGCTCGGGGGTGTGGCTGTTAAGTGGAAGATTGCCTAGAGCAGTGATGTGGTTTTTGTTGTGGTGTGCTGAAAGCGTGCGCATGCCAGCACCCACAATGCAATGTGCCCCGTCCCCCCTGCGCATGTGCGCACAACACCCCTGCCCCGCCTCTTTACCTGCGCTGTGCATGCGCGCGCCTCCCAATTGCTTTTCTGCCTGTTGAGGCCGTTTTCGGGGGGGCCCCCGCCCGCCTGGAGGCTCGAAGGAAGCCTCGGGAGGCCGAAAAATGGGCCCGTTTCAGCACTTCCGGTATTTCCGGGCCCGTTCGCCTCCCAAGGCTGCAGCGGCTTCCCTCGAGCCTCAAACAGGCCAAAAATCAGCTGGAAGATGCACGCGTGAGCAGTGCAGGTAAGTTTGGCTGGGGCTCGTATGCCATACGTTCGCCATCCCGGGCCTAGAGTTTTGGCAGGTAGACTTGATAACCTGTGGAACTCATGGCCACTTGGATTTCTATCTTGCAGGTGGTACGCTGAATCGGCTCGCTGGCTGATCCAGTCCGGCCAGGCCAGTAAGGCCGTTGGTGTTCTCCAGAGAGTGGCTAGGATCAACAAAAGGGAGGAAGCAGGTGCGAGAATCACCACAGAGGTATGGAGGAAACGAGGAGGGGAAAACTCACCAAGCCATTGTAAAAAAAAAAAGCCAACTCTTGGGGGTTGTTTAGATTAGGAAAGAAGAAAGAAGCATATTTTCCGTTCAGGGTTGAAATGAGGGGTTCCTGGTGCTCTCTTTCTTGCAGACGTTTCATTACCCAACTATGTTACATTATCAGGGCTAAAAAGTGATATAGAGCAAACCCCGCTCCCTGCTAGCACTGATGACGTTACCTAGTTTGGTAATGAAATGTCTGGGGGGAAAAAACCCACCAAGCTCAGAGAGGATCAAGATTAGGAAAGACTCCGTAAGAAAACTAAACTAAACTAAACTAAATTACTGTGGTAGGCTGCATTCACACAATCATGTAGGTCTGATTATTTTTCTCCCTGCCCTCTTATACCACACTGAGTTAGGGAGAAGCTAACCTGAGTCTCTTCTTAACACTATCCTGTTTACCAGGGCTTAAGGTATATTTCTGCCCCTTTTCTTCTTGTAACTCCTTGAATGTTTCCTTTAAGAAACTCTAGTGTTTCTTCGGCCATTTTAAGATTGAGGACTTAAATTCCCAGAATTATCCCAGTCATTGTGGAGTTGAAGCCCATACATATTAAAGCATACAAGCTAGACTAGAGAATTCTTGAAGTCCACCCATCTTAAAGAACACTGGTTAGGGAATTTTGGGAGTTGAAGTTTATATCTATGTAGTCAATAAGTTGTAATCAATAATGTAATAATGTAATCAATCAATCAATCAATCAATCACTGTATCAAATATCTACCTTGGAGAAGAATACCAAGGCATTTCATGTTTATTCCACTCTCTCTTTTTTAAATAAAGGTTTGTATTAAAGTTAATAAGGTTTATAAGGTTTATAAGGGCCTTGGTGGTGCAGGCTGTTAAACGCCTAGCACTTAGTTCCAGCTGCCTGCAATTATTGCAGGCTCGAATCCCACCAGGCTCAAGGTTGACTCAGCCTTCCATCCTCTCGGGGTAGGTAAAGTGAGGACCCAAGATTGTTGGGGGCAATAAGCTGACTTTGTAAAAATGCTGCTTAGTAATAAGCAGGCATATACAATGGAATGAAGGCTATTGCTGAGCGCATTGGGTTGTATCCCAAAAACTGTAAGCCGCCCTGAGTCTCCGGAGAAGGGTGGGATATAAATATGAATAAAAATAAAATAAAATAAAATAAAATAAAATAAAATAAAATAAAATAAAATAAATAAGTAGAAAGAGAAGAAATTAACGCAAACTTGGAAAAATATAAACTGTAAAAAAAAAGGAACAAACTGAGAATTAAAAGATTTTAAAAATATATAAAAGACAGCAACTATCAACAATTATGTCACTTCGCACCTTCTCTAGTGTTTCTGTTTTTTTCTCCTATCTCATTTCTTATCAGTAAACTAATTGTAAAAACTCACTACTCGGTCCCAATCAGCAAAAATCCATTAAGAGCATCCAGAAATAGTAACACACATATTTTTACCTTAGTCAAATCAATCCACTTTGTATCCCAACTTCGTATTCCCTTATCGAAGTGATAAGCGAGCGATCAGACGAGGAGACCTGAGTTCATGGGTAGCCTCACACTGCAATAAACAAGGATATATTCAAGGATATAACGTATATTCAATTTTGCAGCTACTAAAATTGTTGGCAGAACAGGGACAAAAACAGCCAGGGAAGTGATTGAAGCCTGGGAAACTGGCCCCCTGTCAATCAACAGGAGTGCTGACCAGCTTATCAAGTACAAGTCAAATAAAATAAATACTTAGGAACTGAATGTGCAGAAATGAGTAGATTGCCATTTGCTATCAGAGAGCAAGAAGAAAAAGCGTATTATAAAATATGGGATTTATTTTATCAATCGCTAGATAAGAAAATAGAGAAATAAAATATATTATAATATAAATACAACATAATAGTAAAGATAATACAATGTAATGATAGGTTATAATCGATTATTGTGAAGTGAATGACAATATGAACTAGGTTTTGTGAAAGTTGAGGTTTGCTTGAAAAGGATGATGTGAATCTGTAATTACAGTCTAACAATGATTTGATAATAGTATGATATTATGCAGATAGTAGTTTTATATAGTATGAACTTTAACATAAAATTAAGGAGGGAATGACTGTTGATACCGTGTTTCCCCGAAAATAAGACACTGTCTTATATTTTTTTTGGCTCCCAAAAACACACTAGGTCTTATTTTTGGGGTAGGTCTTATATATTTATGGTGCCAAATAGTGGGTGTGAGTGTGTAGGGGGTGTTTCGCGGTGCACGGTTGCTCCCTGAAAAGTCTTCCTGGAACTGGAGATTTACACTAGGTCTTATTTTCGGGGTAGGTCTTATATTAGGGCAGGTTTAGGTCTTACTTTCGGGGTAGGTCTTATTTTCGGGGAAACACGGTATTGTGCACAAGAGATATGTATCAACCGACACACTGTATAATGGAAAGAAGATTTTATTTTGTGTTTTGTGTTTATGTTCGTTGTTAAAAATAAAAAAAAATTACACCCCCCAACCCCAAAAAAGTATTTAGGAACTGAGCACAAGGAAACAACAGCTAACAGCTTAATAGCCTGGCTATCCACACCCAAATCAACACCTGAAAAACTATACGCAACAGACACAGTGCAAATACTACACACAGAATAGCCCAAACACACACACACACTGCTACAGAGAAGTTCCTTGAGAATGAGCGCCAGCACAAGCCCAAAATTCAGAAGATTAAAACTCTGGTCCCCATGACGGGAGCCAGATTGGACCCTGCAACATTATCCTATATTCTCCTTCGCTCGCCGTAATTTTTCTCCCGCGTTTTTCTTTCCCCTGGTAGGTTCTGCTTTCCAGCATGGAGAAGGAATTGTCTTCGTGCAAATCCAGATACACCATTTCTGACCTGGTCCGCACGCCGACCATCCGTCGCATTTTCTTCTGCCTCTCCATGGTGTGGTAAGAGGGTCAACCTGAGAGAAACCATTTCCTGTTGGTCAGTTTTCCAGGAACAGAAAGAGGGAGGGGTATGCTCTATATTTGAAAAGCCCCCCCCCCATTTGATCCACAGTCAAAAGCAAGAATACAACAATTCTCTCAGGCAGCGGATTGAAGTTTTTTCAAGGATGAATTGTTTTCTTTAGAGAGTGTTCACAGCATTTAATCTTTCTCTCTCTCTCTCTCTTTCTTCTCTCTTCTTTCTTTTCGTTCTTTCTTTTTCTCTCTTTCTTCCTTCTCTTCCTTCTTTCTTTCTTTCTTTTTCTTTCTCTTTCTTCTCTCTTCCTTCTTTCTTTCTCTCTCTCTCTTCCTTCTTTCTTTTTCTCTCTTTCTTTCTCTTTCGTCTCTCTTCCTCTTTCTTTCTTTCCTTTTTTTCTCCTCTTTCTTTCTTTCTTTTCATTCTTTCACTGCCCATCTCTGCAAACGACTCTCACAACTCAACAGCACATATTACAATTAAAATCTTACAAGCATTTCAAATCAATAAAAATGGTTTAAAAAATCATTAAAACAATTAAAAAAACATTAAAACGTCTATTATAATTAGCAACCTTGGCATGATTCCCTCAACAACCGCACCGTTCATGCTTATACCTACATACCTATGTACACTTAGTGACCGCTGCAAATAAAAATCAGTTAAATCGAGTTGGTTGTGAGAATGACCTGATCGATGGCTGCATTAGGGTCATAACTCGAGGGCTGTCTGTCAGAAGAGTTACAGCAGCTTTAGAACTCAAGGTGTCCTTGAGGGTGAGGGCCAGAAACATGAAAAATAAATGAATCAATCAATCTCCCTCTTTTGAGGTGAATATCTTCCAATTTGCTTTCTGCGGTTCGGTGAGGAAGTCAATCTCTTGACTGACAATGGTGTTTATACCACAAAATCTTCAGCACTCTGGGAAACAACAACAACCCAGAGCAATTGTGTTTTTGTGTACTTCAGGTTCTCTGTCAGCTTCTCCTACTATGGACTGGTCATGGACCTCCAAAACTTTGGGGTCAGCATCTACCTCATCCAAGTGATCTTCGGAGCGGTGGATTTTCCCGCCAAACTGATCGTCACGATCACCATGAGCTACATTGGACGGAGGGTCAGCCTCACCGCCTTCCTGGTGACCGCCGGCACCATCATCATCACAAACTTATTTGTGCCCTTGGGTGCGTACCGGCTGGTCTGCCCGTTGTGTGTGTGTTGCTTTCCTTCCTACGTCAGCCTTGAGGAGGCTGCCTCAGGTGTCTTCCTCAGAAGAAGGACCAGCAACCTGTCCAGAGGACTTGGACCAGACCAGGATGAGTTTCTCCACTGAGAAAGCCGAATTGTAGCATGTTTAGTCAGGGCTGCCCCATCCAGAAATCAGAATTGTATATTTTAGACCAGTGTTTCTCGCCCTTGGCAACTTTAAGATGGGAGGATTTCAACTCCCAGAATCCCGCAGACAGCATGCTTTAAGATGGGAGTTCAACTCCCAGAATGCCCTAGCCAGCATGCTTTAAGATAGGTGGACTTCAACACCCAGAATCCCCAGCCAGAATGCTTTAAGATGGGAGGACTTCAACTCCCAGAATGCCCCAGCCAGTATGCTTTAAGATGGGAGTTCAACTCCCAGAATGCCCCAGCCAGCCTGCTTTAAGATGGATGGACTTCAACTCCCAGAATCCCCAGCCAGCATGGTTTTGAAGTCCGCCCCTCTTAAACACAAAGATCATTTAGTCCAACCTCTTCAATGTGCAAGAAAATAAACTAAAATACCCCGGAGAGGTGTGGTAAAACTGGGCATGGCTTGCTTAGCAACTGTCTTGCTTAGCAATGTAAATTTGTAAAGTCATGTGACCTTGGGGAGGCCGCCACGGTCATAAGTGTGAAACAGGATCCTAAGTCACCTTTTTTCCGGTGCTGTTGTACCTTTGAACGGTTACTAAATGAATTGTTGTAAGTTGAGGACTTCCTGGAATTACATTATAGATTTTCTTCCTTTTCTTCCTCCAGAAATGCAGACGCTACGGACGGCGCTGGCTGTCATCGGCAAAGGCTGCCTTTCAGCGGCTTTCAATTGCGTCTTCCTCTTTACAACCGAACTCTACCCAACCCCTGTCAGGTGAGGAGAGCTGCGTTTAAAGCCCCCTCTGGTTACTTTTGGAACTGTAACAGAACCCTCCCCACCACAGGTCCTGGGTTCAATCCTCCACATCTTCAAGTAGAGGTAGTCCTTGTCTTACAACCATTGAGAACTGTGGTGGTGCAGTGCTCAGAATGCAGTATTGCAGGCTAATTCTGCCCGGTTCAGCTCATCGGGTGGGGGAGCGAAGGGTTTCAGGTCCCTGGACCCCCGCCTCCCACCCCAATCTCTCTTCCTTCGCCCTCCCCAGGCAGACGGGGCTGGGTTTCGGCAGCACGATGGCCCGCGTAGGGGGTATGGTCTCCCCACTGACCAAGATGTTAGAGGATTATTACTCCTTCCTTCCGCCCATTGTGTACGGGGTCATCCCCATCATGGCCGGAATTATCGCTTGTCTTCTGCCGGAAACTTTGAATGTCCCATTGCCGGATACGATCGAAGACGTTGAGAACAGGTGAGTGGCAAGCGTTGGGGTTACGTTTGGTAATTTGGGCCCAGCTGAGCTTTGAAAATTATTTTTATTGATGTCATTTTTAATTGCCTCTTGACTAGATGGATGGCACATAAATTGAATGAATGAATGGATGAATGAATGAATGAATGAATGAATGACTGTTAAGTAAGAAGATAAAGACTAAGATATGTTAAAATAAAGGAAATTCTTGCCTGGAGAATTCTGGGAGTTGAATCCATGAAAGCTGGCTGAGGAATTCTGGGAGTTGAAGTTCATCTATGCTGGCTGGGAAATTCTATGAATTGAGTCCACCTATGTTGGCTAGGGAATTCTGGGAGTTGAAGTCCGTCTATGCTGAATGGGGAAGTCTGGGAGCTGGTCCATCTGTGCTGAATGGGGAATTCTGGGAGTTGAAGTCCATCTATGCTGGCTGGAGAATTCTGGGAATTGTCCATCCATGCTGGCTAGGGAATTCTGGGAGTTGAAGTCCATCCAGTTTAATTATTCAATGTTGATTGCATGACATGATGGAGATGGTTTCCAGCTGACCTACGATTTATTCTTCCCTTTAAACCTCAGATCCAAAAAGACAAACAAGAAGAACGAGGAAGAGATTGTCCAGGAGAAAATCCTGCTTCAGAGTCAGGAAAAAGCTTTGTTCAAAGAGACTTGCTGACAATTTGATTCTGGAAATAAAGTTCTTAAGAGCTCATTTTTGAATGTGCATTTCAAAGGTGGAAGATATGATGTTTCTGGACACGTATTTTCAATTTTTTTTAAAAAAAGGAACCTTGTTTTCGTTCTTTTTTTTCTTTTTCTTGTATTTTACTGGATCCCCCAAGTCAAGGATGGGTGGTTGCTGAGCTAAGCCAGCCTCAATGGAGGGACTCATTGCTGTGATAATAAATATGGGAACGGTCTTCTGAACATGTGCAGAGCGTATTTCCAAAAACAAACTCTTGGATTGTCAGGGATTCCTTCCTTTAGACAAGAGCTCCAAACCACATTATTTTCTGCCAGTTCTTACCATTTTCTTCTTCTTCTTCTTTTCTTTTTCAAACTGGGGTTTTTTCAAATCACAGATGTAGAAGTTTTTCCTGATCTTGTTACCTGCTTGTAATAAAGTGGTTTATTTTTTTGCAATTTTGAAGTTTGCACTTGGGAGCAAATTCTGATCATTTCACGGAGGTATTTTTGTGTGTGTGTGTGTGGGTAGTTTGGCTAATTGTCTTCCTGGATTCCTTTCTTTCTTTCTTTTTTAAAAACAACTTCTCAGATGGGTCCTTCGTGATCACCCACCCACGAATTAAGCAAGTTTAGCCTTGCTTAGCTTTTGCACAAAACACAAATGCTTTCAGACAGCAAATGGTAGTTAATTGTCCAGCACCAGTTATGGGCCATATCTGGCAATGCCAACCATGGAATAAACCTACATCTTTTACTAGTTTGCAATCATGGCTTCTAGGCTGCGAAAGGGTCTCCATCTTTTCAAGATGGCAGCCAACAGCTTGGATATACCAAGAAGGCCATTTGTCATTTGTCCTCACGGAAATTTTCTATCTCTTTTGGCAAGCAGGGAAGTTAATAAGTTGTTCTTTGTCCGGATTGGAAAAATGAGGGGAATAAAGTCCATTGTTCAAATCACGCTGGTGTGGTTGCGATCAGGGGTGTTGAACAGGAAAAAAAATGTGTCGTTGTGGATCAATGGGCAGTGTGTAGTGTACTATAAAGCCATCAATTCCAGTTAGAGGGTGGTTTGGAGGATGGTAAAACATGGAGGTGTTTGATAACCAGGTTAAGGGTGAGGTGTACATGCTCCAACCCCTGAGCAAATCTGACCAAGAATGATGGCTACAACTGGCTCTTGAAGGCTACCCCCACTTCCTTGTGCAGCACCACAGTTGCAATGAAATCTCATTTCAAGCCAAAAAGAAAGAAGAGAGGAACGAAGTCCCATCGTGCATTTTGCAAAAGACAACCAGATGTTAAGTCCACCCGTCCAAGGACAAGAAAGGGGAAGGGGAGGGAGGAAAGATGGAGAGGTAAGGAGGGAAGGACAAAGGAAGGAAGGAAGGAAGGAAGGAAGGAAGGAAGGAAGGAAGGAAGGAAGGAAAGGAGGGGAGGGAGGAAGGAAGGAAGGAAAGGAGGAAGGATGGAAGGAAAAGGGAGGGAGGGAGGGAGGAAAGGAAGAAGGAAGCAAGGAAAAGGGAGGGAGGGAAGGAGAGAGGGATGGAGGGAAGGAAGGAGGGAAGGAAGGAAGGAATGAAGGAAAGGGGGAGGGAGGAAGGAAGGAGGAAAAGGAGGATGGAAGGGATGAGGGGATGGAGGAAGGAAGGAGGAAGGAAGGAAGGAAGGATGGGAGGGAGAAGGAAGGAGGAAAAGGAGGGAGGGAAGAGAGAGGGATGGAGGAAGGAGGAAGGAAGGAAGGAAGGAAGGAAGGAAGGGAGGGAGGGAGGAAGGAAGGAAGGAAAAGGGAGGGAGGGAAGGAGAGAGGGATGGAGGAAGGAAGGAAGGAAGGAAGGAAAGGAGGGAGGAAGGAAGGAAGGAAAGGAAGAAGGAAGGAAGGAAAAGGGAGGCAGGGAAGGAGAGAGGGATGGAGGAGAAGGAAGGAAGGAAGGAAGGAAGGAAGGAAGGAAAAGGAAAGGAACTGGGTGGTTCAGAACTGTGAAAAATAAGATAAAATAAAAGGAGGAAGAAAAGGAGGAAGGGAAGGAAGGTGGGAGGTATGAAGGAAGGAATTGGAATGGGGAGGGAAAGGAAAGGGGGGAGGGAGGGAGAAAGGGAGGAAGGAAGAATTGGAAGGGGAAGGGAAAGAAGGAGGGAGGGAGGAGGAAGGAGAATTGGAAGAGGAATTCTGGGAGTTCAAGTCCACAAGTCTTAAAGTTGCCAAGTTTTGGAGACCCCTGCTTTACGACAGTGGAGACCAGAGATGGGGGTGACCTCATGAAAATGTTCTTCATCTCCAGATGGTTTGGAAGGTCAACAAGACTTGGTTGAAGTGTCTTCCCTCATCCATTACCTTGCAAAATCTTGAAGATCGATTGTGGTGGCCAGGAGACATCTCTGCAGCTTCCTCCTCGTTGCTGGCCAAGTTCTCCATGACCACCAAAAGACCTTGGATCTTCTCCAAGGGCAGTTAATCTCTAACACGTGCCATGTGAATGATACACCCGGCTCTGGGATCAAGAGGTTGTTCTATGGCGTGAAGTTGTCTGTGGGCTGAAAAATCACACCAGGAGTTTGCTACTTCTGTGTCCTTTTTCACACTTCCACCCCTGTTGTGCTGTCACACTTTAACCTGGAGCTCAGGTAGAACTTGCCTCGGTCCTGGTTCAATTTCTTGGAACATCAGGGGTTTTTTTTCTCCCTCAAAAAAAAAAGAGAGGCTTTTCCTAGGAAAGAGAGAAGACGGGTTTTGCTGAATGGAGAATGTCCGGTCCCACCCAGATTAGGGGAGGCAGTATATTTATTCCTTGATTCAAGAAGATGACTCCAAAACTGCATCCTTCGTCTTTGTGGCTTCTAGAAAAGAGCTCCTGTTTTTCTGGATGAGGAGAAACTGCTTGAAGGTCCTGTGGTTGAAAGTCCTTGGAGATCTAGTTTAAGATCCTTTGGAGAAACTGGTTGGAAGTCTTTTGGAGATCTGCTTGAAGGTCTTTTGCAGAAACTGGTTGAAGGTCCTTTGGAGATCTGGTTGAAGGTCCTTGGAGATTAGCTTAAGACACTTTGGAGAAACTGGTTGAAGGTCCTTTGGAGATCTGGTTGAAGGTCCTTGGAGATCTAGCTTAAGACACTTTGGAGAAACTGGTTGAAGGTCCTTTGGAGATCTGCTTGAAGGTCCTTTGGTTGAAAGTCCTTGGAGATCTGGTTTAAGATTCTTTGGAGAAACTGCTTGAAGGTCCTTTGGAGATCTGGTTGAAGGTCCTTTGAAGAAACTGGTTGAAGATCCTTTGAAGAAACTGGTTGAAGGTCCTTTGAGGATCTAGTTTAAGATTCTTTGGAGAAACTGGTTAAAGGTCCCTTGAAGAAACCAGCTGAAGTCCCTTTGGAGAAACGGTTTAAGGTCCTTCCTAAAAAAAACCAGTGCTCATGCAAGGTTTGATAGACATCTACCAGGAAGGGGTCCAGCAAGTGCTACATCCTTTCCCTCCACCTTCTCACATAGGGGTCTCCAATTTTGGTCCTTCCAGCTGCCCATCATGGGCTTCACAGAGGTCTTAGAACATGTCGGCAGCATGGGACGCTTCCAAATCGTCTATGTGACCCTCGTCTCCATTCCGGTGCTTATGATGGCCTGTCATATGATACTGCAGAATTTTACCGCGGGGACGCCGGATCACCACTGCGCGCCCAGCCGCGACGCTGTTCCCAGGAACTGGAGTTCCGAAGATGAGGCTCTCCTTAGGGTGTCCCTCCCCATGGACGAGAACCAAAAGCTGGCAGAGTGCCACCGTCAGAAGCAGTGGTGGCGTTCGAATGGCACCGCGGAGAACGAAACCCAGATGGAAACCGAACCGTGTAGAGACGGGTGGGTGTACAACCGAAGCACCTTCCAAGAGACCATTGTGACAGAGGTGAGATCAAAGGTTGTCTGGATGCATAGGGTGGCATACAAGTCTAAATAAATAAATAATAATAATAATAATGCAGAGGCGATCAGGTTGGGCACATCCAGGTTCTCAAATCGGGGGGCTGAGACTCCCCCAGACACTGTAGGTAGTCCTCGACTTACAACTGTTCGTTGAGTGACCGTTCAAAGTTACAACAGGCACTTACGACCATTTTTCACATAACTGTTACAGCATCCCTACAGTCACGTAATCAAAATTCACACGCTTGGCAATTTATGACAGTTGCAGGGTCCCTGGGTCACATGACCCCCTTTTGCACCCTTCTGATAAGCAAAGCCAATGAGGAAGCCAGTTTCACTTTATAACCATGTTACCAACTTAACTCATTGATTCACTTAACTGCTGTGTAACTACTAACTTACTGTAAGTGCAATGATTCTTCTTCCCTATTTTAGAACAAGTTGCTAAAAATAAGCAATAGATTTATTTCTCGCCTAAGGCCAGGGAGGTTGATATTATTATTATTATTATTATTATTATTATTATTATTATTAATTTAGACTTGTATGCTGCCCTTCTCCCTAAGGACTCAGGGCGGCGAACATTTTAAAAACCAAACAGATTACAATAAAAAATAATTAAATAAGTACAAGCCTAAGAACAATTAATTAAAATTTAAATAAAACAACTAAAATAACCCACCCCCAGGTCAGTCCAGACCGGCCTGATGGAATAGCCAGGTCTTCAGGTCTCGGCGAAAGGAGCGGAGATCAGGGGCCAAACGGAGATCCACAGGAGCTGATTCCACAGGGCTTGCCCACAAACGCATGTATTGTTTTAGGGGGTTGTGGCTTTGCAAATTTGCAAAACCCAACCTGTGCAAGAAACATAGCACCTAATTTTAAATTAAGAGTGGGATACTCCTTGGAGTGATGGAAGATCCACAGCGTGCACAATTCCTGGGAAATGAGACTTTTCCCTCCCGTCTCTACTGTGAAGACAAAAACCTATTTTTGGTAGTAGTGGTGGGGAAATAATGGCTTTAAAATATACATATTTGAGTGGCACGCTCAAATTGATAATTAAAATGGGTAATTTTTGAACTCCTAGGATTAAGATGAAACTTACTGGACAATGAAATAAAAGTATGTGATAAACTTGCAAATGTGACCGATAAAAGTATAATGAATATTGAAATGAAATGAGAATTTTAGATAATATTATAAAATAAGACATGAGAATACTTAAAGAAAAATGAAATAAGGTAAGATATGAATTGAAAATGGATAAAATAAGTGTGATGAATATAAGAATATCTGAGAAAATTTACAGGAAAATGGGAAACGTAATGATATGATATGAAATTGAACATGAAAGATAAATATGTAAGTAAGGTCATGTTTGTATTGAAATGTAAAAACCTGGAACCACATTGTTCCCCAAAAAAGATGTTTTTAAAATGTATGTATGTATGTATGTATGTGTGTATGTGTGTGTGTGTGTGTGTATGTGTATGTGTATGTGTATGTGTATGTATATGTATATTTTCTCTTTTTCCTTCTGCATGACCCCAAATCTTTTGGCAGTGGGATCTGGTATGTTCCTCCCGGACATTGAAGCAAATGGCGCAGTCGATTTACATGGCTGGAGTTTTAATCGGCGGGATCTTATTCGGAGGCCTCTCGGACAGGTGAGGGACGAGAATTTCGATACCCAAGTTAAACATGTTGTA
Source organism: Naja naja (assembly GCA_009733165.1). Classification (NCBI taxonomy): domain Eukaryota; kingdom Metazoa; phylum Chordata; class Lepidosauria; order Squamata; family Elapidae; genus Naja; species Naja naja. The sequence goes on from CM019166.1 coordinate 8,619,864, forward strand.
AAGGGGGAAATTGCTATAGCTCGGCTCAGCTCTGCAACACAGGAATGTCTCTGAGTGTGTGCAGAGTGTTAGGGCTTTTCTTTGTTAGATGCATTTAATTGTACCAATTAATGCCAAATTAATTAGCATTCATTAATGCAAAAAATTAATAAAAAAATAATGCAAAAAAAGAAAATGCACCAATATTCTCGGTGCGGTGCGGACCCAGGATTTAAAAATAGCTATTAATGTTGTAAGACACTAAGGGGATAATGAACTGGATATCTTTGCAACTGAGAAATGCCTCTGGGCATGTATAAAGTGCTAGGGTTTTCTTTACCAAATGCATATAGTGTGCACCGATATTCTTGGTGCAATGCAGACACAGGATAGAATAACAGAGTTGGAAGGGACTTTGGCGGTCATCTAGTCTGCAACCGTTTTTCATATGTTTTATCCTCCAGCCCCCTAATCCTCTTTGTTCCTCTTCTCTGCACTCTTTCCAGAGTCTCAAAACATCTTTTTTATATTGTGGCAACCAAAACTGGATGCCATATTCCAAGTGTGGCTTTAACAAGGCCTTATAAAGTGGTATTACACCTGGGGTCCCCAAACTTGTCAACTTTAAGGCTTGCGGACTTCAACTCCTGGAATTAATTCCCTAGCCAGCCATCCTGCCTGGGGAATTCTGGGAGTTGAAGTCCACAACTCTTAAAAGTTGCCAGGTTTGGAGACCTCTGTATTACACTAATGTTGTAAGACGCTAAGGGGATAATTAACCGGATAACTTAGCTTCTCTCTGACCCACCCAGTTCTGTACAGTGGTGTCTTATTGAATGACCCCGTAAAATATTTCTATTAATATTTACTCCTAATTTAGAAGACCAGGTTGCAAATGCTAAATGCTAAACTTGGTAACTGGGACAAAGTTCACAGATGGAAGGGACACCATTCCGGGTGGAGGGGGGGGGGAATTGAAATAAAACACTAAAACATCTCACAGAAACTGGGCCCGTTTTGTACTACAGGTAGTCCTTGACCGCAGTTGAGCTTAAAATTTTCCACTGCTATAAGCGAGACATTTGTCAAGTGAAATATTCACCATTTTACGACCTGGCTTGCCACAGCCGTTAAGGGAATCCCTGCAGTTGTTAAGTTAGTAGCACGGTCGTTAAGTGAATCACCCTGATTTTGCTCATCAGAAGGTTGCAAAAGGGGATCACGTGACCTTGGGATTCCGCAACTGTCATGAGTACATGCCAGCTGCCGAGCGTCTGAATTTTGATCACGGTCGTAAGGGTGAAAATGGTCATAAGTCCCTTTATTCAGGGCCGATGTGACTTCGAACGGTCACTAAATGAACCGCTGTAAGTCGAGTACCCCCTGTATTATTTTCCAACTCCCACTGAAATTCCTCTGGCTGCCAAAGAGGCTTTTTTCAAAGTTTTTCTGCTTTGTTGCAACAAGCTCGAAAATTTCTTTCCAATTTAAATTGGGGTTTGAGCGCTGAGTTTCCCATGGGAAGCATATTGGTTGGGGTATACAGATTGCCCTCAACTTACAACAGTTCATTTACTGACTGTTCAAAGTTACAACGGCACTGAAAAAGGTGACTTACGACCGTTTTTCACAGTGACAACCGTCCCAGCATCCCCACGAATCGTGTGATCAAAATTCGGATGTTTTGGCCACCGATTCGCATTTATGACGGTCGCCGTGTCCCAAGGTCGCATGATCCCCTTTTGCAACCTCCTGACAAGCAAAGTCCAAGGGAAGCTGGATTCACTTAACAATCGGGCGACCGACTTGTCAACTGCAGTGGTTCGTTTAACAACCGTGGCAAGAGAAGTCGTCAAATGGGGCAAAACTCACCTGACAAATGTTTCGCTTAACAACAGAAATTTTGGGGTACGGTTGTGGTCGTACGTCGAGGGTTGCCTGTACAAAGAAAGGCTCATTTGTGCCCTTACTAAATCAGAATGAACCTTTTTTTCTTCTTCTTTCCTGTTCTAACAAACTTCAGAAGTCTGCCAGCATTCCAGCAAACTTCCATTCCAACCAATAACTCAGAGACTGGCATCTTCTCAAAAGTTCTTTTTATTTTGGATAGTAAACTGGCGCAACTGGGAAATCCCGAATCTGAAAGTTCCGGGCTTCCTTGCAATAAGTAAAAACTACAAAATCCATCCCCTGCACCCATTATCATTGCATCACATGCCCCAATCACCATCTGTCATGCCCCTGGTAGAGACTGACTCCGAGGGAGAGGAGGAACAGCCGACAGGGGTGGAAGTGTAGCTCCGGAGGTTGTGGAGGAGGCTGGGGAAGGGCAGAGGCCGGCTGGGCAGTCAGAGGAGGACCCAGGCCCATCCCCTCTCCATCCTAGGGCACGCAGGGAGGAGAGGATAAGGAGAGACGTGGTCTACTGGGGAGGAGAGGGCCTTGATCCTCTTCATGGGCTGCAGCTGTGACAACTGGATAACAGGACAGGCATGCGTATGGGCGAGCGCTGGAAACAAAGCATGGAAATATCTCTAGTTTATTGTTCCTCTCTGAGTTTGGCGTCCTTCCCAGTGTGTGTTATCTGTGGATGTCCCCCAGCCCTTATCTTGCCTGGTTTGTATTGCTTTTTCCCTTCTTCTTGTAACTGTTTGTGTGGGAGTTTTTTGTCTTCCGTCAAGGATATTCGGAACTTGGAAGCAAAGTGAAGGAATAAAAGGGGCTTCACCTGTTTTCTGTGACTGTGTTTGTTTTGTCATCACACCCTGGGTCATCACACCACCGTCCCAACTTGAGACTTCCCCTTCACTTATGCGCAACACAACATGACCTTGAATTAGAAAAAGAATGTGATTATGTCTAGCTACATACACTCCAAGAAATTTTCCCCTCCCGCTTTCCCAGGCTCAAAATGTGGCGGCGTGGGAGCATCTGGCCTCAATATGGCTTCCAAAGCTGACAAAGTCAATTTTCTCATGCATGGCAGGATGAAAATGAGGCAGAATTTCAGCTCCATCCTTTCGTCCCAACTTTCTCTTCCCACTTCTCTTCTAACCTTCCTTCTTTTTCTGCCCCCTTGCAGATTCGGGCGCAAGCCAATCCTCTTGTGGTGTTACCTGCAGCTGGCCACCACTGGCACAGGGACGGCGTTTTCTCCCAATTTCAGTGTTTACTGCGTCCTCCGCTTTCTCAGTGGGATGGCTTTCTCGGGTATCGTGCTCAACGGCGTCTCTCTGTGTGAGTCCCTGGGGTCCTACCATTGCCACGCGATCCGTCTTCCCCGGCGTTGACCGATTTGCGAGCTGTAAATGGAACCTCCATGGGCATGAACAGTAGGCCTTCAAAGGTTCTTTTTTTCAGGAGATAACTGGACTTTCTTGTTTTTTTTTCTTTTGAAGACGTCTCGCTTCTCCTCCAAGAAACTTCTTCAGCTCTGACTGGATGGTGGGGAATGGAAGGATTTATACTCCTTGCAGACAGCTGGTCATTGGCATCCTTTTTAGTGGGTCATTGAGGCCACCTTTGCCAACACAACGTATGTGCCCACTTCAAACCCAAGAATACACTAAAAGGCAGAAACTTGTCCAACCCAAGGATAAAACACCCAGACACAAAATGATCAACGTGGTATGTGCAGTACAATGCAGTGAGCCACATGCAGATCGGTACATTGGGAAAACAAAACAGCTACTTCACAAACTCATGGCACAACATAGGAGAATAAACCCATCAGGAAGAGATTCAGCAGTCCACCTGCATTTATTTGTTTGTTTGTTTGTTTGGAATTATATGCCGCCCCATCTCCAGGGGGGACTCGGGGTGGCTCACACAAGGATATGAATACAAAAATAAATAAAATATTAATCCGATCCAAATAACTAATTTAATTATACTAAAATACCCAATTAAAAAAACCCCAATCCCTCTCAATCCAGGCCGCCCTGTAAAAGGTCTTTAGATCACGGCGGAAGGAACGCAGGTCAGGAGCCAACCGCAGCCCCAGGGGCAGCTGGTTCCACAGGGTGTGTGCCCCCACAGAGAAGGCCCTCCCCCAGGGGACCGCCAACCGACATTGTCTGGCCGATGGCACCCCCAGGAGGGCCTGCCTGTGGGAGCGTACTGGGCGATTGGACCTCGATGCTGGTAGGAGGCGCTCCTGCAAATACCCCGGACTGAAGCCATGAAGGGCTTTATAGGTTAATACCAGCATTTAAAAGACAAAGGCCACTCTTTTGAAGACAGCCAAGTCCACATTTTGGACAGCGAGGATGGCTGGTTTGAAAGAGGGGTCAAAGAAGCCATCTATGTCCAAATTGAACAGCCCTCTTTCCACAGAGGGGGAGGGATATGACATCTTCTATCTCCAGTGTACAACACAGTCCTTTCAACAGTTCCAAGAAGGCTCCAGATCCCATTTGCACCACTCAGGTGACTCTAAGGCCACAAATAAACCTCCAAGTGGCCTCAATGACTCTCTAAAAAGGATGCAAATGACCAGCTGCCTGCAAGGAGTATAAATCCATCCATCCTCCACCATCCAGTCAGAGCTGAAGAAGCTTCTTGGGCAAGAAGCGAAACATCTTCAAAGGAAAAACCAGAAAGTCTAGTTGCCTCTTGAAAAAAAAAAAATCACCTTTGCGACAGTGGTGGGATTGAAAAAGTTTTACCACCGGTTCGGTGGGCGTGGCTTGGTGGGCGTGCTTTGCGCGTGTGCACATACTTTGCGTGCGCGCGCCAAATGCACGCTTTGCGCAGGCGCAGAGGCGGTCCAACTCACCTCCTGCAAGCCTGCACTCTCCCGGTTGCTTCAGCAGCTGCCACGCAGCACTCTTCTGTGCCGCGGAAAACAGCTGCGCTTCAAAAGCAGAAGATAACGGTGAGTTCTGGGAGCCCAGGCAGGCGGGTGGGCCCACTAGCAGAGTGGCCGAGAGAACCGGTTCGGTCTCCACTGCTCATCACCGCTAGCGGCTCGGAAGAACCGGTAGAATACCACCACTGCTTTGGGGCAACCATGACAGAGGTTCTCCATAGAGAGTAGGCCTTCAAGTCACCATTATTCTGTTATTTCTGGAGTGTGGTTTGCTTTCTTGCTAATTTTTCCTCTTGGCAGCCCTGATGGTTTCTACTTGCCAATTTGAGGTGTTTTTTTTTCCCTTCACCTGGGCAAGCTGGATAGCCTTCGAATGCTGGTTCTGTTCTTCCCACCAGGTGTGGAGTGGACGCCGACCAAGACCCGGCCAGTGCTGGGGACCATCAATGGCTGTGCGTACACCACTGGGCAGCTTGTCCTGGCCGGCCTGGCATATACTTTCCGAGATTGGCACCACTTACAGCTGGTGGTCTCTCTGCCTTATTTCCTGTTCTTCTGTTATTCTTGGTAAATAGGACACAGCGGGTAAATTAAGGGGCTGGGAGACAGCCGTCTTTCCCATATCCTGTCCCCAATTTTAGCCTTCATTAAGACCCATAGCAATGCACTAGTCCTCAGTGAGGAAACCAAAGACGCAATGGCGTATTTTCAACGACCAGCTCATTCGCCGAGCTGGAAGCCATAGCATTAACTGGGGAATAGTTGATACGCCTCGGCGTGGCTCTCCTTGTGGTGTCTTTTCCTTTTCTCCATCCTTCATCCGCCCACAGGTGGCTTTCTGAATCGGCTCGCTGGCTGATAACAGCCGGGAAGCTCGAACGGGCCGTAACGGAGCTGAAGAAGGTGGCCAAAATGAACAGGAAAGAGGAAGCTGCTGGAAAGCTAAATGTGGAGGTGAAGACCCAAAAGATGTCAAGATTATTTCTGTTTATGTGCATAATTGTGCTTCGTTTTGATCACACGACTTTTGGGGTGTCTTGCCATGGTCGTAAGTACGAGGATCGGCCGCAAGTCACTTTTGCAGTGCCATCGTGATTTCAGACCGTCATGAAATGAATGGTCGTAAGTGGAAGGCTAGCTGTACGTGGGGTTTTACAATACAGGCAGTCCTTGAATTATGACTGCAATCGAGGCTGGCAATTATGGTCATAAGTTGTGACTGTAAAGCAACTCACCACCGACTAGATCCGATTTTACAAGCTTTTTTCAGATAGTCATTAAGCGAACCTGGCAGTTGTTAAGTGAACCCATTGTTTTCTCTGGGCCAGTTTTTTTCCAGAAAAGGTAAAAAACAGTCATAAGTCGCAGTCATTTGAGTGCATTTGAAGTGTTGCAAATGGCCGTAAATCCCAGCCGATTGTTGAAGAGCCAAAATGTGGTCACATGACCTCAAGGGCCTGGGGGGGGCAATATCCAAGCTTCAAAGCTGAGTGGTAGGTCATTTTGGGGTGGGGGGAGGGATGTCCATTGTAACTTTGAACAGTCGCTAAAGTGAAGTCTCATAAGTTGAGGACTGCTTGTGCCTTGGACCAGGTTTTCGGGAATGGCCCTTTGCACACCATTAAAAAGCTCCCAGATTGAAAAACTCAAACAGGCCTTGCATTGTGTCCCCTACCCTCCAGTTTCTGAGATCCAAGATGAAGGAGGAATTGGCTTCCATGACCTTCAAGACTTCGCTGCTAGACCTGGTCCGGACGCCGACCATGCGCCGCATTTCTCTCTGCATCTGCTTTGTCTGGTGAAAAACTCTGGAGAGAAACTCTCTCCATCCACTTTGCTTGGACTGGCTTTTAATTTGAGTTTAATTTAATTTAAAATTTAATTTAATTTAATTTTTTTATTTTTATTTGATTATTTTATTTTATTTTACATTTTATTTTATTATTTTTTATTTCATTTTATATTTTATTTCTCACTTTACATTTTATTTTATTATTTTATTTTATCATTCTATTTTATTAGTTTTATTTTATTTTTTATTTTTTATTATTTCATTTTATATTTTTCTCATTTTACATTTTATTTTATTCATATTTTATTATTTTATTTTATCATTCTATTTTATTTTATTAGTTTTATTTTATTTTTTATTATTTTTTATTGTTCCATTTTATTTCAATTTATTTGTTATTTTATCATTTATTTTGATTTCATTTTATTTTTTATATTTTATATTTTATTCATTATATTTTATTATTTTATTTTAGTGTTCTATTTTATTTTAATGTATCTGTGATTTTATTAGCTTTATATTATTTATTATTTTTGTGTTAGTTTATTTCAGTTTTCATATTTTATCATTTCATTTTATTATTCTATTCTATTTTAATGTATTTATTTTATTCATTTCGTTATTTTATATGTTCTGTTCTATTGTTTTATGTTTTATGTTTTATTTTACATTTTATTTTATTCATTGCATTTTATTATTTTATTTTATCGTTCTATTTTATTTTAATTTATTAGTTTTATTTTATTTATCACTTTTATGTTAGTTTATTTCAGTTTTCATAATTTATCATTTCATTTTATTATTCTATTCTATTCTGTTTTGTTTTAATGTATTTGTTATTTTATTTATTTCATGACTTTATATGTTCTATTCTATTCTATTAATATTTTATCATTTATTCATTTATTCATTTATTTTTTCCTTTGGTCCCCTTCCCAAGGTTCTCCACCAGTTTCGCTTATTATGGGCTGGTGATGGACTTGCAGAATTTTGGGGGCAACATCTACCTGATCCAACTCTTTTTTGGAGCTGTTGACTTCCCGGCTAAGTTTCTTTCGATCCTCACTATCAGCTACATTGGCCGCCGGTTCACCCAAGCCGTTACCCTCATCATGGCTGGCTTAAGCATCCTGGCCAATATCTTCATCCCTCAAGGTGAGAAAGACTTTGGGTCTGGAGTAGCACAATACTGGAATTCAAAGGTTTGGGGGAAGCTTCTACAAGGTTTCTGGTTTTCTACCTCATGCTCAGGAAACTTCAGAGAAAGCTAGAAAGAGTGCAGAGAAGAGAAACCAGGATGATGAGGGGACTGGAGGCTGAAACATATGAAGAACAGTTGCAGGAACTGGGCCTGGCTGGTCTAGGGAAGAGAAGGACCAGGGGAGACAGGAGAGCATCTTCCAATATTTGAGGGGCTGCCATAGAGAGGAGGAAGGGGTCAAGCTATTTTCAAGGCACCCAAAGGCCAGACAAGGAACGATGGATGGAAACTGATCAAGGAGAGATTCAACCTGGAAATAAGGAGAAACTTTCTGACAGTGAGAACAATCAACCAATGGAACAGCTGTGGGAGAGTCATCACTTGAGACTTTCAAGAAGAGATTGGACTGCCATTTGTCAGAAATGGTGTAGGGTCTCCCGCTTGGGTGGGGGGTTGGACTAGATGACCTACAAGGTCCCTTCCAACTCTAATTATCTGTTATCTGCTTTAGGTTCCATCTTTACAAGTTTTGAGGGGGGTGGACTTCAACTCCCAGAATTCCCCAGCCTGCATGCTGGAAGTTGAAGTCCACCCATCTTAAATTATGCTGGCTTGGGAACTCTGGGAGTTGAAGTCTGATTATCTTCAAGTATGATGGCTGAGGGATTCCAACTCTAATTATCTTGTATCTGCTTTAGGTTCCAGCTTTAGAAGTTTTTGGGGGTGGGCTTCAACTCCCAGAATTCTGCAGCCTGCGTGCTGGAAGTTGAAGTCCACCCATCTTCAAGCATGATGGCTGAGGGATTCTGGGAGTTGAAATCCAGCCATGATAAAACCTGCTGGCTGGGGAATTCTGGGAGTTGAAGTCCATCCCTCTTAAAGATACCCAGTTTGAAAAATATTACTTTAGAGCAGTGGTAGTCAACCTGGTCCCTACCGCCCACTAGTGGGCGTTCCAGCTTTCATGGTGGGCAGTAGGGGTTTTGCCCCCTACTTTATAAATCACCATTACTGTGGAACTGGTGGGTGGTTAGAAAATTGTACTTCTAACAGAGATACAAAAGTGGGCAGTAGGTATAAAAAGGTTGACTACCCCTGCTTTAGAGGGTCTGTTAGATTAAAGGGGCATACAAATGATAGCAAATAATAATGTCACAGCGCCAGATTGGAAATGTGACCAGAGACCGAGATGGCTGTAAGGTTGTGAGCAAAGTAAACCAAAAACCAGATATTTGCACAAACAGAACCAAGTCTTCCATCTGGAAACTGGATTGGAAGGATCGGTCGATTCAGAACCACGGACAGCGTCTCTGTGTCGGTGACAGCAATTGGATCTGGTTACTAAACTAGGCTGTGGTTCCAGCAACGTTCTGGGGATAGTTGTCAACTCTATGAAAATCGGGAACGTTATTGGGAACAACATGTAATAACAGGGTTGGATGAGACCTTGGAGGTCATCTAGTCCAACCTCTAAACCCTCTACCATTCTGGACAAATGGCTGCCCAGGGTCTCTTTGAAGTCTTCTAGAAATGGAGCACCCACAATTTCTGAAGGCAAGCCATCCCCCTGATTAATTAACAGGATTACAGGGTCGGGAGGGACCTTGGAGGTCATCTAGTCCAACCCCCCTCTGCTCAAGCAGGAGACCCTCTACCATTCTGGACAAACAGCTTGGCGCTCCAGAGAGCACGGTCTTCACCATGCACCTCTCCCTTTCTGCCAGATATGCAAACCCTTCGGATGACGGTGGCTGTTTTCGGGAAGGGCTGCTTAGCCACCTCGTTCAACTGCATCTACTTATACACTGGAGAACTTTATCCGACGGTCCTTCGGTGAGAGACCAAACCAGGGGGAACGGCAGGGCAGGTGACTGTGAAAAGATAATTCGGCTCCTCCGGTGGAAGGAAAAGTGGGTGCGAGATAGCTGCTTGTGGGGGGTGTCATTTGAAAAAAAACACAGGGGTTTATATTGGGGCAAGTACCTCCATGAGGTCAAGCAGCATGACCAATCCCTTTTGCTTGTATGGGTGTGTGGGTGTCCTGTCTGTGCAGGCAAACCGGGATGGGTCTCAGCAATACCATGGCCCGTCTGGGAGGCATTGTGGCTCCGGTGGCGAAGATGACAGGAGAATATGTCCCATTCCTGCCCAATCTTATCTACGGTGCGGCTCCCATCATATCTGGAATCGTGGCAACCTTCTTGCCGGAAACCCGCAACATCCCCTTGCCAGAAACGATAGAGCAGGTGGAGAACAGGTGAGGAAAAATGGTGGTCCCAGACCCTAAAAGACCTTCTCTTTCCATGCTGATTCTTCTTCTTTAGCAAGAAAGCCAACTGATGGGTTGAAGGATTTAAAATAATAATAATAATAATCTATATCCTATTAAAACTCTCATCACCATGACTGTTGACTGGGGCATGATAGGGCCACAGTTTTTGAACCAAGGTTATTTTAAATAGGTTAACTTACAGAAAGCATCCAAAAACCAGGATCCGTAAGTCTTGAAGGAATGAAAATTTGGGGAAAGTTCTGGACACTTCAGAGCTAATGACTGCTGCTGCATTACTGGGATGCTGCAGGAGTCGCAGGATCTTAATTGTTGTGTGACAGTTTCCCAGTCAGTTTAGCAATCCCTCGCTTCCTCTCTCACTCAACAGCAGGCACTTACCTGTCTGCTGAGAAGGAAAGGAAAGGGAGGGAGGGAGGGGAGGAAGGAGATCAGGAAGGATGGGGGAAGGGAAGGGAATAAGGAAGGGAAGGAGGAAGGGAAGGAAAGGAAAAGAAAGGTAAAGAAAGGAAGAGGGAGGGGGGAAGGCAGGAAGGAAGGAAAGGAGGAAGGGGAGGAAAGGAAAAGAAAGGTAAAGAAAGGAAGAGGGAGGGGAGAAGGGGAGGGAGGGAGAAAGGAAAGAAGGAAGGAAGGAAGGAAGGAAGGAAGGAAGGAAGGAAGGAAGGAAGGAAGGAAGGAAGGAAGTTTTCCAATATTCTCTGCCACATTCCCACGAGGAAATTCAATGGGGAAGCCAGCAGGAAGCCAAAAATCCCTCCTACTCCCACTGCTTTTTTTTTTTTTTTGCCTATCTTGTTCATTCTGTTTAGGAACTATCTCTGAAACGATGACCAACAGGGCACAGTAGTAACAATTTGGAAAGCAAAGAATACAAATATTGAAGCTCACCCGTCTGAAGCTTTAAGCCGGCTAAGTTTCAGTAACGCAGAACCGCTTGTTCATCATCTGAGCAGGTGAAGCCCCTTTGCAAACCCACTAACACTTAATGGCATTTTTTTTCCCTCTGAACAGATCACGGAATAAGAGCCAGAAGTCAGACTTCCAGCAAACAGAGGGCCTCTTGCTCTCCAGCAAGCCCAAAAGCAAGAAAACCAGTGCTTGAGGAGTGAAAAACATCATATTCAGGACCTACCTTTGCAGGAAGATCTGTGAGGACCAAGAACAGTGTCACACTTTGGAATAATATGCCCTCCTGAGCTGCAGAAGTGGAAACAACCACAGAGATGAAGGAGACCGATAATATTCTGGATTTGCAGCGGGTGGGGGGGGAATAGAAGCTATTTGGAAAATATTCTACTCTCTGTACATTCATTCTGTTTGATTTCTTTTTAAAAAAGCATCTGAATCCACTTGTTTGCAAAAACACCCCCCCCCAAAAAATACACTAGTACCAGCAAAATTTGGCATGTCTATTATATAGTTTAATGTGTCACCCAAACTATATCTTAGCCTGTTGGTGAATGAGGGTAACTTCTTAAACTTTTAAGAAAGTCCTGAGCCGATAATATAAAAGATGGCCGTCAGGTGGCAGCAGTGAGACACTGGAAAAATACATTTTGGCTTACACTGGTAACTTTAAGCTGGATGGACTAACAACTCCCAGAATTCCTCAGCCCATATGCTTTAAGATTATAGGTGTGGAGTATAACTCCCAGAATTAAACCAAGCTGGCTGGGGAATTCTGGAGTTGAGTCCAGCCACCTTAAAGCATACTGGCTGGGGAATTCTGGGAGTTGAAGTCCATCCACCTTAAAGCATGCTGGCTGGGGAATTCTGGGAGGTGAAGTCCACACAACTTAAAATTACCATGTTTGAGCAACACTGCCCTAAATCAATCTAACATAGCCCCTAAAAACTCACATTATAGTTTGTTTGTTTGTTTATTGCAACTATGTAGGTACAGCCTAGGTTTCATTAAGATGGGCATAAGTATAGGCTGCTCTATGCAATAGAATAGAATAGAATAGAATAGAATAGAATAGAATAATAACTTTGTTGTCACTTTAAATGTACACTAATCAGCATATATTAAAATGTGATTTCATTGCATAAAGCTCTCCAAGGGTCACCACCTCCAACATATACTACATAAACATGACAAACATTATGTATATACCCACATACACACACATCTATGACCCAGAGAAACAACACAGACTAGTTCGGATGTATACATATACATGGTGAGAAAAACGAATCTTGAGAGTTTACCAGAAGGATGGTTTTGGGAACAAAGCTGTTACAGAATCTGGTAGTCTTGCTAGAAACCCAACTCAAGGTATCTACCCTGGATGAAACATTCAGGGGCCCACCTCCTCTCTATAAAATGAATTATAGTCCAGAGTTTGAACTATTGATATATCCACTTTCATTTTCTCTATCTGCCATTCTGGATTCACCCAATATGCTCCCTCAGATCAATTAAATGCTGGGTGCAAACTTGATGAAGCGGGCCAATTTAAATTTTAACTGATTGCATCAATCCACAAACCGTTCATTCCATAATAGCAATAGCACTTAGACTTATAAACTGCTTCATAGTACTTTCCAGCCCTCTCTAAGCAGTTTATGGAATCAGCCTCTTTGCCCCCAACAATCTGGGTCCTCATTTTACCCACCTCGGAAGGACGGAAGGCTGAGTCGACCTTGAGCCTGGTGAGATTCGAACTGCCAAATTGCAGGCAGCCAGCAGTCAGCAGAAGTAGCCTGCACTACTGCACTCTAACCACTGTGCCACCAAGGCTCTATATAACCTATATAATAATCCATATAATCTGGTTAAATGCAAAAAACCTAGTCTGGATAAAACAGACCATTGGGATATAATCAAGATCAAGGGACGTACTAATACCACTCTATAAAGCCTTAATAAGACCACACCTAGAGTACTGCATCCAGTTTTGGTCACCACACTATAAAAAGGATGTTGAGACTCTAGAAAGAGTGCAGAGAAGAGCAACCAGGATGATTAGGGGACTGGAGGATAAAACATACGAAGAATGGTTGCAGGAACTGGGCCTGGCTAGTCTAGGAAAGAGAAGGACCAGGGGAGATAGGACAGCAGTCTTCCAATATTTGAGGGGCTGCCACAGAGAAGAAGAGGGGGTCAAGCTATTTTCCAAGGCACCCGAAGGCCAGACAAGGAATAATGGATGGAAACTGGTCAAGAAGAGATTCAACCTAGAAATAAGGAGAAATTTTCTAACAGTGAGAACAATCAACCCATGGAACAGAAGTTGACTTTGGAGGTTGTGGGAGCTTCATCCCTGGAGGCTTTGAAGAAGAGACTGGACTGCCATCTGTCAGAAATGGTGTAGGGTCTCCTGTGGGGCCATGGGTTGGACTAGATGACTTACAAGGTCCCTTCTAACTCTATGAATCTGGTTCTAACTGATTGGTCCATTCTGGATTCTGCCAATTGCTAAACTGGGCCAATTTGAGGATTGGGGATCGGGTTTCAAAAACACCAGCTAATTCCTCTCATGCTGTAACTGTGAAAAATGGTCACAAATCACTTTTTTCAGTGCCGTTGTAAGTTCAGTCACTAAATGAATGGTTGTAACCCGAGGTCTACCTGAACAGAGCTATTGCAGCAAAGTTATTGGTAATCCAAGCAGGAACAAGAGTGTTCGCCAAGATTTTGGAAATATGCCCCTCCCACCCAGAGGTGGTATTCAGCAGGTTCTGACTGGTTCTTGAGAACCGGTAGCGGAAGATTTGAGTAGTTCGGAGAACTGGCCAATCCCACCTCTGACTGGTCCGCCAACCCCATCTATTCTCCGCCTCCCGAGTCCCAGCTGATTGGCTGGGTCTTCTTTGGTTGCCCTGCACAGGAGAACAGAGCTGGAAAGCAGGTTAGTGGAGTGGGAGGGGAGGGGATTTTGCAGTATCCTTTCCCTGCCACGCCCACCAAGCCACACCCACAGAACCAGTAGTAAAAATTTTTGAACCCCATCACTGCTTCCTACTTTGCCAACAAGTAGAATGGAAGCCCCGCCTCTCAATTTACATATCCGCAATATATACATATCCGATTGCAGAATGATTTCTGCAATCTGCAATCTGGGTTAATTTTCTATCAGCCCACCTCTGGGTTTTCACACCAGTTTAACCAGGTCAGCGGAAGAGCGTGGCGCAACGTTGGCACCACTGAACTGAGATTCATTTTGAACTTGGCTTAGTGACGGGGTGTTGTGCTGTGTTGTCCAACACCTTTAGATAATTGGGAGGTGGGGGAGGGTTCAACTAGCTGGTGCAGATCCAGAAACATGGATTCCTTCTGGAACCAAGTTTAAAATGAGCGTACAGGGTAGTCCTCGACTTACGATGGTTCATTTAGTGGCCGTTCAAAGTTACAACGGCACTGGGAAAAAGTGACTTAGGACCGTTTTTCACCCTTACGACCGTCTGCAGCATCCCCGTGGTCACGTGATTTAGGCACTCATCAACTGACTCGTATTTATGATGTTGCAGTGTCCAGGACTCACGCGATCCCTTTGCGACCTTCTGACGAGCCCGGTTCACTTAACAACCAGGTTCCTTAACTGACCAACTGCAGAGACTGTGCTTTTACAACTGTGGCACGACAGCTGTTAAGCCACATGGGGCAAAATTAACAAATGGCTCGCTTAACACCACAAATGTTGGGCTCAATTGTGGTCGCAAGTCGAGGACTAGCTGTATAACTCTGGTTTCCCACCTTAACATCGGATGAGTTTCTCTCTTTCTCCCTGGCATTAAACACCCGCCTGTCTTCCAATTTGGAGGAGAAACGGCTGATTCTTAATTTTCCTCCTAACCGGTGAACCGCAGCGCCCGCCGTTCGTTCCCCTTGACCGGTTGAGACGAAGCCAGCTGGGTGATGCCTCACTGCGCTTGGTCACTGCCGCTCCTTGGACCTCTGGCTCTGCTTTTCTGACCATCGGTTGCCAGCAGTTCCACCTTACCAAGAAGGGCACCGGACCTTTGCACCCGATGACCAGGGAAAGCAAATAATCAACCTGTTCTGGGGCAACTTGGGATCCCACCCAAATTTTCACAGGTGCCCTCCGGAGCAGGTTAGGGGCTGGGTTCACCTACGAAGGATGGATGGTGGCTTGTAACTGGAGAGCGAGTCGAGCTGGAAACGGCTCAAGCCACCACAGCCCTGGTCTGGTCGGGCTCTTGGCCTATAAAAATGTCCTTCAGTTTCAGCAGTTAGCAAAACCAAGGTGGCTGGGGTGGGAAGAGAACAGGGCTTCCCCTCCAGGAAGCTGGGTTTTCTGAAAAGAGTCCAGGATTATGATTAGCCACGTTATAGGTAGTTCCTGACTTACAACCATTCATTTAGTAACTGTTCAAAGTTACAACGGCACTGAAAAAAGTGACTGACAACAGGTCCTCACATTTACAACTGAACTCTCTTTCTCAGTTCTCATTTCTCTCCATCTTATCAACGTCCATCTATCATGTATTTTATATATTTATATCTTTCTATCATCTATTTCTATCATCTTATATCTATCATCTATCATCTATCTTATCTACTTCTCTTATCTATCTTATCTATCATCCCTCTATCATCTCTCTTATCTACCTACCTACCTACCTACCTACCTATCTTATCTCTGACTGTCTCTCTATCATCTATAGTTTGTCTAGCCTTCCTGCCTATCTATCTAGATACAGATCTACCTACATACCTACCTACCTACCTCTCTACAGATCTATCTATCTAGATACAGATCTATCTGTCTAACTAGATACAGATCTATATATCTTGATACAGATCTATCATCCATCTATCTATCTATCTATCTATCTATCTATCTATTCTATCTATCTTATCTTCTGTCTCTCTGTATCATCTATATTCTATCTGTCTATCTTATCTATCTATCTACCTACCTACCTACCTCTCTAGATACAGATCTATCTATCTAGATACAGATCTATCTGTCTAACTAGATACAGATCTATATATCTTGATACAGATCTATCATCCATCTATCTATCTATCTATCTATCTATCTATCTATCTATCTATCTATCTATCTTATCTTCTGTCTCTCTGTATCATCTATATTCTATCTGTCTATCTTATCTATCTACCTACCTACCTACCTACCTACCTCTCTAGATACAGATCTATCTATCTAGATACAGATCTATCTGTCTAACTAGATACAGATCTATATATCTTGATACCGATCTATCATCTATCTATCTATCTATCTATCTATCTATCTATCTATCTTATCTTCTTTCTGTCTCTCTGTATCATCTGTATTCTATCTGTCTATCTTATCTATCTATCTACCTACCTACCTACTTACCTACCTACCTACCTTATCTCGGACTCTGTCTCTCTATCATCTATATTCTGTCTGTCTGTCTGTCTGTCTGTCTGTCTATCTATCTATCTATCTATCTATCTATCTTAACTCTGTCTCTCTCTGTATCATCTATATTCTATCTGTCTTTATCTAACCATCCATCCATCCATCCATCCATCCATCCATATCTGCCTGCCTGCCTGCCTGCCTGCCTGTCTATTCCCTCTCTTCCACCCCTCTTTCTCTCCTTCCCCCCTCCCCCTCTCATCTATTTTCTCCCTCCCTGTCTCTCGTTTTATTAGCTTCCTTTGCTTTGCTTCACTTCACTGGATAAAGTTGCCAAATCTATCAGGTTTCAAATCTGCAGTGAAATCAATTTATACACATGATACTCTGAAGTGTTCCTTGCACAAAGGTGGAAAATTAAACCAGAGACCTGAATGGTGAAATCGACTAAGAACTTTTGAAATTAAAAGATCTTCTTTTCCCCAGCATGGTGGGCAATATAATTGATTAAAAAAATGGAGGGGGGAGGATAGGAGAGTCAGGGAACACCCAGAATTCCCCAGTCAGTACGTTTTAAGGTGTCTGGACTTCAACTCCCAGAATGCCCTAGCTAGCATGCTTTAAAATGAGTGCAATTCTGGGAGCTGAAGTCCACCCATCTTAAAGTTACCAAGTTTGAGAAACACTTCTTTAAACAATCATGTTTAACAAAAATTGCCCAAAAAAGAACATATACACCCTAGGAGGGCATTGGTTATGGGTGAATAGTCCAACCTCATTTTACAAGAGTTGAAATAAAAACTGTTCGAGATTTTTAATGCTCTATATGACGTGGCCACTTTTCCACAGAAGCACCTAGATTTCCCTGCAAGGAGCTGGAATCGGCCCGTTTCTTCTGCAAAATAAGATCTGGAATATTTCTTGGTGGAGGGGAGATATAGAGGGCTGCCCCATTGGGGGGTTTCTCTGAGGAAAAATACAGCCAATTTTCAGTGGCTCTCAAGTCACTCCGCCATCTTGTTTATCTCTGCCCAATGACGCAATATTAAGTTCATTTTCCAGTTCACTTGTTTCTTATTCCATTCGTAACCTCTCTGGCTATCCACACCGCTGGGAAGGAAATTTCCTCGCGGTAACATTTTAACTAGCCCGGCTGAAGTTTTATATAAAGCCAGATGGGCCTCACCCCAAAGCATAGGACCAAAAGGATATTTGTCGGGGAAACAGCAGAAAAGCTGCAGAATCAAGGTTGCCCAATTTGATTAGCCCCAGGGAGCTCTCCATTGCTTTGCCAGCTGTAAGATTATCAATTTCCAGAAACTGACACAGCCGTCTCGTCTCTCTGCGACGCCATGACGTTTGCTGATATTTTGGACAATGTCGGAGGAATGGGCCGTTTCCAAAGGATGATGGTTTCCTTCCTAGCCATCCCTCTGTTGATGCTGGCCAGTCACAACCTCCTGCAGAACTTCACAGCTGGCATCCCGCAGCATCACTGCCAAATCCGCATCGCGTCCAATGCCACTCGTCACGGCAATGGCACCATGGGAAATTTGGGAGCCGATCAGCTCCTCAGGATCTCCATCCCGACGGACACGAACCGACGGCCCGAGCAATGCCGGCGTTTCGTGGCCCCGGAGTGGCGGTTCCTGGACCCGAATGCGACTCTTAGCAACGAGACGGTATTCGACACCGAAGCCTGTGAAGATGGATGGACTTACGACCGGAGCTTGTTCAGCAACACGATTGTCAGTGAGGTGAGAAAGAAACCCATGAGAAAAGTTTAAATATCTTAAGATATTTATCTTTAGCAACTTTAAGATGGGTGGGCTTCAGCTCCCAGAATCCCCCAGCCAGTGTGATTTAAGAGGGGTGGGCTTCCACTCCCAGAATCCCCAGCCAGTGTGATTTAAGAGGGGTGGGCTTCCACTCCCAGAATCCCCAGCCAGTGTGATTTAAGAGGGGTGGGCTTCCACTCCCAGAATCCCCCAGCCAGTGTGATTTAAGAGGGGTGGGCTTCCACTCCCAGAATCCCCCAGCCAGCATTGCATGAGGCCTGATCCGGTGGGACTTGAGATCTGCAAAAATTCTCAATGGTTTTGGTTTTTTTCTTCCCTGCAACCCTCCCTTCCCGAAACTATTTTCCAGTGGAATCTAGTGTGCGAATCTCGTTCCCTGAGGCAAATGGCTCAATCCCTTTACATGGCTGGCGTCTTGATTGGATCGCTCCTAATCGGAAATCTCTCGGACAGGTGAGCAGTGAGAGGCAGCGTGGTGTAGGGGGTTAGTGTTTTGGATTAGGAGTGGGTGTAATAGTGTGCGGGGAAGGCCTTGGGAGGCAGAGAGATGCTGTCAAGGGAACAGTGAGATAAGAGGCAGCTGAGCCCTCAGTGGCATAATGGATGCAGAAAGAGGTTCAGAAGGGACCCTCCCTAGTTTCTCAGGCTGTAAAGGGGGGGAATATAGATCTATGGACAAGAGTGTGTGCAAGTATGTGTAATGGTATATGAAAAGACCTTGGGAGATGGAGTGAAGAGACCTGTAATGGTCAGAAAAGAGAGCATAGCTCTCAGCTATGTAACAGACAAGGCAAGAGGTTCAGAAGGGATGCTCCCTAGTTTCTCAGGCTGGGGGGGGGGAGAATCTAGATCTATGGAAAGAGTTCAACCTTATTAGATTGTGCAACAACATATGGGGAACACCTTGGGAGAGGAAGCAAAGAGATACTGCCCAGAAATGGTCAGATAAGAGGCAGTATAACGCTCAACTGTGTAACAGGTAGGACGAGAGGCTCAGAACAGATTCTCCCTAGTTTCTCAGTCAGTAAAGGAGATGGTGGGTATGGTATGTGGGGAAGACCTTGGTAGACGGGGCAAAGAGATGCTGCCAAGGGAACAGGCAGATAAAAGACAGCATAGCCCTCAGCTGCATAATGGATGTAAAAGGAGGCTCGGATGGGACCCTCCCTAGTTTCTCAGGCTGTAAAGGGAGGGGGGAGAAAATCTAGATCTATGGAAAGAGTTCAAAGTGTGTGCAAGGATATGGGGGGAAAGACCTTGGGAGATGGAGCAAAGAGACCCTGTCAGATAAGAGACAGCATAACCCTCAGCTCAACAGGCAGGGCGAGAGGCTCACAAGAAACCCTCCCTAGTTTCTCAGGCTGTAAAAGCAAAAATATCCGGTTCAAAATGTGACTATAATGTCTGTTTCTTACAGGTTTGGCAGGAAATCCCTGATCATTTGGTGCTACCTGCAGATGGGGGTGGCCGGGGCTGGCACGGCCTTTACGCCCAACTTCACCATTTATTGCATCCTCCGTTTCCTGTGTGGCATGGCAATGTCTGGCATTTCCCTCAATTCAGTTTCTCTCTGTGAGTCCTCAACCGCTTTGCTCTGTTCTGCAAAATGTCTTTTTCCCTTTTTTCATTCCTCAATATTTTAGAGGGGGATATATATGTGTCTGTGTGTGTATGTATGTATGTATGTATATGTGTATGTATATGTGTATATGGTCAAAAGGGCCCAGCAGAGATTATACTACCTGAGGCTTCTCAGAAAACAACAACTGAATGAAAAACTGCTAGTGACCTTCTACCACTGCACCATAGAGAGTAACTTAACTTACTGCACCTTTGTATGGTTTGCCAATTGCACAGGGGCAGATGGGACAGCGCTCCAGAGGGTGAACGTCATTGCCCAGAGGATCATGGGTTGCCCTCTCCCCTCTTTGGAAGAGCTTTATAGCTCCTGCTGCCTTAAGAAAGTTCAAAACATCCTCAAAGATCCCTCTCTTCCTGGGCACCCCTTTTTTGAACTATTACCACCTGGCAGCCGGTACAGGATAATAAAAACAAGGACAAATAGGCTGAAAAACAGCTTCTATCCCAGGGCAGTAGCTCTTTTGAATTCTACTGTATAGTGCAATATTAATGCAATATCAGGGGTTTTCAATTCAATGTGTGGAGGGTGAAGGATATGTGTTTGTGTTTATTTTCATGGTCATGATGTGCACTGAAGATGGTGTTTGATTTTGTTGTATGAGGTGCAATGACATCAAAAAAGTAAAAGTAAACTAAACTATATGTAAAGGTATACATATACATATACATGTATATACATATATACATATTTGTTTTTTAGATTTTCACGGGTAAAGATATGTAGGTCTTGGTGTATTGGTCTTGTCCGTGTAAGATTGAGTATCTTGGCAGCGTTTCGACGAATCTCATCCGTCATCTTCAGGCTGGTGTCTTCAGCTTCGTTCTCTAACCCAAATTCTCCCAGAAGAATGAAGCTGAAGACACCAGCCTGAAGATGCGAAATCTCATCCGTCATCTTCAGGCTGGTGTCTTCAGCTTCGTTCTCTAACCCAAATTCTCCCAGAAGAATGAAGCTGAAGACACCAGCCTGAATGCAAATCTCATCCGTCATCTTCAGGCTGGTGTCTTCAGCTTCGTTCTCTAACCCAAATTCTCCCAGAAGAATGAAGCTGAAGACACCAGCCTGAAGATGCGAAATCTCATCCGTCATCTTCAGGCTGGTGTCTTCAGCTTCGTTCTCTAACCCAAATTCTCCCAGAAGAATGAAGCTGAAGACACCAGCCTGAAGATGACGGATGAGATTTCGTCGAAACGTTGCCAAGGTATTCTCAATCTTACACGGGACAAGACCCGAATACACCAAGACCTATATATACACACATACATACATACATACATACATACATACATAAATATAAATATAACTTGGTTGTTTGACCAACCCGGGCTGTGACCCTCCTTTGGGGGGAGGGATGGGTTTTTTAATATATTTTATTGTCTTGTTGTGTTTTATATTTGGGCTTGCTAGTTTAATGTCTTTTTAAATATTTATTGTTCTATGTTTTTAGTGTGAGCCGCCCAGAGTCTTCGGAGATGGGGCGGCATACAAGTTCAAATATAAATAAATATATATATATATATATGCACATATACACTACAAACACACACACACAGAGTACTGAATATAAGGATTACAGGTAGTCCTCAATGTATGGCCACAATTGAGCCCAAAATGACCATCTGACAAGCAACCTCAATGGGGAAGCCCGATTCACTTAAGAACCGTGTGACTAACTTAACAGCTGCAGTGATTCACTTAACGGTGGCAAGGATGTTCGTAAAATGAAGGCAAAGCTTCCTTAGCAACTGTCTCGCTTAGCAACGGAAATGGGGTCATAAACTGAGGACTGCCCTACAGTATTTTATGTTGTGTCTTTTTTCTTTAATAGGCATGGAGTGGATTCCCAGCAAATACCGGGCCATCGTTGGCACGACCAACGGTTACAGCTACACAACTGGGCAGTTCATCCTGGCTGGTGTGGCGTATCTCATCCGCGACTGGCGCTGGCTGCAGCTGGCTGTCTCCCTCCCTTTCTTCGTCTTCTTCCTCTACTCCTGGTAGGTTTCACTGGAAGCTTTCAAAGAAGAGACCGGACTGCCATTCTGTCAGAAATGGTGTATCAGGTCTCCTGCATGGGCAGGGGGCGGGGGGTTGGACTAGATGACCTACAAGGTCCCTTCCAACTCTGTTAAATCTGTTAGGTTGGCAGAGTCAAAAAACGCCTTCTATTTTCCTCACTGGGCAGGAGGGTTTTTTTTTCCTGCTTTATTCTATTCTTGTTTTATAATTTTTTTTATTTTATTTTATCAAAGGATCCCTCCGCAACCAGGCCAGAAATATATAATGAGATGTTTAGCTTCTTTAGATATTGAATTATAATATCTATCCCACTGCGAATTCTACCCTCCATATTATGGTGGTTTTATTCTGGTTTTTAAATCTAAATTTAATGTTTTATCTTGTATATTGTACTGTCCACATACACCTCTCTCTCTGTCTTTCTTTTTCACCCTCCTGCTCTGTGTTTATGTACACACACACACGTACACACACACACACACAAAATTCTGTGCCTTCCATCCGATTCCTCCTTTCAAATTCCCATCCTCTTTTCCGAGGCCCAGCTCTAACCACTAGGTCTCAGGGCTATCCAAGAGCTGCAAAATTACCTTCTTGACTGCAGGTTTTTCGTCGAATCCGCCCGGTGGCTGGCCATTTCGGGGAACCATGAGAAGGCTGTGCAGGGTCTGAAGAAGGCTGCCTGGATTAATGGGAAGAAGGGAGAAGGGAATAAACTCAGCGTGGAGGTATGAGGCCCCATTATTCCACCTGAAATCCACCCCCCACTTTTTTTTTTGCAAAATACAGTAAAAATTGGGATATTCTGTATTTTCGAAGGCTGGGATGTGATGAATTTTTAGGGGAGCTGGCCCTACGATGCAGAATCAAGAAGGGCAGAGATGTGAAAAGGGGATTCCGGATGTTCTTAGCAACAGATACTGCTTTTCCAGGGCTGGTGTGCAAAGCTTTTGCACTCTCAAATCTGACAGCCTCCAGCTGGGAATTTCTTTTGAAACTGGGCAACCAAAAGAGGCAATCCCACCTCCTTCCCCCATGCATACTGTTCTCTCCTTCCCCAATCTATTAAATATAATTTTGTCTGGATCGTGATCTTTATTTTATCATTTTAGAAATATGTATCCGTTAAGCTTTTAATGTTTCAATGCTGTAAGCCAGCCAGAGAGCCTCATTTTGCTGCAAGACAGGTGGAAAATAAATTTAATAAATGAATGAATGAATGAATGAATGAATACACGTAGTCCTTGAGTTATGTCCACAAGGGAGCCCATTATTTCCGCTGCTAAATGAGATGGTTGCTCAGTGAGTTTTGCCCCATTTTATGACGTTCTTGCCATAGGTATTAAGCGAATCCCTGTGGACGGGAAGTTAGTCACACAGTTTTAAAGTGAAACTGGCTTCCCATTGACTTTGCTTGTCAGAGGTCAAAAAAGGGGATCATGTGACCCCTGCAACCATCGTAAATATCAGTCAGTAGCCAAGTGTCTGAATTTAATCACGTGATCAGGGAGACATTGCAATGGTTGTAAATGTGAAAAATGGTCATAAATCCTTCTTTAAAGGCCATCGTAAACTTTGAGTGGTCCAGGATTTCCTGTAAATCTGTCCAGGATGGTATAAGGACTCCACTGGGTATGAGGTTGGACTAAAAGACCTCTAGGGTCCCTTCCAGCCTCCTTATTCTGTAATTCTATCAGCTGTCTTGCAACTCGGAGGAAGGTTTCCAGGGGTGGGCTTCAAATTTTTTTAGCAAGGGGCTCTTTGCCCTAATGACTGGCTGGGTGGGTGTGGCTGGGTGGGCATGTGACTGGATGGGCATGGCTGGGTGGGCATGTGACTGAGTGGGTGTGGCCAACTTGACATCGCTTCTTTGCCCTAATTACCTAAAAAAAGATATATACCAAAAAGTAGTTTATTATTTCGTGCATTTAATTTAATACTTAAATAAAAGACTGGGTGAAGTCAGGCTTACTAGCAGTGACTGTGAGAGGGATCTTGGAGTCTTAGTGGAGTTTCTGGTGAGTTACGTGATTCTTATTATTTGGGAATTAATCCCCTCGGAGGCTAGTGGCTATGTTATTTGATTTTCTCAATGGCTCTCCCTTGTGAGCGCTGAGTGGAGTGTTTATCTAGCTTGCAACACTTTTACGAGGTGTGAAATGCTCTTGGCTGGATGCCCAGAAGTTTGATTAAGCCTATTAAGAGCTTTCCCTTGCTGCTTGTCTTTCTGGGGTTATTGGGGGCTCTCCGAGCCCTGCAGAGTCATAGCTAGGGGCTCTCCTGAGCCCCTGCGAGCCCCCAGCAGCCCACCCCTGAAGGTTTCCACAATCTTCTAGAAGAGCAAAGGACAAAGACATTATGTTATGGTAGCAGTCCTTTAGACGAGCAATTGGCCAGTTCTCATTCCAAGAATCCCAATTTTTTCCCCAGTTTACTTTGCTCATTCAGGGAGTTGACAAAGCCTTGCACTGATTTTTCTTCTCTTCCTCCTCCCCCCCAGGTTTTGAAAGGCAGCATGCAGACAGAGAGTTCTTCCACCAAATCCAGACACAGTATGGCCGATCTGGTGCGCACGCCGGGCATGCGTAAAATTTCCTTTGGCGTCAGCTTCTTCTGGTAAGAGACGTTTTTCTTCCCTGCTCCTCGCTTTTTACAGAACTGCGGTTTCTTTTCCATCAAACCGGGTTATATTCTACTTTGCGAGTCCTCCGTCCAGCTCTGGTCACCAAGGTACCCAAAAGGGGCTGGGTCTCTAAGAGAAGAACAACTAAGATGTCCGTGGATATTCTCGGTCATCCAAGGTCAGGGTTGATCCCAAAGATGCCTTTTTTTTTCAAAAGACAACTGGACTTTGTTTTTCCAAAGTCCAATTTGGAAAAGCACGTTTGGAACAACAACGAAGATGATTAGGGGACTGGAGGCTAAAACATATGAAGAACAATTGCAGGAACTGGGCCTGGCTAGTCTAGTGAAGAGAAAGACCAGGGGAGGCATGATAGCAGTGGTCCAATACTTGAGGGGCTGCCACAGGGAGGAGGAGGAAGGGGTCAAGCTATTTTCCAAAGCCCCCAAAGGCCAGACAAGGAATAATGGGTGGAAACTGAACAAGGAGAGATTCAACCTGGAAAATAAGGAGAAATTTCCTGACAGTGAGACCAATCAACCAGTGGAAAGGCCTGCCACCAGAAGTTTTCAAGAAGAGACATTTGTCCAAAGTGGTATAGGATCTCCTGCTTAGCAAGGGGTTGAATTAGATGACCTTCCTTAGATGAGCATGAGGTTGAATTAAATGTCTAGTTTAATGAAGAGAAGTACTAGGAATGACATGATAGCAGTCTTCCAATATTTGAAGGGCTATCACAGAGGGGAGTGCGGTCAACCTATTCCCCAAAGCACCTGAAGGCAGGACAAGAAGCAACAGATGGAAGCTTATCAAGGAGAGATCCAAACAAGAATTAAGGAGAAATTTCCTGACAGTGAGAACAATTACCGGTAATTAGTGGACCAACTTGCCTCCAGACGTTTCGAGTTGACTATCACTGGAGGTTTTCAAAAGAAGACCGGAGAGCCATTTGACTGGGACGGTTTAAGGTCTCCTGCCTTGAGCAAGGGTTGGACTAGATGACCCTTCCCACTCTATGATTCTATGATCCCTAGGGACAAAGGGATCCAGATTTCCCCCCCTGGCTTTTTTGAGGGGGAGGGTGTCAAAGCTTTCCAATTCTCTCCTCCCCTTCTAGGTTTGCCACCAGCTTCGCTTATTATGGGCTGGCCATGGACCTGCAGAATTTCAATTTCAACATCTACCTGGCCCAGCTGGTGTTTGGCATTGTTGACATTCCTTCCAAGTTCATTTCGGTGATCACCATCATGTATGTGGGCCGACGGTTCTCCCAAGCGCTCTCGCTGATCATGGCCGGAGTGTGCATCTTGGCCAACATCTTCGTGCCGCAAGGTAAGGATACCACCAGGAGTAGACAGACTGGCTTCACAACCGGGTGACTAATTTCACAACTGCAGTGATTCCCTTAACAAACGTGGTGAGAAAAGTCGCCATATGGGACCAAACCGACTTGACAAATTCCTTTACTTTGCCACATAAATCCTGGGCTCAGTCATGGTTGTAAGTCAAGGACCACCTGTATTAATTTCAATCCATTTTAAAGGAGAAAATTCATAACGTTGAGTGCAATCAGCCAATGGAACGACTTGCCTCCAGAAGTTGTGGGTGCTTTATCACTGGAGGCTTTTAAGAAGAGACTGGACAGCCATTTGTCTGAAATGGTATAGGGTTTCCTGCCTCAGCAGGGGGTTGGACTAGAAGACCTCCAAGGTCCCCTTCCAACTCTATTTCTATGTTCTATGTTCTAATACCAATAATAATTCAAATACCAGTCAAGGGCAGGAGCCTTATTTAATTCAGGTTGTTCAAAAGAATTTGACAAACAGAGGCATAGAATCAAGATCGTGTGAAGTATTGGTGGTGCAGGCTGTTAAACGCCTAGCACTTAAGTTCCAGCTGCCTGCAATTAGTGCAGGCTCGAATCCCACCAGGCTCAAGGTTGACTCAGCCTTCCATCCTCTCGGGGTAGGTAAATTGAGGACCCAAGATTGTTGGGGCCAATTAGCTGACTTTGTAAAAATGCAGCTTAGTAATAAGCAGGCATATACAATGGAATGAAGGCTATTGCTGAGCGCATTGGGTTGCTCCAAAATTGTAAGCCGCCCTGAGTCTCGGAGAAGGGCGGCATATAAATGTAATTACAAAAAAAAAAGTATTAGCACCACTTTATAAAACCCCTAGTAAGGCCACACCTGGAATACCCGAAACCCATTTTGGACACCATACTACAAAAAAGATGTTGAGACCTTGGAAAAAGTTCAGAGAAGAGCAACTAAGATGATGGAGACTAAAACAGATGAAGAGCGGTTGCAGGATTTGGGTTTGGCTAGTCTAAAAGAAGAATTAGGGGAGACATGAGAGCAGTATTACAGTATCTGAGGGGCTTCCCCCAAAGAAGAGAGGGGTCAAATTATTCTCCAAAGCACCTGAAGGCAGGACAAGAAACAATGGATGGGAACTAATCCAGTAGAGAAGCAACCTGGGAATTAAGGAAATTTCCTGACAGTGAGGACAATTAACCTGTGCAACTGCTTGCCACCAGAAGTGGTGGCTGCTCCATCACTGGAGGATTTTAAGAAAAGACTGGACAGTCATTTGTCTGAGATTGTATAGGTTCTCCTGCTTGAACAGGGGGCTCGACTAGAAGACCTCTAAGGTCCCTTCCAGCTCTGTTCTATTCTGATTTTCCAAGCGAGAGGCTATCAGAATGAAGGCGGGCTGGACTAGAAGACCTCTAAGGTCCCTTCCAGCTCTGTTCTATTCTGATTTTCCAAGCTAGAGGCTATCAGAATGAAGGTGGGCTGGACTAGATCTAAGTCTATCAGCTCTGTTCAATGAATGGCTAGACGACCTCTAAGGTTTTCCAGCTCTGTTCTATTCTGATTTTCAAGCAGAGGCTATCAGAATGAAGCTGGACTAGAAGTCTAAGGTCCCTTCCAGCTCTGTTCTATTCTGGTTTTCCAAGAGAGAGGCTTTCAGAATGAAGGCGTTTACAATTTCCAAAGCCAGTTTCTCATTTTCGAGGTAGACTGAGTGGAATTTTTGAAGAAGCTCCCACCAGCTCACTTTCTTCTCGCGCAAAAAATACCGTTCTTTCCTGAAACCCAAGTAGAAATGTTGTCCCTGATTGTGAGTTTCTTGTCTCCTTAGACTTGAGCACTCTGAGGATGATTTTTGCCGTGGTTGGCAAGGGATCGCTGGCTGCTTCTTTCAACTGTGCCTACATCTTCTCCGGAGAACTTTTCCCAACCATAATCAGGTGAGTAAAGCACCAGCGGCATCAACTTTTTCTCCAAAGCACCAGGAGGCAAGGCAAGAAACAAGGGATGGAAATATATCAAGGAGAGAAGCGATCGAGAACCAAGGAGGAATTTCCTGACAGTGAGAATGATTAACCCATGGAATTGGAAGCTTTGATGGGCCACTCTTTTGACTTGGCTGCGCCTGATCCCCTCCGAAGGGGCTGGAAAGGGCAAGTCGATCCTGATTCAAAGGGGCAACAAAGCTTAACTCAAGGTTGACTCAGCCTTCCAACCTTCCGAGGAGGGCAAAATGAGGACCCAGATTGTTGGGGGCGAAGAGGCTGACTCTGTAAACTGCTTAGAGAGGGCTGGAAAGCACTGTGAAGTGGCATAGAAGTCTAAGTGCTATTGCTACTGCCCTTCCTTTCCCTTCCTTCCTTCCTTCCTTCCTTCCTTCCTTCCTTCCTTCCTTCCTTCCTTCCTTCCTTCCTTCCTTCCTTCCTTTATACATACGCTGACTCTGTAAACTGCTTAGAGAGGGCTGGAAAGCACTGTGAAGCAGTATATAAGTCTAAGTGCTATTGCTATTGTCCTTCCTTCCTTCCTTCCTTCCTTCCCTCCCTCCCTCCCTCCCTACACTGACTCTGTAAACCGCTTAGAGAGGGATGGAAATCACTGTAAAGCAGCATATAGGTCTAAGTGTTATTGCTATTAATGCATCCTTTCCCCTTAACAGGCAATCTGGAATGGGTCTGGGGGGAACCATGGCTCGGATCGGGAGCATGGCGGCCCCCTTGGTGAGGATGAGCGGGAGTTTTTCCCATCACTGCCCCTGATCATCTACGGCGCGGCCCCCATCCTGTCTGGCATCGTCACCTGCTTCCTGCCGGAGACCAGGAACATGCCGTTGCCCGAGACGATCGAACAAGTTGAAAGACAGTGAGTACCAAACATGCTTCTCCAATTGTGGAGGGGTGGGGAAACTCCTGGGAGAAAGAAAGGGGTCGGGGCTCCCCAGGTAGGGACGGGTGCCTTTGAGGGGAGAGACGAAATGGGTGGTGGTCGCATCAGGGATGGAGGCTGTACTGGGGGAGGGTTTCTTTTCTTTTTCCATCTCGGGCTGGCTAAAATGTGATAGAAGGATGATTTGTTTTAGGGCTGATGAGGATTCTCCTTGTTTTTGAAACCAGAGAAAGGGGACACTATGATCTGCACCAGTTTTCAAGTCTTCCCTGTTGCAAAATGTTAAGGCTGCTGTTTTTTAAACCGTTGGGGTGTTGAATTTTGGAGGGGGCAGCAAAACAGTTGTGGGAAGATTTGGGAATTGGTGAACCATCCCTGCCCTAGAGTTTTTCCCTCTCTCCCTGATTCCTTCCTTCCTTCCTTCCTTCCTTCCTTCCTTCCTTCCTTCCTTCCTTCCTTCCTTCCCTTAGTCCTTCCTCTTTCCCATTCTCTCCTTCCTTCCCTTAGTCCTTCTTCTCTGCCATTCTCTCCTTCCTTCCTTCCCTTAACTCTTCCTCCCTCCCATTCCTTCCTTCCCTTAGTCCTTCTTCTCTCCCATTCTCTCCTTCCTTCCTTTCCTTAACTCTTCCTCCCTCCCTCCCATTCCTTCCTTTCTTCCTTCCCATAGTCTTCCTCCCATTCTTGCTGCCTGCCTGCCTGCCTGCCTTCCTTCCTTCCTTCCTCCTTCCCCCCTTAATTTCCTCCCTCCTTCCTTCCTTCCCTTAGTTCCTTCCTCTATCTCTAAACCTATTTCTGGGAACATCAATACAGAATTACTGTATTTGTGATGGGCCTGTTTGGCTTCCTAGAAAAATCTAGCAGGTGAATAGGGACCTAAGAAATCTTCTCCATCCAGATGTGTTCTCCAATCCAGATGTATTGGTCCTCAGCCCCATAACAGGGAGACATCATTGATCTAATTCAGTAGCCAGAGGTGGTCTACGATTTTCAATGTAAGCTTCAGCCTAGCTGCTTCCTAGAAGATAAGTGGGTTCCTCCACCTTGGCCACTTGAAGATGCGTGGACTACAGCTCTCCAAATTTCCCAGCCAGCATAGCATAGCATAGCATAGCATAGCATAGCATAGCATAGGATAGCATAGCATAGCATAGCAGGCTGGGGGAATTCTGGGAGTTGAAGTCCACACATCTTCAAGGGGCCAAGGTTAGATAACATAGATCAGGGGTCTTCAAACTTGACAGCTTTAAGATTTGTGGACTTCAACTCCCAGAATTCCTCCTCCAGTCATGTTAGCTCAGGAATTCTGGGAGTTGAAGTCC
>CM019166.1:8650862-8715626 GCA_009733165.1 Naja naja
CCCCTGAGAAATAAGGATGGAAACTGGGCTTTGGTGGCTCAGGCTGTTAAATGCCTGCTCTTAAAGATCCAGCTGCCTACAGCTGCTGCCAGGCTCGAATCCCACAGGCTCAAGGTTGACTCAGCCTTCCATCCTCTCGGGGTAGGTAAATTGAGGACCCAAGGTTGTTGGGGGCAATTAGCTGACCTTGTAAAAATGCCGCTTAGTAATAAGCAGGCATATACAATGGAAGGAAGGCTATTGCTGAGCACACTGGGTTGTATCCCAAAAATTGTAATCCGCCCTGAGTCTCCGGAGAAGGGCGGCATATAAATGTAATTTAAAAAAAAAAAGAGAGAGCCAAGCAAGAATTAAGGAGACATTTCCTGACAGTTAGAACAACTTATCATTCATGGACAACATCATTCATGTTCCAACAATTCATGGAACAGCTTGCCTCCAGAAACACTGGAGGTTTTTAGAAGTAGATTGGACAACCATTTGACCAGGATGGTATACACTCTCCTGCTTGAGTGAAGGGTTGGACTAGAAGACCTCCAAAGGTCTCTTCCAGATCTGTGATTCTGCCTTTGCCTTTGCTGTTGTGAGTGGCGATTCCAGGAACAGCAGATTTAACAATTCCAAGTTACAAGGAAGATTTTTTTTTTTTTTAAAAAGATTTCTCTTTTTAACTGGGGCGGCCACAGACTGAGCTTGGCTCTCACCGCACAAACAAGAGAGTTATATAACAGCGAATTATAGTTTGGGAAATGTTGATTCTAATCACTGTTAAACTAAGCTTGCCAAAACCTTGTTAAGCCGTTTCCATGGGGGGGGAGGGAGAGATCAGCCCCCCTCTGTGCCACTTCTAATTGTCGGCTCAGTTGCAATCATTGTTTGGATTCAGAAGGTGGCATTTTTGCATGGAACTGAATGGCTGAACTGGCTGTCATTGTCTTAGGTTCAAATTGATCGGTCTTTTAAAACAAAGCCTGCCCCAAAGTGGTTTACATCAAACTTCATTCATTCATTCATTCATTCATTCATTCATTATCCCACCTTTATCATTTTCGTAAATAACTCAAGGAGACGAACATACATAATATTCCTTCCTCTTCCTATTTTCCCGCAATGTGCATGGACTGGATTGAGTGATTGGCCAAAAGTCATCCAGTTGGCTTTTGTGCCTCAGTCAGGACTAGAATTCACTGTCTCCTGGTGATTGGCCCAGAATCACCAGCTGACTTTCATGCCTAAGTTAGGACTAGAACTCACAGTCACCTGGTGATTGGTCTAAAGTCACCTAGCTGGCTTTCATGCCTGAGGTAGGACTAGAAGTCAGAGTCTTCTGATTCCTAGCCAAATCCAGTTGTTTTTCTCAAAGATTCCGTTCAGAGAAACTTTCTGGAGCTATTACAGATTAACAGAGTTGGAAGGGACCTTGTAGGTCATCTAGTCCAATCGCTTTTGAATCTTTAGCTCCTGTTTTTCCAAGACCTCAAACAGAGGATTCCCACAATTCAATAAAGCCAGACTACATCCCTAGCAAACCCAGTTATATTGACTGAGTTCTCCTAACACATTCAGCCCAACCCATAAGCCATGTTCTAGCTTAATGGGAGGGCTTGCTTCCCAGAAGAAGTCAAGAGTTAGTTTTTTCTACAACAACACAACCCACAAACTTCTCAACTGCATTTGCTTAATGACTGCATCATTCACTTAACAATGGCTGCGTTTCGCTTAACAACTTGTGGCAAAAATGGGACAAAACTCATTGAATTTGCTGAACTATGGAAATGTTGGGCCTAAGGAGAGAAATATGTGTATTTGCTTTCTTGGGAAGCTGGCTCTGAGCCCTGAATGCCAACGACTTAGAAGAAGAAGAAAAATTCTTATTTTCTTCGACTTGGCCCAGACTGACCCTACCATTGCTATCTTACCTACATTCCTGAGAAATAAGTCCTGGTTCTCCTTCTTTTCATCCCTCCCAACCCAAGAAAAGCAGCTAAGCTAGCTTAATTCGGCAGGGAGCTGACCCCAATCGAAAACAATCCAAAAAAAAACCACCTCAAAGTTAACACCGGGCAAACCTCACGACGCAAACTCCTGCACCTCAGCTGCCCCGTTTCGTTCCTAAAAGGTGCAGGAAAGAATTGGGAGTGAAATCAAAACACACCCCAGGATGACGAAAGTACAACGCACAGTGGGCAGCTGCTGAATCCTGTTTTCCCATCAGCAGGAGCAACGAGGAGTTTTCTCCTGCAACCTGGCTTGCATTTCAACGCCGGAGCAGATGGGCACACCGGGAGTCCAGTTGGCATTGCGTAACCCACTGGATCCCCTCCGCCACGTCCTCTCTTCGCTCCGTCTTGGTTCCAGTCCTGCAAAGTAGCTAAGACGGGCATCTCCCCGTCGGTAAGCCAACTTTGGCTTTCAACAGAGTCTCTCCTCCGTCATCGGTGCGGCGTTTTCCCTGAGCTCGTTGCGTCTACAACGTGCCGCACCCTGCCAAAGCCCGCCATGGCATTCGCCGAACTCCTGGATCAAGCGGGTGGCATGGGACGCTTTCAAGGGTTCAACGTGGCACTGTTGTGTTTCCCGATGCTCCTGATGGCGGCTCACAACCTGTTGCAGAATTTCACCGCTGCGGTTCCTGGGCATCACTGCCGAGTCGCCTTGAACAAGGTGTGTGCCGATGGGAACGCCACGGGAAATCGAGATTGTCAGGCGCTCCTGAGGGCGTTCGTCCCGCAGGATGGGGCCTGGAGGCCAGAAAAGTGTTGGCGTTTTGTCACCCCCCAATGGCAGCTGTTGGAGTTTAATTCAACAGGACGGGAGCCAATGGAGGCCAAGCAGGAACCGTGTCTGGATGGGTGGACCTATGAAGGATCGGTCTTCACGTCCACCATTGTAACCGAGGTAAGAAGGATGCTCATTTATACCGACCTGGTGGAAGATTTCTAGGTTCCTTCTTAGTGTCCTCCAGCTGGGCTGACTCCAACTCCTATCTCTCCTAGGTGGGGTGCTGATCATAGGACTGTGAACATAGGACTGGGAGGTACCTCAGGGGTGTTCTAGTCCAACCCCCAGCTCAAAGCATCTAGATAGATAGATAGATAGATAGATAGATAGATAGATCTGTAGATAGATCTGTATCTAGATAGATAGATAGATCTGTATCTAGATAGATAGATCTGTATCTAGACAGATAGATAGATAGATCTGTACCTAGATAGATAGATCTGTATCTCGAGAGATAGGTAGGTAGGTAGATCTGTACCTAGATAGATATATCTGTATCTAGAGAGGTAGGTAGGTAGGTAGGTAGGTAGATCTGTATAGATAGATAGATAGATAGATAGATAGACAGATCTGTATCTAGATAGATCTGTATCTAGATAGATAGACATAAATAGATCTGTATCTAGATAGAAAGATAAATCTGTATCAAGATAGATAGATCTGTATCTAGAGAGATAGGTAGGTAGGTAGGTAGATCTGTATCTAGATAGATAGATAGGTGGGGAAGGTAGGTAGGTAGATCTGTATCTAGATAGATTGATTGATCTGTATCTAGATAGATAGATCAGTATCAAGATATATAGATCTGTATCTAGAGAGATAGGTAGGTAGGTAGGTAGGTAGGTAGATCTGTATCTAGATAGATAGATAGATAGATAGATCTGTATCTAGATAGATCTGTAGATAGATCTGATCAGATAGATCATAAATAGATCTGTATCTAGATAGAAAGATAAATCTGTATCAAGATAGATGGATCTGTATCTAGAGAGATAGGTAGGTAGGTAGGTAGATAGATCAATCTGTATCTAGATAGACAGACAGACTCCAACTCCCATCTCTCCCAGATGGGGTGCTGAGCATCATAGAACATAGGACTGGGAGGGACTTCAGGGGTCTTCTAATCCAACCCCCTGCTCAAAGCATGAGACTTAATACCACCCCAGTCAAATGGTTATTTGGTCTATTGTTGAAAACTTCCAGTGATGAAAGTCCCAAGAATACAGGTAGATTCCGAGAATACAGGTAGTCCTAGACTTACGACCACAATTGAGCCCCACATTTCCATTGCTGAGCAAGAGAGTTGTTAAGTGAGTTTCGCCCCATTTTACGACCTTTCTCGCCACAGCTGTGAAGGGAATCGTTGCCGCTGTTAAGTTAGTAACCCGGTTGGGAAGTGAATCCGGCTTTCCCCGTGGACGTTGCTGCCCGGAAGGCCGCAAATGGCGGTCACGTGATGCCCCCCCAGGGCACTGCAACCGTCATAAATACGAGTCAGTTGCTGAGCATTTGAACTCTGATCCCGTGACAGTAGGGATGCTGCAATGGTTGGGAGTGTCCAAAAGGGCAGAAGTCACTTTTTGCAGTAATGTTGTAACTTCAAACGGTCAGCAAACAGAAAAGGTTTTAAATTGAGGACTTCGTTTATAAGGCATCCTGCTCGACCGGGGGTTGGACTAGATGACCTCCAAAGCCCCCTGCAAGCCTGTTATTCTGTCTTTTCTATATTCTCGTGTCTTGGTATGATGTTCCTCTGAGCTTCACAGGGCCTTTTAGCCCTTCTCAGTTTGGAGGGGGGGGTCAATGTCCATCTGTGTTATGAATTGTGATACTCTTGTCTCCCTGCAGTGGGACTTGGTGTGCAATTTCCGGAGCCTCCAGCAGCTGGCTCAGTCTATCTACATGGCCGGTGTGCTGGTGGGTGGCATCATCTTCGGGAGTCTCTCTGACAAGTAAGAAGAAGATTTTTTTTTCCACTTTGAAAAGAAACCAGCTTCTTTTGACCATCATTGGAAGCTTGGTAGATGTCACAACAGATCCATCAAACATTGATTCATAGCCTAAATGCCGCAGTGATTTCTTGTTGAAAGTAACTTTTTAAAGCAAAACTGTTTTGGGGACAAAATGATGAGGGAGTTATTAGATAGATAGATAGATAGATAGATAGATAGATAGATGATAGATAGATGATAGATAGATGGATGGATAGATAGATAGATAGATAGATAGATAGATAGATAGATAGATCTGTATCTAGATAGATGGATGGATGGACGGACGGATGGATAGATCGATCTGTATCTAGATAGATAGATAGATAGATAGATAGATAGATAGATAGATAGATAGATCTGTATCTAGATAGATAGATATATCTGTATTTAGATAGATAGATAGATAGATAGATAGATAGATAGATAGATAGATAGATGTATCTAGATAGAAAGATAGATCTGTATGTATCTAGATGGATGGATGGATAGATCTGTATGTATCTAGATAGATAGATAAATCTGTATCTAGATAGATGGATGGATGGATGGATAGACAGATCTGTATGTATCTAGATAGACAGACAGATCTGTATGTAGATAGATAGGTAGGTAGGTAGGTAGGTAGGTAGATAGATAGATAGATAGATAGATAGATAGACAGACAGACAGACAGACAGATCAATCTGTATCTAGATAGATAGATCTGTATGTATCTAGATGGATGGATGGATGAATGGATAGATCTGTATGTATCTAGATAAATAGATAAATCTGTATCTAGATGGATGGATGGATAGATAGACAGATCTGTGTGTAACTAGATAGATAGATAGATAGATAGATAGATAGATAGATAGATAGATAGACAGATAGATAGACTGATTGATAGATAGACAGATCTGTATGTATCTAGATAGATAGATAGATCTGTATCTATACATAGATAGATCTGTATCTAGATCAATAAATCTGTACCTACATAGATAGACAGATCTGTAGACAGATAGAGATATATATTCAGCTTTTCTTGCACTTTTCCTTTATATGTTTTTCTTAGTCCGTGTTTATGTTTTAAGCTATGTGTTTTTAAACTTTCAATAAAAATTAGGGTTTAAAGTATCTTGAGTCTTGAAGGGAGCTAACTCCGTACAGATAGTCCTTGATTGACGACTGCAATTGAGCCTACAAGGAAGGCTAAGGAAGACAGTTGTTAAGTGAGTTTTGCCCCATTTTACGACCTTTCTCACCACTGTGGTTAAGTGAATCACAGCAATTATTAAATTAGTCACATTAGTTAAATTAGTTGTTAAGTGAATCTGGCTTCCCCCGTTGAGTTTGCTTGTCCGATGGCTGCAAAAGAGAATCACCTGACCCCAGGACATAAATATGAGTCAGTTGCCAAGCATCCAAATTTTGATCAGGTGACCATTTGGTCATAAGTACGAGGACAAGTCCTATATCACATTTTTTCAATGCCATTGAGACTTTGAATGGTCGCTAAATTAATAGTCATAAGGTGGGGATTATCTGTACTTTCTTCTGGTCATCTGTCTCCCTTCTATTCTTCCTCAGTCCACACACACACCCAAATTCCCTGCATGAGATTTCCACAGTGCCACAAACACACAACGTTAATATATATATATATATATATCTGTCCTTCTTGTAGATTCGGGCGGAAGGCTTTGCTTCTGTGGTCGTGTTTCCAGATGGCGGTGTCTGGATCCTGCACGGCGTTCGTCCCCAGCTTCAGCGCTTATTGTGTCTTGCGCTTCCTAACCGGCATGGCTGTTTCCGGGGTTGGCCTCAACTGCGTGTCGTTGTGTAAGTTCTCTCCCTCTGGCAACTCCAAATCCGATGCCTCCTGCAAAATGGCTGGAGGATTCTGGGAGTTGAAGTCCACCTGTCTTAAAATATGCTGGCTGGGGAATTCTGGGAGTTGAAGTCCATCCAGCTTAAAGCATGCTGGCTGGGTGATTCTGGGAGTTGAAGCCCACCTGTCATAAAGTATGCTGGCTGGGGAATTCTGGGAGTTGAAGTCTTCCCTCTTAAAGCATGCTGGTTGGGTGGATTCTGGGAGTTGAAGTCCTCCCTCTTAAAGCATGCTGGCTGGGTGATTCTGGGAGTTGAAGTCCACCTGTCTTAAAGCATGCTGGCTGGGGAATTCTGGGAGTTGAAGTCTTCCCCTCTTAAAGCATGCTGGCTGGGGAATTCTGGGAGTTGAAGTCCTCCCCTCTTAAAGCATGCTGGCTGGGGAATTCTGGGAGTTGAAGTCTTCCCCTTGTAAAGTATGCTGGCTGGGGAATTCTGGGAGTTGAAGTCTTCCCCTCTTAAAGCATGCTGGCTGGGTGATTCTGGGAGTTGAAGTCTTCCCCTCTTAAAGTATGCTGGCTGGGGAATTCTGGGAGTTGAAGTCTTCCCCTCTTAAAGCATGCTGGCTGGGGAATTCTGGGAGTTGAAGTCTTCCCCTCTTAAAGCATGCTGGCTGGGTGATTCTGGGAGTTGAAATCCACCCATCTTAAAAAAAAGAAATTGCTGGGGGATTCTGGGAGTTGAAGTCTACATATCTCAAAGTTGCCAAGTCTGAGAAACTCTGACATAGACCCATTTTCTCCAGTCTGATCTGTCTCCAACTTCCCCACCATCTCCAGAGAACCATCTCCAGACAATTGGTCTCAGGTATCCAAAGTCGGAAACATCTATCCCGAAATAATGTTCTTTTTCCAGCTGTGGAGTGGACGCCGATGCATTCTCGAGCCACGGTCAGCATGGTGACCGGGTACAGCTACAGCGTTGGGCAGTTCATCCTGCGGGCGTGGCGTACGCCATCCGAGACTGGCGTTGGCTCCAGTTGGCTGTGTCTCTCCCCTACTTTGCCTTTTTCCTCTACGGCTGGTAGGTGGTTTTTCCATCCTTTGCAAATGGAGACGCTGTATGGCAAGAGTGGGAAATAAATTTTTTCCCACCTGAGAAACTGGGGCTGGTCGTGAAGGGCGAACCAAGAGGGCTCTGAAGGCACATAGGCATGTAGTCCTCCACATACAATCACTCGTTTAGTGACGGTTCGAAGTGAAACGGCGCTGGAAAAAGTGAGTCGTGTTTTTCATACTGGCTGCAGCGTGTCCCCCGTGGTCACGCAATCAAAATTCAGCCGCTTGGCCACCGACTCATATTTATGATGGCTTGGCGGCCTTCTGACCAGCCGCGTCAATGGGGAAGCCCGATTCACTTAACGACCGTGTCATTGATTTAAGAGCCGCAGTGATTCCCTTAAGGATGGCAGCAAGAAAGGTGTGTATAAGGGGGGCAAAATTCCCGTGGCAACTGTCTCACTCAGCAGGGAATTCGCACTGTGGCCGTAAGTTGAGGACCACCTGAATGCCAATGCTCCTCTTCATCCAATATGCCAGCTTCCAACCCGTGGCCCATTTCTGCCCAGCCCCTCTGTCTCCATGACCTTCTGTTTCTCTCTCGTGCAGGTGGTTCAGGGAGTCTGCCCGCTGGTATGCCACGGTGGGCAAACTTGACCAGGCGCTGAAAGAGCTGCAGAAAGTTGCTCAGATGAACGGGAAAAGGGATTGCCGGGAGAAGCTCAGCCTTGAGGTATAAAACCCGAAAAAGCGTGACCAGGTTGTTTTCTTGGCAAGCAGGAGGGGAATGTCATTCCTCCTTCCTTCCCTTCCTTCCTTCCCTTCTTCCTTCCTTCCCTTCCTTCTCTTCCTTCCTTCTTCCCTCCTTCTTCTCTTCTTCCTTCTTCTTTCTTCCTCCCTCCCTCCTTCCTTTCTCCCTCCCTCCCTTCTTTCTTTCCTTCATTCCTTCTCTCTTTTCTTCCTCCCTCCATTCCTTGCTCCTTCCTTCCTTCCTTCTTTTCTTCCTCCCTCCCTCCCTTCTTTTATTCTTTCCTCCTCCTCTTCCTTCTCCCTCTCTCCCTCCCTTCTTTCTTTCCTTCATTCATTCTCTCTTTCTTCCTCCCTCCATTCCTTGCTCCTTCCTTCTTTCCTTCCTTCCTTGTTTTCCTTCTTCTCTCCTTCCTTCCTCACCTTCCTTCCTTCATTCTTTCTTTTCTTCCTCCTCCTCCTTCTTTAATCTTCCTCCTCCATTCCTTGCTCCTTCCTTCTTTCCATCCTCCCTCCCTCCCTTCATATTGTCCTTTCCTTTCTTCCTTTCTCTTCCCTCCCTTCCTTTCCCTCCTTTACTCCCTCCCTCCCATTCTTACTCCCTTCCTTCCCTCTCATTCTCAAATTTCCACCTTTATTATTTTTTACAAATAACTCAGGATGATGAACATATCCAATACTCCTTCCTTCTGCTATTCGCCTCACAACAACAGCCCTGTGGGGTGGACTGGGCTGAGAGAGAGAGGGACTGGCCCATAGTCACCCAGATGGCTTTCATGGCTAAGACGGGACTGGAATTCTCTGGTTTCTAGCTGCTGCCTTCACCACTAGACCAAACTGTCTGTCTGACTGTCTGTCTGTCTCTCCCTTTCTTTCCTCCCTTCCTTTCCTTCTGTCCCTTCCCTTCCTTTCTTCCCTTTCCCTTTCCTTCCTCCCTTCCTTTCCTTCCTTCCTTTCCTCCCCTCCTCTTCCCTTCCCTGGTGTTTCAGTTCTAGAAAAGAATTTCACCATTAGATGAAGCATTGTATTGTGGGTTACGCAGGCATCTGTGCTATGAACTGCTGCACTCCATGCCACAAGTTCCAAGCACCCGGAAGTAGGCAGCCTATCAAAATTAGCCCATCGACTGTTTAATCTTTGCAAATTCCGGCACCCAAAACAGCCTTTTCCCTTTTTTGGCCTGTTTTTCCCAGGTTTTGAAAGCCAGTCTCCAGACAGATAATCCCTCAGCCAACAACACCAAGTTCCCGGTGGCTGATTTGGTGCGCACGACGTCCCTGCGCCGAGTCACCGTGTGCCTTTGCTTCGTCTGGTAAGCCAAGCGGAAGGAAGGAAGATGCCCCCAAAAGAGAAACAGGGCAAAAGCAGAGCAAAGGTTTAATTCCACTTTTGCTTTGTGAATATTGGTAGTCCTCAACTTACGGACTGCAATTGGGACCAGAATATCTGTTGCTAAGCAAGGCAGTTGTTAAGTGAACATCGCCCAAATTTACTTTTTTTTTTTGCCCTGGTTGTTAAGTGAATCACCGCCATTGTTAAGTGAACCACATGGTCATTAAGTGAATCTGGCTTCCCCTGGCCTTGCTGGGGAGGTCACAGATGGCGGTGACTCCAGGGCCCTGCAACTGTTGTATATTCATGCTGGTTTCCAGACCTGAGTTTTTTGATTCCCATGATCGTCCGGATGCTACAAAAGGTCAAGAGGATGAGAATTGGTCGCGAGTTACGTTTTTCAGTGCTGTTGTGATTTTGAGGGGGTCAATAAATGAATGTTTGTAAGTGGAGGACAGCCTGTAAGAATTTCCATGGAGTTCCTTTGCTGAATATGTCTTTGCTCCAATTTCAGGAGAAGAGGAGAAATATTTTCCCCACAACAACAACCCAGTGAGGTGGGTTGGACTGGAAGAGAGGGGCAGGCCCAAAGTCACCCAGCTGGCTTTCATGCCTAAGGCAGGACTAAAACTCACCATCTCCTAGTGCTCAGTTCAAAGTCATCAGTTGGCTTTCATTCCTAGGCAGAACTAGAACTCACAATCTCCTAGTGCTCAGCCCTAAGGCAGGACTAGAATTCACAATCTCCTAGTGCTCAGCCCTAAGGCAGGACTAGAATTCACAATCTCCTAGTGCTCAGCCCTAAGGCAGGACTAGAACTCACCATCTCCTAGTGCTCAGTTCAAAGTCATCAGTTGGCTTTCATCCCTAGGCAGAACTAGAACTCACAATCTCCTAGTGCTCAGCCCTAAGGCAGGACTAGAACTCACCATCTCCTAGTGCTCAGTTCAAAGTCATCGGTTGGCTTTCATCCCTAGGCAGAACTAGAACTCACAATCTCCTAGGGCTCAATTTAAAGTCACCCAGCCGGCTTTCATGCCTAAGGCAGGACTAATCAGCACCAGAGCCATTTTAATTTCATTGATCCATTGCCTGCTCCAGGTTCTCCACCAGCTTTGCCTATTACGGCCTGGCGATGGACCTGCAGAATTTTGGCGTCAGCGTCTACCTTATCCAGGTGATCTTCGGCGCGGTAGACATTCCTGCAAAGTTGGTGGCTTTCCTTGTGATCTCCTATTCTGGCCGTCGGATTGCTCAGGCGTTGAGCCTCATCTTAGCTGGGCTGTCCATCGCGGGAAACATCTTTGTGTCCCATGGTAAGTTTCCAGGAACGGACCAACCAATAATTTTATTTCTGCAAAGCAAAATTATTTTGCAGTTGAGTTTCATCTTCACAACAACCCTGTAAGGTAGGACAGGCGGAGGAGTCGTTGGCCTGTACTTGCCTGGCAAGGTTTTGATAATATGTGCTTAGTTCTAACCACTATTTCTGAATCAATCAAACACTGAAGGCTGCAAATGGCCTGGAATTATTGTGGCAAATATCCCAGCACGATTCACACATAGCTCCTTAGCCTGAAATCTCAGTCATAAAATCACAAGATAATTCTGGCAAAAATACAAAAGCTTGCAACACCCTTGAAGGCCAGCAGAGGGCAGCTAAAGGAAAACTGGGTTTTGCTGCCATCTAGTATCTGTTTATGCATTTGCACAACCAAAACCTGAAAGCTGTTAATATCAGGGGTGTCCAACCTTGGCAACTTTAAGACTTGCTGACTTCAACTCCCAGAATCCACAAATTTTAAAGTTACCAAGGTTGAACACCCAATGTTATTCTGCATTTCTTTCAAACCACTGATTTATTTTAGCCAATGTGTATTGTTCAATCGTTATGTAATTGCAACGGTAACTCTGGGCAGCTAACATAGGATTAAAATTCAATATGATATTTTCTGAATGTGTGTCCAAATCAAGAAGACATATTCTGGCTATATGGGATGTGCTGATTAACCCATAGGACTTTCCAAAGTAATATAACTACTAAGTAATATAACTAGGGTGCTGAACCAGAGCTCGCCTCCTCCCCGTTTCTGATCCGGCACCTTCACCAATAAACCGAAGTCACGTCACGGCAACACCCAGTGGTTTTCTGATCTTCTCTAGATATGCAGATTCTGAGGACTGCCTTTGCTGTCTTTGGGAAAGGATGTCTAGGCGCATCTTTCAACTGTGTCTTCTTATACACTGGGGAACTCTACCCTACAGTGATCAGGTACCACTCAGCGATATTCTGGGATAATGTTAAAAACAGCCCGCAAAGGTCTATTTGCCTGTGAAAACATGGGAGGATGACTTTTGTTGCAGCATAACCATGGAATTAAAGAGAGGGAAAACTCAGAATAACAGAATACAGGAAGTCCTCAATTTATGACCACCGTTGAGCCCAAAATTTATGTTGTCCAGTGAGACATTTATTAAGGGAGTTTTTGTGCCATTTTACAACTTTTCTTGCCACATTGGTTAAGTGAATCACACATCATCCTCATTTAACGATCCCATAATCCCTTGCGGGGTGGAGTCTGGGCAACTGAATGGAGCTAGCAGAGTGTTTAATGGCCGGATGCCTTTCCTGTCGCCAATGAGTTTTGTTCAGCAGATATATTCTCAGTGTGCCCAGAGGGAGACATATCTGCCTCTACCCAGGGTCAAACTCACAGCCACCTGATTGTGAGGCCAGAGCTGCACCTCTAGGCCACTGCACCACTCTGTTCAGTGAATCACTGCAGCTGTTAAATTACTGACATGGTTGCTAAGTGAATCAAGCTTTCCCATTGACTTGGCTTGTCCGAAACTCGCAAAAGGTGATCACGTGACTCCTGGACACCGTCATAACCGTCATAAGCACGAGTTAACAATGAATTTTCCAACTCTCCATTGTGGCTGTAAGCCTAGAGCTAACTGTGTGCTGCAACTCCCAAGTGCCCAGGCCAGGTGCAAGGAATATTGGGAGTTGTAGACCAACCACGCCCAGGGAACTGAGTTGCCCCTACCCTGGTGAATCATGAGCCTAAGTAAAACTTAATTCTTCCCCCTGTTGCGTAACAGGCAAACCGGGATGGGCTTTGGAAACACCATGGCACGTGTCGGGGGGATTGTGGCCCCTCTGGTGAGGATGACCAGCGAGTATTTTCCATCCCTTCCACTTGTCATCTATGCCACGGCCCCCATCATCTCCGGGATGGCTGCCTGTTTCCTGCCCGAGACTTTAAATGTGCCGCTACCAGATACAATAGAAGACGTGGAGACCAGGTCAGTTGTAATAGGAACTTGCTGGTCCTTGTTTGTTGTGTGCTTAATTGCATCTTGAAAATTAGGGTGGTGGGAGGGGAGGGGGAATTGGAAGGACCTGTTTTAGGAGACAGTTGGCATCAAGCGAATCGAAAGGCACGTGTGTGAATCAATAAGCCAGGATCCATCAACTTTGGGCCTTGATTTAGTTCAATGTTTCTCAACCCACCCTGTGGAACCAACTCCCCTTGAGCCCTCGTCTGGCCCCCGATCTCCGCTCCTTCCGCCGTGACCTTAAGACCTGGCTCTTTGAACAGGCCGGTCTGGACTAGCCAAGGGGGGTGGGGTGGTTTGTTTTTACAGGGTTTTAAATTTTAATTGAATTTTAACGTTTAGGCTTGTATTTGATTTAATTGCTTTTTATTGTAAATTTGTATGAGTTTTATATTGTTAGCCGCCCTGAGTCCTTAGGGAGAGAGGGCGGCATACAAGTATAAATAAAAATAAATAAATAAAATCAACCCTGGCAACTTTATTTTGCCGTTTCGTTGGTGAGATTTTTCAAAAAGTGGTTTGCCATTGCCACCTTCCTAGGGCTGACAGCAAGTGACTGGTCCAGGGTCACCCAGCTGGCCTCGTGCCTAAGGCGAGACTTTAACTCCCCATCTCCTGGTGATTGGCCCAAAGTCACATAGCTGGCTTTCATACCTAAGGCAGGACTAGAACTCCCTGTCTCCTGGTGATTGGCCCAAAGCTACCCAGCTGGCTTTCATGCCTAAGGTTAAACTAGAATTCACCATTTCCTGGTGATTGGCCCAAAGTCACATAGCTGGCTTTCATACCTAAGGCAGCACTAGAACTCACAATCTTCTGGTTTCCAGCCTAGTGTCTTGACCACTGCAACAAACTATCTTTCGATATTCTGTGTTACTTTGCCAAGTGGATGCCTTAAACTGACCCCCCTCTGCCTTTAAATTCTTCTTCCTCTTTTAAAATTATCCTGTCTTAGGAACATGGAGGAAGAAAAGCGAGAAAACAGCAGAAAAGGTGAGGTTTGTCGTCCAGGCGCAGTTCTGCTGGATATGAGAGAAATCGAAGAGACGGAAGAAGATTCCAGGCTACCAGAAAACCTGGAAAACAGAGACACAGGAGGAGCTGAAAAAGAAGCTTGCTCTGACATCCCCAAAGGAGCCATCACGATCTCCAATGCATTATGATAATGTTCTTAAAGGTTCTTAAACTATTTTAAATTTTAACTATTATTGGGCTTGTCATTGGTTTAATCCTTTTTTAATTATTTATAATTGTTGTTGTTTTAGTTGTAAGCCG
This sequence comes from Naja naja, assembly GCA_009733165.1. Classification (NCBI taxonomy): domain Eukaryota; kingdom Metazoa; phylum Chordata; class Lepidosauria; order Squamata; family Elapidae; genus Naja; species Naja naja. Next base: position 8,665,204 of record CM019166.1, read on the forward strand.
CCCCAAGTCTTCGGAGATGGGGCGGCATACAGGTCCAAATAATAAATAAATAATAATAAATAATATTAAACTCAGTAATAGATCGTTAAAAAATGTCTTGCTTTTTTATAGCATATCCAAGTGGAGGCATTTCCTAACTAGACATTTCCTAACTAGGCATTTCCTAACTAAATAAGGGTGAACAACCAAGATTAACCCAGAGATTGGTTTCAAAATCTGTCTGCAACTGATCGGGTTTTTAATATCATCAATTGGTTCCTCTTCCTTGCTGGGGAGGGCAACAGAAGAAAAAGAAAAGGTTGTTTGTTGCCTGCATTGTTTTTACAAAGAACTCAAGGCAGACAGCATATCCAACACAGCTTTCTCCTCCTGTTTTCCCCACAACAACAACCCAGTGAGGTGGGTTGGGTTCAGAGAGGGGGACTGGCCCAAAGTCACCCAGATGGCTTTCGTACCTAAGGTGGGACTAGAACTCACTGTCTCCTGGCGATTCGCCCAAAGTCACCCATCGGCTTTCATACCTAAGGCATAACTAGAATTCACTGTCTCCTGGTGATTGGCCGAAAGTCACCCAGTTGGTTTTCATGCCTAAGGCAGGACTAAAATTCACTGTCTCCTGGTGATTGGCCCAACGTCACCCAGCTGGCTTTCATGCCTAAGGCAGGACTAGAATTCACAGTCTCTTGGTGATTGGCTCAAAGTCACCCAGCTGGCTTTCATGCCTAAGGCGGGACTAGAATTCACAGTCTCCTGGTGATTGGCCCAAAATTACCCATCTGTCTTTCGTGCCAAAGTCGGGACTAGAACTCACTGTCTCCTGGTTTCTAGCCTGGTGCCTTAACTAGTAGAGTAAACTGGGTCTCACTGACAGTATAATTATAGTTAGCTGGGAAATGGCACCTATAAATCCAAATTAAGCATTGAAATGAAAAAGCACTTTAATTTGAAAATACCCAAGTGATTAGGTTCTGTAATACACAATGCCCCCAAAATAGACAACTATTCAGCTTAAAGTGACCATTTGTGTCTTACAACATCTTGAGATGACAACCTCCAATTCTACTGGATTGACATGTGCAGATAATCCTTGACCTACGGTCATTCATTAAACAACTGTTTGAAGTTTATAAGGACACTAAAAAAAGAGAGACTTCCACCCAACTGCTCCTCATACTTACAGGAGCCTTCTCCACGGTCATGTGATCAAAATTCATGTAGTTGGCAATCTATATGTATTTATAACAGGTACTCCTTGTTTGTGACAACCCTGCAGGCCTCCAACAAGCAAAATCAATGAGGAGGGGAGGCAGGTTCACTTAACAATTGCATGATTTGATTTGGTTTAACAACTATGATTTAAAAAAAACAAACAAATGGAAAATCAGTCACAACTCACATAAAAACACCCCTTGCTTAACCATGGAAATTCTGCTCCCAACTGTGGTTGTAAGTCAAGGTTGTAAGTCCCAACTGTATGAACTCAGTCTTTTTACAAGTTTTCTTTCGAAAGGTAAATCAGAGCAAAACTTTTGGGGAAAGAAAGAAAGACAGTTAAAACTGGGGAAGTAGTTATCTATGCTGACTCCTTGGGTTTTCTTGATTTTAATCTTTGGGGGTTTTAATGTTAATTCGGCTTAGTTTGTTTAATACGCTTTTTAGGTAATTTATTGTTGTATTTTCTTTTAATCTGTGAGCCTTGAGTCCTTTGGGAGAGGGGGCGGCATATAAGTCAAATAAATAAATAAATAAATAAATAAATAACCGAAATATAGCAACCTGTGCAAAGTTCACAATCTGCAGGATTGAAGGTAGGCTGAATAATGGGCCAGCCTTTGCAATAAAAACCCAAAATGAGGGATCTCTTGGGGAAAAGGCTTCATATGTGCAAATATGTTACTTATTCAATTTTATTAGGCTTATTAGAAAAGGAACAATTAGCTGTTCCTAATAAGCTAACTATAAAGGACTGAGTTGCCGCACCATATTTAGCTAGGTCAGTGGAAAAGGGGGGAGGTTAATGTGTTGGGTTATTCTGATTTGCAAATAGATCTCCCAGTCTTTTAATCTACTAGCCTTCCCTCTTCCTCAACAGAAAAATCAAAATAACAGCATTGGAAGGGACCTCAGAGGTCTTCTAGTCCAGCCCATTAAAAAAGTATTACTGTAATAGATCCCGATGGCTAATTCCAAAGAGCTTCAGTTTCCATCCATGTCATGGAAACACCGAAAACCAGAAATGCCCCATTTCTTCCACTCAGTCCTCCAAGAAAATGATCTGGAGGGAATGAGAGGTCGAGAGAAGAGGTCCATTGTAGGACTCAGTGTCAAGGCGTGGCTAGAAGAGAGAACACACCTCCCAAGCTTGGATTGGCTGCAAGCAACAAATCACACCTATTTCTTTCTCTGTGGCCAATAGGGAAAAGGCTAGAGATGTATTGAAACTTGGCAACTTTGAGTTATGTGGACTTTAAACTCCCAGAATTCCCCAGCCAGCCAGGATGGGGAAAATAAAAAGTGAATTTTTTTTTTTTTGCCAAGAATGAAACTTCCTTGACATTTTATTCATCGATTGATGCAGCTGAAATTTTTCAGCAAAAAAAGAAAAGTTTATTTTAACAGAACAACACAGTTGGAAGGGACCTTGGAGGTCATCCAGTACAGCCCCCTGCTTCATCAGGAGACCCTATGCCATTCCAGACAAATGGCTGTCCAGTCTCTTCTTAAAAACCTCCAGTGATGGAGTGCCCACAACTTCTGGAGGCGAGTCGTTCCACTGATTAATTGTTATAATTGTTGACAGGAAATTTCTAGGAGAACTAAAGAGACTTTGTTCCCTTTCGTTCGACTTCAGTTCTCAAGGCAGCCCATTTAGGGCGCTGCAAAGGAGACAAAATCTGATTTTAATTGCTGGTTTCTCTTGGCCATCTAGTTAGATTCGGATGTCGAAACTGAGTGTCTGTGTTGCACATAACAACAACAACAACAGCAACAACAAATCCTCAAACTGGCTCTATTGAACTGCCTTCAATTCAAGGACCGGCCTTGCCTTGCCAATTTGATTCAGAACACTTCCTGGCTTGGAGAGTTGATCCAAGGGCTGTGAAATCCAGCCATCCCACCCTATCTCTTCCCCAAGAAACAACAACAAATAAAGAACATTGCATATTATCTTCGTAGCCTCTATCAGGCAGATAAGCTTTGTGGGGGGAAATCCGCTGATGCCTTCTTAGGAAATTGTTTAACCAGGATAACTCAGGACTGTCTGTCCACACAACTTGTTAATTGTTCACTAACTACAGAAACCAGTTTGAGCAAGAAGTAAAGAGCCAGCTTAAAAAACAGCCCCCGCTTTCCTCGTCAAAAAAGAGCTGTAATATCTAACCACCAAAATCTACTTTTGAAAATCTGTTTCCTTTCAGGGGGGGAAGGGGTGTTTCCTTCCCCATTACCCTATCCCTGGAACCAGCCAATTTTTTTTGCAGTTTTAATAGTCCAGTCTTCCATTGAATAGAATAGAATAGAATAGAATAGAATAGAATAGAATAGAATAAGGAATAGAATAAGGAATAGAACAGAAGAGAAGAGAATTCTTTATTGACCAAGTGTGACTGGAGACACCAGGAATTTGTCTTGGTGCAAATGCTCTCAGTGTACAGAAAAGAAAAGATGCATTTGTCAAGAATCATTGAGCAGAAGAAATAATTTAATGAAAAGAAATTGTCTCTCTTCTTCATCGCTTGTTGACAACTGCTTGGATTCCTTCCTTGCGAGGAAGTGTGTGAACTCAGGACAAGCACCACAAAAAAAGGGGGGGAGAATCACATTTCTCTTAGCCAAGGCAGCCTTGCCAGCTTTTCATTCTGTTCTCCCATCCCTCCTGCCTAATATTCATCCCCCCCCCAATACACACACACACACACACACATGCCGCGTCCTGCTCCCATTTTCATGAATGGCTGTATTTTCCGCTCCGTTCCTTGCCTCCCCGGCTAATCCTTCCAAAAACCTTGGGACCTTGAACCCAGCGATTAGGTCTTGCGTAATCCCACCCCAGGAGAGAAAACAGGGGCCCCTGCAACAATCTTTTGCAAGCACCTCCAAGATCACAGTTCACACCGAAGCATCCTCAAAAACCCCCCACCACCACAGATGGCTTTTGGAGAGGAAGGACGAAGTCCGCCTCGGCTGGGGGTGCCCGGCTCCGATTTTGCAACCCCAGGTTGCCACCATGGCCTCTGTGCTTTTAATCCCTCCGCCCGCCTGGTCCCCTCCAGCAATGTTTTCACTGGCCGCCAAGCGGGCCTGGGAATAACTTTTTCAAGATGCTGAGCCTGAATTCAGAAGAGGAAAGTTGTTGTTGTTGTTTTTTTCTCCAGTGCCAGAGAAAGGCTGGATGGAGCTGGCATGATTTCCAGAGAATCTGGCCTGGAACGCCGGTGAATTCCTAACTGGAAATCCTCATTCTGGCTTTTCAAAGGGCTCCGTTTCCGCCATGACATTCGCTGAGCTTCTGGATCAGATCGGGGGCATGGGCCGCTTCCAGATCCTCCAAGTCACTTTGTTGGTGACCCCGATTTTATTAACAGCCAGCCATAACCTGCTCCAGAATTTTTCAGCCGGGATACCTGATCACTACTGCCGGGTCAGGCTAGCGCACAACGGCACCTATGCCCATACCAACTGGACTCAAACACCAACCAGTGAGGAAGATCCCTGGGGGATTCCCAAAGATGCCAGCGGGCAACCCGAGAAATGCCTCCGCTTTGTGGCCGAGTGGCCTCCGCTGAATGCCAGCGCCGAAGTTGGGGGCAACGGCACGGGCACGGCGACCGAACCGTGCAAGGACGGATGGGTTTATGACCGAAGCATCTTCACTAACACCATCATTATGGAGGTGAGAGGGCAGAGGTGGGGGGTGGGAGGGAATGGCAATTGGATTTGGATTCTGCTAAAGTTTATATAGGTTCAATTTTGAACCCCTGTAAAAAGCCAGGCTCCAAAGTTGTTGTTTTTTTAATTCATATTTATATGCCGCCCTTCTCCGAAGACTCAGGGTGGCTTACAATTTTTGGGATACAACCCAATGCGCTCAGCAATAGCCTTCCTTCCATTGTATATGCCTGCTTATTACTAAGCGGCATTTTACAAAGTCAGCTTATTGCCCCCAACAATCTTGGGTCCTCAATTTACCTACTCTGAGAGGATGGAAAGCTGAGTCAACCTTGAGCCTGGTGGGATTCGAGCCTGCACTAATTGCAGGCAGCTGGAACTAAGTGCTAGGCATTTATCAGCCTGCACCACCAAGGCTTTCAAAGTGTTGAGCTATCAGCCATGCAACAGATCTTGGTGGGTAGCTAAATTTTGGAAGGGGACAGATTGCATTCTCAGAAGTAAGTTTGCTTTTTGAACCTTCTTCAGGAGTTGATAGGTTGCAAGGGGTCTCCAAAATGTCCCACCCTCCTATAGATGCAAAGGAAGCTTCCACAGATGGAGGTGACCTCAATTTTTGTGGGGGCGGGGAGAGAGAAAATCAACATGTTGAGACTAGGATCGTAAAAACCAAGATTCTGGCAGAAATCTCCTTATTTTTTTCTCCATTGCTAAGTATACAGAACAAAGAATGAAAGAGTTGGAAAGGAGCTTGGGTGGTCTTCCAGTCCAGCCCCCTGAGACCCTCTACCATTCTGGACAAAGGGCCGTCCAATCACTTCTTAAAAACTTCCAGCCGAAATTATTATCTTGTCATGTATAGATGATCTATTTATTTATTTTAAGAATCAGGGACTTCGTGCATTTCCCCCCCTAATAGCTCCAATTGAATAGGAAGGGAGCAATGGTATTACCCACCTATCCTGTTCTTTTTAAAAAATAAAAATAAAAAATAACCCCTATGTTTTTAATAGGCATCCAGTCTCAGAGCTAAATGAGATGGAGTAGAGTTCATCTAACATCCTTAACTAAGATGCAAGGAGTGAGGTTAGAAGATCATGTGAAGGAGGAAGAGGAGAGATTCCACCAGCTAATCCAGAATATATTCATTGAATATATTCAGTGAAATTTTCTGCTCCTACCTTCTGATCTTTGTTGTCCGCCCCGCCTTTCCTATCGTTTAAATCAGTTCATCTTTTTGTAGCCATTTCCCCCCCTGGTGGTTTCTACTTTGGATACATGCAATTGTTGCAAAACACCCGCAGTTCTTTGAAATATATTTATTAAATTTATGTGACGCTCCTGTCTCTCTTTCCAAAGTGACTCTGGGCTGACTGCAAATTGAAGACATCAAGTCATTCACACAAGTTAATGCCCCTGAGGCTATCTTGACTTTATTGGTGTGCTAGAGATCAGGGGTCTCCAAAACTTTGGTGACTTTTAAGACTTGGGGACTTCCAGAATTCCTCAGCCAGTATGGATGCAAGGAGTGAGGTTAGAAAATCACATGAAGGAGGAAGAGAAGAGAGAGACTCCACCAATTAATCCAGAAAGGCCTTAGATTCAGCCCCAAATGAATTACACGCAGTCCTTGACTTACAACAGGCTGAGGAACTCTGGGAGTTGAAAGTCCACAAGTTTGGAGACCTGAGATCTAGAATGACCACAGAGCTGTCCCTTAATGCTGGCTGGGGAATTCTGGGGGTGGAAGTCCACAAGTCGCCAAATTTGGAGACCCCTGATTGATACCCTGCCTTGAGCTCAGGAGTTCAAGGGTTCCCTCCTTCCAGTTTTCCCTGGAACAACAACCCTGTGAGGGAGGTTGGGAGGGGAGAGAGAGACTTACCCAAAGACACTCAAGGGAGATTCGGTGGCTAAAGGGAGATTTTGACTCTGGGTCTGCTGTGTTGTGTGATTGGGAGTCTAAGGAAATGAAGCATACTTGCAGGCATTTCTGGGTCTCTGTCTCTCTTGTCTCCTCTTAACCTTTTTCCCTTTCACCAGTGGGACCTGGTTTGCAACCGGAAGACACGGAGACAGATGGCCCAGTCCATTTACATGGGAGGAGTTCTAGCTGGTGCTCTTATACTTGGGAGCTTAGCAGACAGGTGGGTGTTTACAAGCAGAGTTATGCTTTGAGGGGAATATAGCCAGAAACTGGGGGATGCAACAGGGATGGATTAATATCCCACTTCTGCCACCAATCCTGCCTCTCTAGGTTTGTGCAAATCTCGCCCTCAGCCCTCTCCCCTGCCTCCCCATGGGAGTAATTGTGGCCTTTCAAAAGAGAGAGAGAGAAGGAGTAAGAGAAAGGGAAGGGAAAGGGAAAAAGAGAAAGAGGAAGAGAAAGAAAAAAAAAGAGAAAAGGGAAAGAGAAAGGAAAGGAAAAAGGGAAAAGGGAAAGAGAAAGGAAAAAAGGAAAAAGAAAAAAGGGAAAGAAAGAGAAAAGGAGGCCTATTTTCCAGGTTCTAATTAAGAAGCTAGTCCTCATTGTGTCTTATTGGACAAAGGGGAGGTAGACCTCGACTAACACTCACGATTGGGACAAGAACTTCCACTGATAATAAAGGCGGTTATTTAACTGAGCCATTCCCAACTTCATGACCTTTTCCGCCACACTTGCTAAGCAAACCCCTGCAGTTATTAAACGAATCACATGGTTGTTAAGCGAATCAGGCTTCCCCCATGGCCGTAGCTTGTTGGAAGCTGACGGGGAGGGTCAAAAATGGTGACCATGTTACTCTGGGCCACTGCAACCGTCGTAAACGCCCCTTGTGCCAAGTGCCTTGATCATAAGACTGTGGGGATGCCACAACGGTCGTAAGTGTGAGGACCAGGTCCCAAGTCACTTTTTGCGGTGCCATCGTAACTTTGAACGGTCGCTCAACGAACGGTGGTGAGCCGAGGGCTACGAATCCTGCTAATAAAATCAGTATACTTATTATGACTGTAGCCTCTGAAGAAAGGAGAATTGTTCCCATGGAGTGACGCAGAATTCTGTGCCGCAGGTTCGGCCGCAAAGCGATCTTAACGTGGTCCTACCTCCAGCTGGCTGTCTCGGGGGTGTGCACGGCTTTTGCCCCCAATTACGCGGCCTACTGTGCCTTCCGGTTCCTGGTTGGCATGGCGCTCTCTGGCATTGTCCTCAACTGCATGTCTTTAGGTAAGACGGGAGGAAGTTGGTCAAACTTGGGCAGGGGGGTTGGACTAGATGGCCTACAGGGTCCCTTCCATCTTTGTTAAACATCTGTTAAACAAAACCAGCTCAAGGGAGGGAGGAGAGGTGGGAGGGATGGGAGAAACAAGATATTTACAGGATTCCACAGTTTTGAAGGCCACTTTTAAAGTTTCCACTTTGCAGCCAGTTCTTTAAACTATGGTTTCTCAATCGCTTTTAAGATGGGTGGACTCCAGTTCCCAGAATTTCCCAGCCAGCCATACATGGGAGTTCAACTCCCAGAATTCCCCAGCCAGCAAGTTTTGAAATGTGTAGATTTCAACTCCCAACATGCCGGCTGGGAAATTCTGGGAGTTGAACTCCACGTATCATAACGTTAACTGAAACTCTTAAAATAGATTTTCCCAGAATTCCCCAACCGGCATGCGGGGAGCTAAAGCCCACACATCCCAAAGCATGCTGACTGGGGAATTCTGGGAGTTGGAAGCCCGCATGCCTTAAAGTTGCCAAGGTGGACAGCAGCACTGCCCTAAATCCTCCTTCTTGTGTGTGTAAAGTGAGGGAAGTGATATTTCAATGCAAGTCTAAACACACTTTCTACTCCATTCAGCCGGTTCTTGATTCTCAGAACTGACAGGGCAGCTTTTCTCCCCCAGTGCAAGGAATCTGGATGTTGCAAAGCCCCACCGGTTGGATTTGGGCCTGACGGACCGCTGTTGGGAGCAGATTTTATTTAGCAAGGTTATTTTGCAGGCTTGCACTTTTGTGCATTCCTGACTCCCTGAGCAATGTTTTGTCCCCAGCGTGCTGCAGACCTGTCCAAATATTTATCTCTGCGGTTTGCCATACCTGAGTCTTAATTTGATTAAGGCCCACTGGGAAGAACAGGTCATATGATCTGCAGAGAATGCAGGAATAATCGGAGTGGGGGGGAGAGAAACATCGCGGTCTCTCGGACACAGGGAGGGAAATGATGCAAGCAGAACCTTATGGCATCTTGCATTGCCCATTGAAGTTGGGGAAAGGATGCCATGTGGTGCTGTTGTACACTCCCTGGCCACTTTGTGTTATTCAGAAATAACTTTTAAAAAGTCTTTTGGATATGGAGCAACGTATTATTGCTTGCTACTGCCTGAACAGAGAAAAGAGGTTTAGTGTTCGAGGAGAGGAGCATTGGGTTGGAGGTTTAAGATGGCAACCCATTTGGAAATCAGTTGGGAAGGGTAAAGCAGTGTTCCTCAAGTTTGGCACCTTCAAGAGGACTTCAACTCCCAGAATCCCCCAGCCAGCATGCTTTAAGAGGGATGGACTTCAACTCCCAGAATTCCTCCACCTGTATGCGTGGTCTTCAACTGCCAGAAGCCTGCTGGCTGGTTAGGGAATTCTAGGAGGTGAAGTCCACCCATCTTAAAATTACCACACTTGAGAAACCATGGTATAAAGCTAACAAGATTAATGTTCATGCTCTCTCCTTCCCTTGCATTAGTCCTCGAATGGGTGCCCACCAACATCCGTACCATTGCTGGCACGCTGGTGGGTTATTCCGCCACCTTTGGGCAAATCATCCTTCCTGGTCTGGCTTATGCGCTTCCAGATTGGCGCCAGCTGCAATTTACGGCGTCCATGCCGTTCTTCATTTTCTTCATATACTCGTGGTGAGCAGGGTAGCATCTGCGCGGAGGCATTTCCAGGGGTGGGATCCGACAGGGTTAACTACCGGTTCGTGGTGATTTACAATGTTTTACGATGTTTGATGATTTACGATGTGCTTCTCTGCATGCTGCCGCGCGCGCCTGTAAACCTTCGTCAGCAGCATTTGAAACAACGTTTTGTTCCTGCTCTTCCACTGCAGCTGTGCCTCGCACAGCAGCTGAAGTTGAAAAAGCAGGAAATAAAGATCAGGTAAGGGCTTGGGTGGGCCAAAACAGCAGCAAACATAGAACTGGTTCTATGTCTGCTGCTCTTCAGAGCTACCGGTTCTACAGAACCGGACAGAACCGGTAGAAACTCACCCCTGGGCCTTTCCTAAAACCCGATTGGTAAGTGAATCGCTGCAGTTCTTAAGTTAGCAACACGGTTGTACAGCGCATCTGGCTTCCCCATTGACGTGGCTTGTCAGAAAGTCGCAAAAGGGGATCACAGGATGCTGCGACGGTCATAAATATGAGTCAGTTGCCAAGTGCCTGAATTTTGATCCTGTGATCATGGGGATGCTGCAATGGTTGAGTGTGAAAGATGGTCACCAATCACATTTTTCAGTGCCGTGGTCATTTTGAACGGTTATAAGTTGAGAACTATCCATATAACTTCTTATTCCTGGTCCTGGATTCATATCTCACCCCCTGCCTCAAGTTCACATTTTGGAGATAGATTTTGCTCATTTTCCACTCCTAGTTATGTGCCATTTTGAAGAGTTACTAAATGGATGGTACAGCTGTCCCCTCCCCAGGAGGGAATTGTGTCATAGAAGCAGCATGCTGGCAGGCATGTGTGCTTCGGCCACAGCCCGGGATTTGGGAACCCCTGATCTAGTTTAAGCGTGCTGTTTCTGGTGGAAGAGGTTAGTCTTTCCGAAGTCACCTGACTGGGCTTTTTCACCCAGGTGGTTTGCAGAATCGGCCCGGTGGCTGGTGCTGTCGGGCAAGGCGGACCAGGCAGTCGATGTGTTGAAGAAAGTGGCTCAGCTGAACGGGAAGAAAGACGAAGGAGAGAAACTCAACACTGAGGTACGAAGGGTAGATCAAAATCAAATGGAGGTTAGTGGGGTTGATGCTCGCTCGTCAGATTTGATGGTGGGAATGGAGTCTTTTAGAAATGAGAGGTTTCTGACCTTCGGTTTGAAAGAAACCAGGTTGGGGGATGATGGTCAAGTTCAGGGGTGCCCAACCTTGGTGACTTTAAGACCTGTGGACTTCAACTCCCAGAATCCCCCAAATGCTGGAGGTTCATGGCCATGTTGTAGTAAGCAAAAACAGCTGCAAACCTAAAACCAGGAAATAATTAGTCTCAGGGTCTGCCACCCTATTGACACCCAAGTTTCTAGACCTCATGGTTGCTCTGAGAGCAAGATCTTTAGGGATGCTGGCTGGGGAATTCTGGGAGTTGACAGGTCTTAAAAGTTGCCAAGGTTGGACACTCTTGGTTTAGTCTGAGTGGCCCATTTACTGAGTCGATCCCTCGGTTTTGAAAGCCAAAAGATTCCTCTTTGGTGGGATCTATAGGGGTTGACATCATTTTGAGAATCCCAGCTGAATTCCCCCTGGTGGATCTGGTTTCAGAGCCAAGGTCCTTGTGGGAGGAGATAGCAGGGGCTGGTCCGAAATCCAAAAAAGTCAGCTTTGTTGGGCCAAATGAGATAGAACCTTGCGAGAAAACACCCCAAAACTGCTGCTTGTGGCACTCATTTGTCCTCTTCGTTGTTGGGTGTTAGGTTTTGAAGTCCAGCATGCAGAAGGAAATGACTTTGGCCCAGTCGTCCTACACCTTCGCCTCCTTGGCCCGGACTCCCACGGTACGCCGGATCTCCTGCTGCATTTCCAGTGTGTGGTATGTGTCAACTCATAAAGCATTACTGGCCTCCTTTTGAGTTGCCATAGGGAAGTGGTGGAAACCCTGAAGGAGCATCAAGGAAATCAGAAAGAAAAAGAAACCAGAAGTACATTCCATGCATACCTCACCAAGGCATCTCCCAGGTTACCAAACCAGTTGCAGGGGTGTGGTCTCTAGAGCCCGTGAAAGTCCTCAGTTGGAGAACGTGATTTATGACACACCAGCCATGAAGATGCTCGGGTTGGAGAATGCGATTTATGACACACCCAGGGGGGAAGGGGGAAACAGGGCATAGTTGCACCATAAATTACATGAGGCAAAGCTGGCTTCATTAGGATAACTGCCAACACGTTGCTCCTAATAAATAATTGGATTTCTTTTGAAGTTTGGCTCGAGGATCATGATTTGATTAGGGCTTCTGTTGGAACCCTGACAGTACGTTTCCATGGGCACCCTTCCTTCCCTAACGATCTCATTCTCGGAGCCACCATGAGGACTAGAAACTTGAGTGTTGACCTCTGTAAGATTCAGGCAGACCCAGAGACCGATTCCTTCCCTGGTTTTAGGTTTGCAACCAGTTTCGCATACTACGGCCTGGCGATGGACCTCCAGCATTTTGGCTTCAGCATCTACCTCATCCAGGTGGCCTTTGGTACCATAGATATCCCTGCCAAGCTGGGCTCGGCCATTGGCATGAGTTACATCGGAAGGAGGACCACACAGGCTTCATCCGTCATTTTGGCCGGGCTGGCCATTCTGGTCAATATCTTGGTGCCCTCAGGTGAACCATCTGAAGTCGTTGTAGGTGCCGAGGGAAACCATCTTTAGCTTCCCTGTGCCCAAAATTAATGTGACTTGAATGCTACCAGCTCAGAAACAAAGAATAGTGGTAGTCCTCGGGTTATGGCAGCAAGCGGAACTGGAATTTCCAGATATAAGCAATGCAGTTATAAAGCATGTTATGTACAGGTAGTCCTTGACTTACAACCATTCATGTAGTGACCAAAGTTAAAACAGCACTTGTAAGTCAAGATGGCGGATGCAACCACCAAATCTCCGCCCCCTTTTGAAAAACCTGTATCGTTAGCAAAAGCTAAAAAAAAGGCACCTTCAACAAAGGGGATATTTTGTTAAATTTAGATTAAAGCTTATCCTGAATCAGGTTATCCAACCGTGGCAACTTTAAGGCCTGTGGAATTCAACCCCCAGAATTCTCCAGCCAGCATAGTTATTGGGAATTCTGGGAATTGAAGTTCTCAAGTCTTATCTGAGTGGGGAATTCTGGGAGTTGTAGTCCCCCCACCTGAAAGTTGCCAAGGTTGGACATGACTGCCCTAAAGATTTATTGTGGCTCCTACCTTCCAATGGAAGGAAAGGATTCCATGAATTTTGACAATATAGAATTTGTTTTAGCACAGATTGTCTGAACATTCCTGTTTTCACCTGCACTGTTTTTCCTCCCCTGCCATTCTTCACCCTTTACTGAAGATTTACGGACACTGAGAACGTTTTTGGCAGTGCTTGGCAAGGGGTGTCTCGCATCTTCTTTCAACTGTCTATACCTGTACACTGGAGAACTGTACCCCACGGTGATCAGGTATGTTGCCCCAATATCTCTGAGGCGTTTGAACGCTTGTCTGGTTTTCAAGACTTCATAACAGGGTTTTTTTCCCCCACGAACACTTCGATGTCTTGCTGTTGCTTGATCCAAACGGCCAAATGATTCTCTCTTTGCTTCAAGGTTGCGTTATTACACACCTGGTGCAGAACCAGGAGTGGAAAATGAGCAAAATGAATCTCTAAAATGTCAATTTGAGGCAGGTGAGATTTGAATCCAGGCCCAGGAATGAGAACAGGTAGTTCTCAACTTATAACCGGAATTGGGACCAGAATTTCCATCGCTCAGCAAGACAGTTGTTAAGGGAGTCGTGCCTTAATTAATGACATTGTTTTGCCACCATTGTAGAGCAAATCATGCAGTTGTTAAGTGAATTTGGGTTGCCCCACTGATTTTGGTTGTTGGAAGCCGCCTGGGAGTCTCAAATGACAATCACAAGACATGACACACATCATAAATAACATGCGGGTTCATAGTAGTCCTCGACTTACAACAGTTCTTTTAATGAATGCTTAGTTACAACAGCACTGTAAACGTGATTTGTGACCATTTTTCAGAGTTACCATTTGCAGCATCTCTCCAATCATGTGATCAAAATTCAGGTGCTTGGCAACTGCTTCATATTTATGACCATTGCTGTGTCCCAGGGTCACGTGATCTCCTTTTGTGACCTTCTCAGGAGCAATGTCAATGGGGAAGCCAGATTCACTTAACAACCATGTTATGAATTTTACAACTGCAGTGATTCCATTAACAAACGTGGCAAGAAAGGTCATTAAATGGGGCAAAACTTAACAAATGTCTTGCTTAATATAAAATTTGAGCTCAACTCTGGTCGTTAAGTCAAGGACTACGTGTACCTGAACTTTGATCACGTAACAGTGGGGATGCTGCGACAGTCAGAAGGGGGAAGATCCACAGCAAGCCAAGATCAAAACATTCCTAAAAGGCAGGTAGGAGTGGAATTCAGGCATTCGTTTTTCCTTTCATCGGTTCATGGTTTTGTGTCCTTTAAAGGTGGTTTCTTACCGTTGCAGACAAACCGGGATGGGGCTTGGAAGCACCCTGGCCCGCGTGGGCGGCATTGTGGCGCCCATGATCAAAATGACAGGTGAACATTGTTCCTATCTTCCGTCACTCATCTACGGGACGGCCCCCATCCTCTCTGGCATTGCCGCCGTCTTCCTGCCCGAGACCCTCAACGTGCCGCTTCCTGATACTATAGAGGAAGTGGAAGGGAGGTGAGTTTCTTCCACACTCGGAAAAGTGAGTGTGATAAAGCTGATACAGCTTGGTGGGGGAAGGTGTTGGACTGGGGTCCAGGTTCGAATCCTCCTATGAGCCATAGAAGCTCACTGGCTGATTCTGGGCAGTCCTGCCTGCTCAGCCAGGCTGGTGCAATCGGGTAGTAGATGCTAGACCAGGAATGGGGAGACCAGAGTTTCTCAATCTTGACCACTTGGACTTCAACTCCCAGAATCTCTACTTGGAGAATTCTGGGAGTTATTTAATATATCTTATTTGTATCCTATTTTATTATTTTTATGAATAACTTAGCGAACATGGCCAACACAGCTTCTTCCTCCTATTTTCCCAACCACCACCACCCTGTGAAGTGGGTTGGGCTGAGACAACATAGCTGGCCCAGTCAACCAGCTGGCTTTCATACCTAAGGTGGGACTAAAACTCACATTCTCCTGGTGATTGGCCCAACTCACGCAGCCAACTTTCATGCTTAAGGTGGGACTAGAACTCACAAACTCCAGGTGATTGGTCCAAAGTCACCCAGCCAGCTTTCAAGCCTAAGGCAGGATTAGAACTCACGGTCTCCTGCTTTCTAGCATGGTGCCTTAGCCATTAGACCAAAATGGCTCTCTGGATCGAAGTCCATCCAACTTAAAGCATCGCTTGCGATTTCTGCTTGTTTTTCAATATTCCAGAATAACGCCGGAGCGACAGTCCCTTACTGTTCAGAGCCAAGAACCAGTTTTGCTCCAGAAATTGGACCAAGGGAGAACCCTGGATGGTGAAATTTGCTGAGGAAAGCGAGGAATCGGAAATTAGTGCAAGTTCATTAGACATCTTTAATTGTCTTTTTTTTTGCCTTTGGGCTGGAAGTGGGATTTTCAGATTTAAAAAAATCAACCAAATAAATGAATAATTGATGAAAATTGTAGTCATGCCTCTCTGATATTTTGAAGCCAAAGACCGGACTAAGTCCCAGCTCTAAGATGTGCTAATATGCAAGTAGTCCTCGACATACAACCATTCATTTAGTGACATTTCAAAGTTATACTGGCATTTCTTGACTTATGACCATAGTTGGGACTCATTCACACTAAAACATGATTTTAGAATTCGGAACGAACCCCAGTCACATGATCACCTTTTGCGAACTTATGACAAGTGGTCAAAGGGGAAGCCAGAGTCACTTAACAACCAGCCGGGTTAAGAAAAGCCATAAAATTGGGCAAAACTCACTTAACAAATGTCTCACTTAACAGAAATTTTTGACCTCGATTGTGGTCGTAAGTCGAGGATTACCTGTAACATTTTAAAAAGTGAAAATATCAAACTGCCCAAGCTTTTGCAATGAATATTGGAATAATGCATCTCCTAAATATTATTCTTACCACCCCTACGCTGTCTTGCCGATCCCCTCTTCGAGATCCAGACTGGCTGGGGAGGATCTGTCTGGTTTGGCCAGCTTTAAAAACCTAGACTGGACAAAAAACAGTATTGTCTAGTCCCTTGTGAGGAAAGGCAACCCGGCTGTGAAGAGCAGCCACATTTTAGAGACAAGGATGTGGCTCAACCGTACCGCTTAGAAAAGAATTAAAACCCACACCCGATTGTTGGACCGACACCACAGGAGTAAATAAAAGCAGTATTTATTAGCTAATGCTTATTACAGCCTTAAAATAAAATTGGGGGGTGGTGGGGAGGTTGCCAAAATATATTTCAGCTTCTACTGCAATAATAAAAGATGGAGTGGGAGGGTATGGAAAGCCTCCATATTTATTTCTTTTTTGAAAGAAAGCCCAAATTCCAAACCAATGCAATCAGAGGGTGCACAGATCAATTACTCGGAAAGGAAGGAGAAAAAACAAGCGACCAACTCAACAGAGAACAGCTACTAGTAGGGAGTCGGGACACAGTGCAGAGGAGGTGCAAAGCTGCACAACTATTTTGTGGCCGTCACAACGAGAAAGAAAGAGAGAGAAAATGAGGTATTACAGCCCGTCCTACCTCCCACCCCCTGCAAACCGACAGAACTAACCTGAGCATGAAACCCCTACAATGTCGCAGCACTGAACAGATTCACACATTATTCCCCCCCAGCCCAAAGAGCCAGGCTACCATAAAACTGGTTCCAAGAAGCCGTTTTGGTTTTTTTATTTGGGTAGCTTTTTTTTTTTAAGACACAGGGTGTGATGCTTCGAATGAGGACCTAACAACCCGGGCTGGGGATGAAGACATGTAAACCCCTCCATCCCACCCCAAGGGAACATTTCTACTTCTTCCTTTGTTTGGTGCACAGAGGCCTGACAGCCAGCCCCCGCATCTCCCTGGGGTATGGAGAGAGAAAAGAATGATTAAAAAAAAAAGGAAAAGACTACAGCTAAAAGGGAATCCAGAGCCAAGTAAGTGCACAAATAATTCTCTCTCCCCTACACATAACTCAGAGACCTACTAAATTCCCAAGACTGTAAGGGAATATCTTTTAGTCTTCAAGTTTCAAGTCCTCTTGAAGGACTGAGCGGGCAGTGAAGGTGACTGGAACAAAGCTTCCAGCAGTCACTGGCTCTCCATGGGCCAAAAATATCCCACTAGGACATTTCCTATCGGGTGTCCTCCAGCATGCTGGGGCCCCACTGCCCATCATCTTGGATAGCACAGCAAGAAAAGCGAGGCACTGAGTCAAGAAAGCTGACCCCTCCTGCCAAGCAGGGTAGGGAGAATCAAGGAGAAAGACGCCAGCGGCCTTTGTGAAGTTCAACCTTGCACCAACAAATTCCAGCACTTGTGTGTGGAGTAGACCCCAGTGAGTGAGAAAGAGATAGAGAGGGAGAGAGAAGATCCCATTTGCTTTGGCAGTCCCGAGTCTCCCCTCGCTTTCGGCAAAGATGGACGAAGAGAAGCCTTTGGAGAAGACGCGGAAGGATGCGCGTGAAAGGGAATGTCGGAGGTAGGTTTTAAAGACAATCTTAGAAAAATCAGGCACATTACAAGTAGAATATTACACAAAAACCCTATTCCGGAAAAAGGCCTCTCCTTCTGCAAGTGGGATCTTGCAGAAAACCTTGCCACTGGAGGGGAGAGAGGAAAAGGAATGGGGATTCAGGGTTTTTTTTGTTTGTTTGCTTAAAAAAAGCATCCCTTGTTAGCAAGACCAACTCTTCAAATTGGGGCCAAGGAGGGAGGGGGAAAAATTGAAAGAAAAAGTGGGTTTGTTCCTGTAAGAGAAGTTCAACACCCGAATCCCATCGGACCAGGAAGCAGCAGAGTTGGAAGAAATAGCACGTGGAAGGGACATGGCTCACTCTAGGCCCCTGCCTCTGGTGAGATGGAGACTCAAAATAGATTTTAAAGCAGCTTATTTGAATAAGCCCAAAGCTTTAAGGCAGGGGTACCCAACCTTGACAACTTTCAAGACTTGTGGACTTCAATTCCCAGAATTCCTCAGCTAGCTAAAACTTGTGGACTTCTGGCTGAGAATTCTGGGAGTTGGAAGTCCACGGGTCTTAAAATTGCCGAGATTGGACACCCTTGCTTTAGGGTCAGCATCCACTCAAAAGATGCCTAACACTAGACAACCTTGAGTTCCTTTTCCAAAAACAACCACCCTCCAAGTCTTCCACACAACTTATACATCCCGGCAGACTCCCCGAATGAAGCGAGAGATTTAACACCGGTGTTTTAAAAGCCTGATGGAGCTTTAAATGCTCACACACACCAACACACACATATGGAACTCTCAAGGGAGAAAGCATCTTGAAGTCCACCATCCCATGGATCGACACATGTGGGATTGGTACCCAAGCCACGTACTTTAGGAATGCGGAGCACGGCCCTGATTTGGCAAAGTCTGAGATAATCGTTTTGAACGGGGCAAACCGAGTTACTTTGCTGTCGCACTTGCTTGTGCCGGGCCTGGAGGATGCCTTTGATTTGGGTTTCCATGCCACCCACGATCCTCTCAAAGGCTGCTGTGGTGCCACTTTTGAACCATGTTAGGGGGCGAGATAAAGGCTTCTTACAGGGATGAAGGAACAAGTGGAGTTTAGAAGATTTGGAGTCACGGGATGCCCAGACCACTGCGATGGGGCTGAAGAGAGGGAAGCGGATGGAAAAAATTAGTAAAAACCGTTCAATAGGTTGTCTTTCTTTTTTTCTTTCTTTTTGCTTCCGGTCTTGCTCGTACAGAGCCCTTAAGCTGGGGTGTCAGTCCAAAACCTTGTTAGTGAGAAAAGAAGAAGCATTCAGGAAGCTCCTCAACCTATCATGGATGCTGGATTATTATTATTATTATTATTATTGAGAAAAGGGTCTCAGATACTTCGGTGAAAGTTACGGGGGAGGGATTTTAAACCACAACTGCCAGGGAGGAGGCAGGAGGAATGACAGAAGGAGAGACAGTGAGGCAGCGGTGTGTGTGTGTGTGTGTGTGTGTGATGAGTGTGTGTGTCTGCGTGGTGTGCGTGTGGATGTGTGATCCAACCAATACAGGAGACACTGACCCAAAGTGGGAGGCGGCAGCAGGAGAAAGATTAAAACCCCCAGAGAAAGACTGGACAAGTGAAGGTTCTCTTCAAGGATGAAAAAGCAATCAGGAGGCATTCTGGTTCTGGAAGATCGAGGCTTTCTCCTTCAGCAAATCCAGGCAGAGGTGACAGCTCCAGCTCCCTGCGGGGAGAAAAGCATTTTTGTTATTCAAGCCATTGACAGCAAGAACTGCTGTCCTTGACTTACGACTGCAATTCAGCCCAAAACTTCTGCTGAGAAATCTGTCAAGCGGGTTTGGACACCTTCCTTGCCAGGGTTGTTAAATGAATCCCTGCAGGCGTTAAGTCTCGTGGTTCTTAAGTGAATCGGGCTTCCCCTCATGGACTTCTGCTTGTCAGAAGGTCGCAAAAGGGGATCACGTGACCCCCCCCGGGACACTGCGACCGTCATAAATGTCAAGCACCCGATTATAAAGCATGTGGCCACAGGGGTGCTGCAACGGTCGTGTGAACAAAGCCACTATTTTCACATTGAGTGGTCACTAAACGAACTGTTGTAAGTACCTATAATTGTGCCTCAGTCCCTTTCCCCTTTCTCTGCTTCTTCCCATTCCTTTTAGGATTCTCAGATCGGAGCGGAAGCTTATGGGGGGTAAAATCATAGAGTCACAGGCCTGGAAGGGACCTTGGAGGTCTTCTAGCCCGACCCGTTACCCCAGACAGGAGTCCTGGTACCATCCCAGACAAACCCAGAGTCTTCTTGAAGATCTCCAGGATGGAGCACCCACAATTCCAAGAGGGGAAGCTCTTCCACTGATGAACTGTGCTCGCTGTCAGGAAATAGGGGCTAGCGATCCAACGTCAGCTGGTTTGGGACTCTCTGGAGAGGAGCAAATCATTACCGCCAGGTTTGCACGTCAAATTCTCGGGCAGAGGTTGTTACCTCCCCCAACTAATATTTAACGGGAGGTGCAAAGATTAATTCTAGGAACTTCTAAACGGGACGATGCATTGGCTCACATCCTGTGGGCCCATGCAATGGAGCCGGGATGGTTCTGTGAGTCACCTCCTCGTTCGAAGACGAGTTGCAACTGGAGTGGAGACACAGAGAGAAAGAGAGACTTTCTCTGCATCTCTAATTTAACTGGAGCCGCCACAGCCCTGAGGGGTGACTCATGGTTCCCTTGTCAAGTGATGTAAAAATGAACGGACGGTTTGAAATTAACACGAGCTGAAAGGGTCCTCCCAAACCCCTGAGTCAGCTCTCGCTCTGGGAACAAGGAGCTTGCTACAAGCCACCATTTTGCCTTGTCATGATACAGGAAGGACTGGCATTTTTAAAAAGATGGCAGCCTGGGATGCGGGTGCATTCGCACATACATATATCTTAATTTTGAACTTACTTCCTTCTCCTTCCTTCCCTTTCTAAATTCCTTCTTTCCTTCCCTTTTTAAATTATTTCCTTCCTTCTCTTTCTAAATTCCTTCTTTCCTTCCCTTTTTAAATTATTTCCTTCCTTCCCTTTCTAAATTCCTTCTTTCCTTCCCTTTTTAAATTATTTCCTTCCTTCTCTTTCTAAATTCCTTCTTTCCTTCCCTTTTAAATTATTTCCTTCCTTCCCTTTCTAAATTCCTTCTTTCCTTCCCTTTTTAAATTCTTTCCTTCCTTTCCTTTTTAAACTCCTTCCTTCTTCCTTCCTTCCTTCTTTCCTTCCTTCCTTTTTAAAATTCCTCCCTACCTCCCCTGTTTTCATTCTATCTTAATCTATATGCTGCCATTCCTCCAATAGGATGACCCTGGGCAGCTTGAAGCCTCATAACAGTTTCATGACAGAAGGCCAAAAATCTTGTAAATTGGAGGCTACAACAAGATTTAGGGTTTCAAAATGCTATGTTATGTAACATCTGAGTGCTGGCCATTTCATCTTGGAGCATCACAGGCACGGAGACCCTTAATGGAAGAGGTTTCTAACCTGCAAGGTAATTTCCATGTTTTGATTTTAAAAAGAGAATGAGCCACAGTAGTGGGCCACATCCTGGGGTCTTCCTGATGTGCTGAACCACCAATTTCAGGGCAGCCAGGAGAAAGGAAGGAAGCAAGATCAAAAGGAAGGCAGGACGCTGCCCAACAATTCTGGGCTGCCCAGCCCTTCACAACTCCAAAATCTTACCCAGGTGAAAGGTGGGGGAGCCACAAGAAGGGGAACGGAATAGCACTCACCTTCTGGGGGTTCTGACATAGGTGGGGTGAGGCAGTACATGTGATAACCACGGTCACAATCATCACAGAACAGCAGCTGGTCCTGAAGAAGATGGGGAGGGAGAAGCAATGAAGAATACTGCTTAACTCCCCCTCCTTTTGGACTGGAGAAAACAATATCTAGAAGACTTTACTCTTTCTTTTTATGAATCCCAAAAATGTGACATTTCCAGGCATGCAAAAGACGCCATACTTGGAAGGTTCTCCAGAATGGTTAGACCAGGTGAGGTTGGAAGAACCTGTTTTGAGTTCAAGGCAACTGCTTTCAATTTAAGAGGGGTCCCCTCCCCTGGCCAAAAAGCTCCAAGCAACTGATACACTTAGACTCTGGCCAAATTCACAGCACAATTCTTCACCCAGCAGCAAATTACATAGCTGCACTCTCCCAAGATCTTAAGCTGTGTTCATTTTTAGCAGTCCAGCATGATGCAGCATGAATCTAGCCACTCAATTTATGATTCAAAGTACAACAACAACAACAACAACAACAAAACCAAAATGAGTTCTCAACATTTAGAGGAGGCGGCTGTGTGAACACCCACCCCCATTCAGGACACACATTTTGAAACAGGATGCCAACAATATAATCCAGGTTTTGTGATTCAAACTCAGATCTAATCTTGCTTTCTAAGAGGATCCATCTCAACAAGCAGGCTTCAAAGGATCCAGGATCAGAGGTGGGAAGGAGGAGAGGTCAAGTCTGAAGGAAAGGAAGGGGGAAGGGGGGTTGTCCCCAAAAGGAAGAAGGAGGCAGCACTAAGATGAGTCTTTCCAACCTGAACCAGATCAGCCTTTGGGGGCAGGAAGGGAGAGGGGAAAAGCATACTCACGTCGTTCTCCGAGGTGCCGCAGATGTTACAGCACTTGCATTCAATACATTGCCAGCGGTAGGTCTTCACGGCAGCCATCATGACTGGGGTGAACTGCAAGCAAGATGGGTGCCCTAGAGAGGCAAGAGAGGGAGAGAAACAGCATTAAGATGTTCCCACCTTGCCCTAGGAAAGGCTGGTGAGCTATCTGGCAGGTGGACAGCTAAGGCAAAAGACCCCACGTGCTTTTCCCAAGGGTACACCCAAGAGGGAGAGAGGGTTCCCATCAGATCGCGTACCTGATCGCCCGCAGTCCGAGCACGAAACCAGCTCTTCTGGTTGCCCCGTCTTCTTGTTGATCTTCGAGTCTCCCAGACAAAAGTCGCAGTAATTATTGGGCAGGGCCAAACCATCGGGACCCTTCTTGGCTATGGGGGGAGGAAGGGGTTTGTCTTTCAAATCACAGCAGAGGTTTGTCCTGCTTAGCAGCCCAGCTAAACCCCAAGACACACACACACACACACACACACACCCCAAAATGGGAAATTCCTGCACAGAAAACTTTGGGCAGCAAAACTGAGAGATCAACTTACCATGGTTTTATCATGTACTTATGTAAATATATCTTAATGGGGCTTGTTAGTTTAATTCTTTTTTAATTATTTATTGTTCTTGTTGTTTTAGTTGTGAGCCGCCCCGAGTCTTCGGAGATGGGGCGGCATACAAGTCTCATTAATAAATAAATAAATAAACTTGGGCCCAGCAAGTTTGCTAACACACATACTCACTGCCAAGTTATTTCTTCTGTTACCCCCCTAACCTCGGAGGGTCATGTTGGTGTGGGTGCCTCCTGCCACCGGCTTAGGTTTCAAAACCACTGTAGCAGAGCCCATTTCTAACCGCGGTTGGTAATTGGTAGCCTGTCAATTCTCATTGTTGGAGGCGGGCCTCAGGCACCATGATCTTCTCTGAAAATGGACGGGCGAGGGAAATTGGCCGAGGAGGAAGAAACACCCCCCCCACACACTAGTGAAGGTTCCCATTGATCAGCATATTTGGGCAACAGAGCTGGAGCTCTTTCAGACTCCGGCCACTGCAGGTGATTCAAAACAAGAGACCCAGCGAGGAGCTGGGGAAGGAGAGAGTGGGTGTGACGAGTGCCAAATGCGACCTGACAGCAAGACTGTTCCATGACCTCCATTATGCAGGGACCAAACAAAGGTTCTGCCTTGATCCTCGGGGATCAGGCTGAACGGCAGCAGAGAAAACCGGCCCTGGGACTCACCCACCCACCCCGACTCAAAACAAGTCGAAGGGAGGGACAGAAGCTCCCTGCCGCTTACTTTTCTGCTCCTCTGATCTCTGTGAGACGGGCGTGGGGGGCTGAGAGTCCTCCTTGTCCTCCCCTTCTTCTTCCGCCAGGTGACAGTGAGCGTAGTGGTAGCTCAGGCCGGGACGATTCTTGTAGCGTTTCCCACAGACTGGACAGGAAAGGATCAGAAGGGAACGCTGAGAGCCGCGCTGGCTGTAAAAGAGCCCCCTCCCACGTCCCTCCTCAGCTAAAACCCACCCGTGGGCTAGTCCTCACTCAAAAGCCACCCCAAAGCACTTTGCCTGCTTCTCCAAACAGGTCGCCCTCAATTTCCAACTGGTCACGTAATGACTGTTCAGAGTTATGACAGGCCTCCCCAGAGCTACTTATGACCTGTTTCCGGAGTTACGGCAGCTGCACACCCCAACCTGAAGTCACATGATTACACTTTGGGTCCTTGGCAACCAGCCCACTTTTGGAGCATCCTGTGGTCACGCAACTGCAATGGTGACGTTTTTTTTGGAGCTGGTTTTCAGCGTCTTCTTGTGGTTTTCAGCCCATTGGGGAAAACGGATTCGCTTCACAGCTGCTGCATTTGCTTAATGACTGTTGTTACAAAAGATCGTAACTTTGAATCCAGTCACCTGATGCTTCCAATGACGGCTGCAATGACTTAGCGACTGTACTTCCAGGCTCAATTATGGCTGTAAGTTGAGGACTACTTGCACAGAGTGGAAGGGGTGCCTATAGTTGCACAGAGCTGGTAGCAGGGTGAGAGGCATTCTCTTTTCCCACAGAGCAGAACCTGGTTTCTTCAGCTACGCCCACGTTCTGCCTGTAACCTTGTTCTAGGGGACTCGGTGAAATCCCAAGGCAACCCATTCAGGGCCACAAGCAAAATAGTTATTTGTCACAGTAATGGAATGACCAACACCAACACTCCAGACCCCAACCCAGCATTGCAAACAATCCATAAAGTGCATGCAGACAAAACGGATGATGAAATTCAACCCTCCGGTTTTAATGAAACGGAGGACTGAAATTCTACGGATGTTATCTGATGTCCAAAAAGCAAAGGTTAAGGATATTCAATGGAGAGCAAGGATGTTTTTCTGCCCTTCCACATGTGCAGGATAACGTGTCTTGGGAAAAAAAATCATGTTTACTCAAGACTCCACCCTTTATGCAATTCCTCCCAAATCCCAGGTATGACCCCAATTTTGCCACCTCTCCTCCCAAATCCCAAGTCTTCCCTGTAAGTTCTTTTGCATAAATATCCCTATTCTACACTTTGTTATAATTAAGCCTACATCCCTGTTGGACTTCTCATAATTATTTTTTTTTTATTTTTTATTTTTATTCATATTTATATCCCGCCCTTCTCCGGAGACTCAGGGTGACTTACAGTTTTGGGATACAACCCAGTGTGCTCAGCAATAGCCTTCCTTCCATTGTATATGCCTGCTTATTACTAAGCGGCATTTTTACAAAGTCAGCTTATTGCCCCCAACAATCTTGGGTCCTCACTTTACCTACCCCGAGAGGATGGAAGGCTGAGTCAACCTTGAGCCTGGTGGGATTCGAGCCTGCAATAATTGCAGGCAGCTGGAGCTAAGTGATAGGCTATTAACAGCCTGCACCACCAAGGCCCTTCGCCTTTAAAAGACTTGTACAGTTTTTAAAAAAAAATTTTACCCAGATTCTATTTTTTGTTCTCTTCCTCGTGCCAAATTTGGGCTCATGTGGTGCTTGGAACACGAACCCACCCCCTGTACTTCTGTGCAGCCTTGTGTTTTCTAACTTACATCATTTCTGTCAGTTTAAGCCCAGCCAGGCAAATGGGCTTGCAAAACCCATACATGCATTTTAGCGTTAACTGGGATTTCCATGCCATTCTTCTGTTCCCAGCATGGACTCTTCAGGTAAGAAAAAAGCATGGCATAAAACATAACCACTCCTTGACTCTGATTATAAAAGGAAAGATGGGTGTTAGTAGAAACATGGAATTCTGGGACTAAGAGATTAGGAATATGCCTGCCTGATACTGCTGAATTACAGCTCTCAGCACCCACCATCAAGGCCATCCAAGTTAGTTAGCAACATCAGTGAGTCCACAACTATCTCTAGCAAGGGTCTCCAAATTTGGCAATTTTAACTCTTGTGGATTACAACTCCCAGGCAGTCATGCTGGCTGGGGAATTTTGGGAGTTGAACTTCCGTTGGGGGAAGTGAGGCGGGATATAAATTTAATAAATAAAATAAATAAGTGTTAGGGGACTTGCCCAGCTTGGGAGACCATCTACAGAAAAGAGGGCTGGGCTCCATTTTAGCTGCTCTTTTCTTCCCTTGACAGAAATGTGCCTTCCTCATTGCTTGCTGCCTTTCTCTGCAAAATATTGGAAGGAAGACCTGATAGAACTAGCTTTAGAATGTGCCAGGAACACATTCAGGGGCCAGGGAAGCAGAACAAGTAATCCATCACCTTCTTTGCAGCTCAAATTAATCCACCAAACAATACCTCCTAAATCTGGAAACAGCTCAGGCCAGAAACAAGAAAACAGACCATATTTAGAAGGAAGGCAGTGGAGCTGCTGGTGGGAGGGAGGTGGCGGATAACAAGGAACAAATCCTTTCCAAATCCTTTGAGCTATGTAGGACTCACAACTCGGGGATGTTTCGGTATGGATGATGTGTGTGCGCACACATGAACGTGTGCGTGTGGGTATGTGTGTTTGTCCAGCAACTGGAAATCTAATTTGCCAGGAAGAAAAACGTCACAGCTCTCTTAAGAGTTGTGTAAACCCAGCTGATTACGTAAGGAACCCGAGCTAGCAGGCCCTGCTCTATGCAGCTACTACAGTCAGCAACCAATTCAGGCTTAGAACTGTGTTTGTCAGGGAGAAAGTCAGCAGGACTGGTTATACAGGTAGCCCTCAACTTACAACAGTTTATTTAGGGACTGCTCGAAGTTACAATGGCACTGGAGAAGGTGACTTATGGCTGTTTTTCACACTTACAACCCTTGCAGCATCTCCATGGTCACCTGATCAAAATTCAGACACTTGGTAAGTGGTTCACATTTATGACAGTTGCAGTGTCCTGGGGTCACGTGATCCCCTTTGGCGACCTTCTGACAAGCAAAGTCAATGGGGGAGCCAGATTCACTTAACAACCGGGTTGTTAACTTAACAACCGTTAACGGCTGTGGCGAGAAAAGTCATAAAGTGGGGGAAAACTCACTCGGCAACATAAATTTTGGGCTCAGTTATAGTCGTAGGTTGAGGACTACCAGTATTCCCAACAGCCTGCCAGAATTGAGCCCCTCCATTTTTGCTGAGAGCACCGAGAGAATCCAACAGATTATCAAGGATCACCTAGGCTGCTGAGAGAGGAAAGAACTGTCCGGCAAATAGCTCAGAGGTCACCTAATGAAGGGAATGAAGACCGAAGACTCAGGCTTTGGGCTATTATTAACAGAATTTACAAAACCTGAAGACCTTTTGCCCTGTTCCTGTGCTAACAAGTCTTCTCATCTGGAGAAGGCAAAGTCCCAACTCAGGTGCTCCCCACCAACACCCCCATTCCATGGGGCATGGGCCCAGCAGGCAGGAAGAAAAAAAGGATCTTCTCTCTTAGTGCCAATTAAGATAATTGGTATATTAAACAGGATTTACAGATTCTAGAAACAATGAAAGTAAATGCAAGCTCGCCACGTCCAACATCTGGCAGAGCAGATTTGGAAATGCAGCTGGTCGGAATGACGTTGGGGGTTTGCCACAGCCAGTTTGTGCTCCACCACGGTGTTTCTCAAGACCTGTGGACTTCAACTCCCAGAATTCCCCAGAAACCATTTTTCCCCCCTTTGGCCTCAACTTTGCAAAGCTTGGCTCTCTCTCAAATCTGTCCTCCTCTAGATGAAAACGTCGAATTCTCAATTCAACATTCACCACCACACTTCAAAAGAATTTGTATCTTTCCCAAACGCACAATTCATGCACAAATGCATGTTTCCTAAACCCATCCAACCCCCCCAATATGTCACATACATAAAACCAAAGTAGGTATCATCGGAAGGGAGGGATTTTTGGCACTCTGCAGCAGAATACCCAAGACTGCTAGTTTTTTTAAAGAAAAAAAAAGGGGGTGGAAAAGAGTTTTTTTTAAAAACGAACATTTCAGAAGAACAAAGTCAGGAGGAAATTAAACAGCAAGACAGAAAGAATGGAATACCTCGGTCAGGAGGTTTCGAGGTATGCTTTTGTTTGTAACTATCTGAAACACAGAAAGAGAATGAGAGAAAGGTGAAGGCAGTCTGTAAGGTCACACACATAACATGCACACAAGTCAGCTATACAGAGCGATTAAAAAGGAGGAGAGAAAAATAAAAAGTCACTGGTGTTATTTCAAATTAAAGAGGGGCAGTATAAAATTCTTACAGGAGAGTAAAGGAGGAGAGAAAGAAAAGGAATTTCGGGAACTCATGATTTGCCCTTTGGAAAGGTCTTGCCAATCGCCCTTCACTCCCAATTTTTCCATGAATCACCAAGGTTTCATGGGCATTTTTTTTTTCTCTTTTTTTTCGCAAATCGGTGTGCAGGGAACAGGCCAAAGATCAAACAGTTGTGAAATGTGGAGCCAAAGGAGACGCTGTCTACCATCACTCTGGGGTCTGCATGTGAGGTGCAACAAGATACAAATAAGACTAGCAAAATAGAAGAAGCCCAGAGTAAGACAGCTTCTCCTCCCTTTGCTGTGAGTGTGAGTGTGTGTGTGTGTGTGCGTGAGATCCAATCCCGGGATCTGCCAGAAGAAATAGGTTAGAACCTTTTCCCAGAATCCCACTGGTGGGACGCACAGCGAAGACCCCCCCCACTCAGAATACCAAGTGAATCTGTTTCCAAGATGCTCTCTTAAGGGAGCCAATTTCAGGCCGCAGAGAAGTGGCCAATGCTGCGTGTCTCTGCGTCTCATTGAACTCCTCATTGGGAAAACTGAAAAAAAAACCCTCTTCATCAGGCAAAATTGCCATTTTTTTGAAGTTGGATAAATAACTGTTACCCCCTTCACATTGTGTGATAAATGATGTATTTTCGGCTCACCCCAATCAGCTCTCAGCCCAGAGCACGATTAATTGGGGGGGGGCAAGTAAAAGGGGATGGGCGTAACCAGCCTGTGGCACATCTTCCCATGAGACCCCCCCCATCTTCCCATGAGACCCCCATCAGGACACACAACCCCATCCTAACACCAGGAGTTACTATACACTAGTAAATCGAGAAGCTGTTAACTATAACCCAGCTCGCCTTCTTACTCACTGTCACATGCGTAAGGTTTGTCCCTGTCTTCCAAAATGGCAGCATCCAGCTTTTTCCGAGCGCTCCCAACTCCTTTACCCTACAAGGAAATTAGATCTTTTTTAAAAAAAAATTGAAGGCAGGTGAAGAATATGCTTTCTTACTGCGATTGGAGGAAAAAGTAAAATGATTTGTGGTTTCCTACCACCCCACCCCTTGCAGAGCGGAGAGATTGGAGGGAAGGGATATGAAGAGAATAAGCTGTGTGTAGCATGCCCACAGCTCCCAGCCCCAGGCTGCCAATGCAATTCACATTGCCTTCAATGGGTACAAGACACTAAGCAAGCATTTGAGCATTCCAAAGGAGAGGGGAAGGGTTAGAGGCAAACCAAAGATGAAGACATGAAACTGAATAGTCTTGCCTGCTTTCAGCCAGAAAGCACAGTTATGGTCATGAGAGTTCCTCATGTAGCGACCACTTTGCTTAGGGCAGAGTTGCCAGTCCCAATTAGCATTAAGCGAGGACTACTTGCATGTTGGTGGTTAGTTCTGCTAATCACACTAAGAAAATAGGTAGACCAAGGCTGCCACCCAGTGAAAGATGTTTGTAATAATCTTAAAATGAGTATTTATTCATTTCTCTAAAGCACTCTAAGATCTTTTTCACATAGCAGGTAACAATAATTTGGATTAACGAACTCTCAAAATTTGATTTTTATATGCTCAGAGTAACACCTGCGCCCAGCTAATGGCTTCTACTCAAAATACCTGACTCCTCAGCATCTTTTGGGACACTAGGTATCTCCTAAAATCCTAGTAAGATCACATCTGGAATACTGCAACCAATTTTGGTCCCCATACTACAAAAAAGATGTTGAGACTTTGGAAAAATTTCAGAGAAGAGTATAACTAAGATGATCAAAGCCCTGGAGACTAAAATATATGAAGAATGGCTACAGGATTTGGGTTTGGTCACTCTAGAGAAAAGAAGGACTGGGGGGACATGATAGCAGTATTTGAAGGGTTGCCACAAAGAAGAGGGTTAAATTATTCACCAATGCACCAGAGGACAGGACAAGAATGGTTGGAATCTAATCAAGGAGAGAAGCAACTCGGAATTAAAGAGAAACTTCTGACAGTCAGGACAATTAACCACTGGAACAACTTGCCACCAGAAGTTGTGGGTGCTTCATCACTGAAGGTTTTTAAGAAGAGACTGGACAGTCACTTGTCTGAGATGGTACAGGTTCTCCAGGGGGCTGGAGGTCCCGTCCAACTCTATTCTATTCTATTCTTTGCCCAAAATGTTCAGAGGCCCTCCTTACTCTGCATTAGAGAAGCCTATGTAAAATTCAGTGAGCCCACAGAAGTTGAAATGTTACCCCCTACCTTGGCCTTTCCTTTGCCCCGTCGTTTTGGGGTGTCTTCCTCATAGTCTTCATCATCCAGATCATCCAAGAAGTCATCGGGTTCCAGGATTCGCTGAAAGAAAAAGAAAAGGATACAAAAAGCCGTGAGAAACGGATGTTTGGCTCATCCAATGGGACATTCCCATTAAATCACAGCTCTGTGGGTGTTGGGTTCTATGACAAGCTGGCTGATAAGAAACCCCTCCCTCATCTCGTTAGCTTCGCTGTAAGAACCAGGCAAGTGCAGTTTGCAAGCAGCTCTGCAGGACAAATGCTAAGAGCAACAATATCCTTGCTCAATCAGGGACCATTTTCAATGCAGGTTCTGAATCCAAAAGCTGATACAGGTAGTCCTAGACTTACAACAGTTCGTTTAGTCACCGTTCAAAGTTACAACGGCACTGAAAAAAACGACTCGTGGCCATTTTTCAGTTACGACCTTTCCAGCATCCCCATGGTCACGTGATTTACGTTCAGAGGCTTGACAACTGGTTCATATTTATGATGGTTGCCGTGTCCTGGGGTCACGGGATCCCCTTTTGCGGCTTTCTGACAAGCGCAGTCAATGGGGACGGCACTTTCACTTAACAGCCAGGTTGCTAACTTATCAACTGCAGCGATTCACTTAACAACTGAAGCAAGAAAGGTCATAAAATGGGGCAAAACTCACTTCGCAAACAACAGCACTGAAAAAAGTGACTTGTGATGTGTTTTTCACACTTACCACTGTCGCAGTATCCCCATGGTCATGTGATCAAAGTTCAGGTGCTTGGCAACTGACAACGTATTTATGACGGTCACAATATCCCGGGTGATGTGATCGCCTTTTGCGACCATCTGACAAGTAAAGCTAATGGGGAAGCCAGATTCACTTTACAATCACGAGAGCAACTTAACAACTGCAGTGATTCGTTTAACAATCGTGGAAAGGAAGGTCATAAAATGGGGCAAAATTCACTTAACAACAGAATCTTTGGGCCCAATTGCGGTCATACGTCGAGGTCGTAAGTTGTAGAATCCTCGTCCAAGGACTCTATATATCTTTTTGCCCTGAATTTTAATGATCAGCATTAACCAAGGGGAAAGGAATCTAAAAACAAGCTCTGGTTTCTCTACAGGGTCCCAGGCAACAGCTCCCAGAAAGGAATGAGGGGGGATCCATTTCTAGCCCCTCTCCCAACAGGAGATCCATGTCACTATTATGAAGGGGAAGAGGCCAGAGAGTGGCTGCTATACAGCCCTCAGCCTGGGAGACAAGCGTCGACTGACAGGGGGATGGGTAGCATATAAAGTTAATAAATAAAATACAAATGATTTATTCTTGGCAGCTTCGTATTATTACACTTCTTAATTTTACTTTTAATTTTCCTTGCTGGCCCGAGCAAGAGTTGGGTGGCGATAAGAAAGCAAGAAGAGAAGGGGAGGAAGGAAGGAAAAGAAAGGGGAGAGAGAGATGGGGGGGAAGGAAGAAAGGAAGGAAGAAAGAAAAAGAAAGAAAGAGAAGAACAATATGTTCTATACACGAGCATCTTTCAAAGGAAAGATGTCTTATTTTACCATAGGCTGCCATTCTCTACACTACCTTCCGGGTGCGGCTATTGGCAACGGGGAACTCGCTGAGGCTGTCTTCGTCGGTACGAGGGTCAGGCAAGCTGCGTTTCTCAAGGGGGTCTGTCCTTAAGAGGGCCTCCAAACTGCTGCCATCTTGAGAGATTAAGCCTTCTTTCTTTAGGGCCTGCTCAGTGTCTGCCAAAAACAGAGATTTCATTGTCTTAATGCCATTAAGACAAAGAATCCAAACTACCAATAAAGGAGAATATTGGTAATTTAGGGTTGAAATGAAGGGTCCTTGGTGTTCTCTGAGCTTGGCTGTTTTCTTGCAGCTGATGATGTTACCTAGTTTGGGTAATGAAAACATCTGGAAGAAAACAACCAGAGAGCACCAAGGACCCCACAGTCCTCTCCTCCTCTCCATCCCTCCCTCCCTTTTAGCATTGATGATATTCGCTAGTTGGGTCATGAAATGTCTGCAAGAAAAACCACCAAGCTCAGAGAGCACCAAGGACCTCTCAATCTAAACTTGATTACCTTGGTCAAATGACCTAAGAAAAGTTTGACAGGCACCACAGGCCAATGCAGAAATCTATTAGGTCCTAACACAAGAATGACATGCTCTCTTCTGTCACCTTTAATGTTGGATCTGACAGAATTCTTACTTGCAACCTGACATTTTTTAAACGTCTGGCTATCCTGTTGGTCCATTTGTATACAAGTAACAGGATACAAAGGTACTTTTCTTTGGCTGATTTAGAACTACAGAGTTCTCGTCCTCAGGTAGCCCATCTACCTGTCCAAGTTACCCTGGAATTTGCCTGAACAATTACAGATTCTGTAATGTATGCCTGAACGATCACTTCGGCCAGGTGAAAACTCTTATTATGATTCCATCTGTAATGATAGAAATTTAAAAGCTTTGTACAATACAGACAAGGCAAACCTGGTTTAATGGTAGGGAAAGAAAGTCTTGGATCCTCTGGAGGATGGGAACGGCGTTTTTTCCGCCAGCGTCGAGCCGGGTAAGAATAGAGCTGGCCAGACGCCAAACCTTCCAACAACAGAAAAAGAGGAAATCAAAGTCTGCTTAGTTAGTCAATTTATATATAAAATTGGGGAGAAAGCATATATATGTGTAAAAAACTTATAAAGTTAGGTAAACTTTATGGCAAACTCTTCCTGTTTGGACTACTGAACACTTCCAGCAGCTCTCTTTGCAGTAAACATTAAGCTGCCCAGAGTTGCTTGATAGCTAGATGGGCAGAATATAAATTCAATAAATAACATTAAAAAATAGAGCATTTTTAGTTACACCAGCACTAATTTATGCTGAATGAAGCAGAAAAGCTGCTGCTTGAAATTGACATCACGGAATTGACATCCCAGGTTAGAGCCCAGGTTTTTGTATGCCGTCCTAATGCCCCACCTGGTCCCCTGTGCCGCTTCTCCATCCAAATGTAGCAATTACTCTGCGCCACCCCAGTCTGCGAATCCAGGAATGGTAATCGGACACTCCTTTCTGCACACAGCCGGGCGTTGTAATTATGGCATTGCTCCATTGCATCCTTGTAATATTGTTCACCAAGGCTAGGACAAAAGATTGGGAGGGACACCGTTAATGAAATGTCTTTCTGTAGTATGAGAGTGTGCATGGGGGGGGGGAATGTTTTAATATAAAGGGACATGTTGGAAGTAAAATTCTGCAAAAAAAAAATTTGATTTCATTTAGACATAATTACAACTCAGTTGTATAAGGCTGGCCACAACCCTTCTGTAATTTTCTTTCACACTGAAAAGTACAAACCAGCCCAAGCTCTTGGGAGAATCTGCATTCATCTTTAGGGACTCTGATTGTGTATTCCTGCCTGAATTACATCTTTGGGAGGCCCTGAATGAGTTTGTATGTAACATAAAGCTATTTTTTTAAAGCATGATTTATTGTTGAAGCTATAAAATCTTGATTCACTCATCATACTTGACTGTAAGTGTATCACATTATATATGTAAGTCTGATGATGAACCTGTCTCCATTTAATCCAGGAAACTATAGATGGATGATCTCACTTCCTAAGCATTACAAGAAATCACCCCTAGCAGGATAGATCTTTTGACAGATTGCAAATATTGTATTTCATTCACACAGCTGGTCCTTCGCAGATATTGTCATAATTAAATAGGAAGAGGCTGGTTTGAAATTCAAATTATAAGCATGGATTTAAGCTTTTTTTTCAGAACAAAAGAAACACCTGTGGAGCTGGTATTGTATACTACAACTGTCTTTCAATCTAGTAAATTCACTGAAGAGAATGCCCAATTCTATTCAATAAATCCATTAGCAAAGAGGCTTATGATGGAAACTTCTAAGAGAAAAGAATGCAGAAATATCTAAGAGTACACAGCTTGTATTTTTCCCTTGTTCTTTAAAAATCTGTGGTGCAGCAGCAATGAAGTCTCTCTAATTGAACAGTCCATAATTATAGTAATTTCAATGTTTAAACCTTGCCACACACTAAAAAAGCTGAAGGAGGCTACAGAAAACAATGCAACTTGCTTGAAAGAAAGTAACATTACAACTTTGCTGTCTGGGGAGGAAACCAAACAGAGGGAGAGAAAATTAAGTAGTTAAATCAGAATCCCACTAGGTTTACAGTGTTTTATATTCAATCTTGATCATCAACTATCAACTGAAACAGCTTAAAGAAAAAACATATACACAAAAAATGACCTTCGCTCAGTTAGGACCCACAATTTCCTCAACAAATAGCATGGTTTTGTTCAGAAATTTGGGATAACATACAAAGCTCCTGGTTTAACCATCTCTACTGCAATTTTTCACAATATTCAGAAATACCTGAGGACTGTTTTTACAATTCTGCCCAAACCTTCACTAAGTCTAGGATTCTGCCAATTTCTGTTCCTCTCCTTTCTAAGGCCAAAATGCACCTAAGGCATCCTTTCAAAAGAATGAACACATCTTTCTATGGGGAAATTGCTGCCCTCCAACTCTGTCCCTCCATCTCCTTCTGTATGGTAAGTTTTTATTTTTCTCAAATATTTCCAGTCTACCTTTCTGTTTCATGGGTTAAGGGTTTTTGTATATCCTGCCTTTCTCATTCCAAACAAATGCCCATAAAAAGCAGTGGATGGGATGTTATGATAGTTTGCCGCACGCAGAAAGTATACAGCATCCCCAATCATTCAATTTGGTCTTTGAAGATGGAATATCAATGCATTATATATAATTCTCTTTCCTTTCCCTAATCAGGTCAGCAACATTTGAGGAATGTGGGAGACTGAGAAAGCTGTACACAACACAACCTGCAACTTCATAACACTTTTTCATTGGAAATAAGCTCTCCCAAATCAACTTTAAACTGATATTTCAAATGGAAAGAATGAGCTTGTAAATTTGTACCATTTTATTTTAAAGACAGCTACTCTCATCTCTCTTTCCACCATTATTTAGAGTGGCTGTACAAGTTGCAACTACAGGTAGTCCTTGACTTACAACAGTTCATTTAGTGAC
The DNA here is from genome assembly GCA_009733165.1 of Naja naja. Classification (NCBI taxonomy): domain Eukaryota; kingdom Metazoa; phylum Chordata; class Lepidosauria; order Squamata; family Elapidae; genus Naja; species Naja naja. The sequence goes on from CM019166.1 coordinate 8,700,367, forward strand.
TGTTGTAAGTTACAACAGCCCTGAAAAACTGACTTATGATCATTTTTCACACTTACGACTGTTGCAGCATCCCTGTGGTCACGTGATCAAAATTCAGACGCTTGGCAACTGATTCATATTTATGACGGTTGCAGTGTCCCAGGGTCATTTGATCCCCTTTTGCGAACTTCTGACAAGCAAAGACAATGGGGAAGCCGGATTCACTTAACAACTCTGTTCCTAATTACCAACTGCAGTGATTCATTTAACAACTGTGTCAAGAAAAGTCATAAAATGGGGCAAAATTCAATTAAAATCTGTCTCACTTAGCAACATTTTGGGCTCCATTTGTGGTTGTTAAGACGAGGACTACCTATACTACAAACCCCAATATATATTTTTTAATTTCCTTTTCACCCATACAAAGAGACTCTCCCTTTTCCAAAGGCTGTGCTTTGTCTTCCTCTACAACTGTAGATGCTTTAAAGAACATGGGAAAAACCCAGGAAAACTTTTATTTTTCCATTTTGTAGGTGCCTAGAAAAGAAATTCAGGACCTTCCTCCAACTTTCCATTAAGGATTTTGACCTTTTTTGGGGGAGGGGGAGTTTATTTTCTCCAAAAAGCGGCCCCAAATTTGATTATTTCCACCCATTTTCCTGGTGAAGTTTGCCAGGAAGACAGATAGGTAGCAAGGGCAGGTTTAGGATGATGGGAGTTGTGGTCCAACATAACAGGTTGGGGAACATGCTCCCCAAAACCTAATCTCTCAATTTTCCCCCTTTTCCTCCCACCCACCCCCAGTTTTCCCCTCAGAAACCTACTCCTTAAACACATTATATAAATATTAATAATGGGGATTTTTTCTCGCCTCCACAAGTTCCGCTCACCATCTACTGTATGTCATCCAAGCCTTTTTAGGGGGGATTTATCTGAGCCCCTTCAGAAGCTTCGTAATTGGGTTTTTTTAAAAGGATTCCCCCCCCCTTTTGAAAAGCTCCTCCCCATCTTTAAAAGGCATCTTGAGGTGGCCAGACGGTCTTTTTTTACCTCACGTACCTCACTTTTGAAACTTTAAGGTGGGGGACACTTTTGCTTTCTTGCCCCCCCCCCAAACACACACACATATACACACAGACTCCGTCCGCTTTTTTAAACCCATTTTTTAAAGATATCGCTTCAGTCCTAAGCAATGAGCAGGAGAAAAAAAAGAGATTCAATAGCTAACCCCTCTCCTTCCATTATCCCGTCAGGAACACCCCCGCGGGCGGAATGGACTCTTCCCCAACAACCGTCCTGCGCGCACTTCGTCTAAGGTTCGGGTTGTACCATTGCAAGCAAAAGGGAGGAAATGGGGGGGAAGAGGGACAGTTCCACTCACAGCTTCACCACATTCTGTACCACCGCCGCCATCTTCCCCTCTGCCGCCCGTGGCCGCAAAGCACGCGAAGGCGCATGCGCCGAGTGCCCGTTCGCGCTGACTCCGGCGACCGTTCTCCATGAAACCTTTCGCTCGGGTTCGAAGACTGCGCATGCGTACTGGCCCCAACCCGTCCCCACGCTCCAGGAAAGAGGCAATTACACCCACGCTCTTCCCGCGGTGGGAGATGGCAGGCTCAAAGGACGCGCAGGCGCAAAGGAGGCCGTCTATAAAAATTCCATTCACTTGTGTTGCGCATGCGGCACGTCCGCAATCGAGGGCGCATGCGTGAAAAGTTCTGGGCAATAGAGAATTAAATTTTCGATATAATATTTTGTAGTATTTAGAGAAACAATAAAAAATAGCCCTCTACTGCCGTTACATATAATATCTGCCTAGAAAAACAATAACTAGGCATTTTAAATGGTTTTCTTTTGCAAATACATATTTATAAATAGGTGTAAACAAACATATTTATTACTTACATTTAATTGTGGGCTTACAACTACAACTGGGACCAGAATTTCCGTTGGTAAACGAGATTGTTGAATGAATTGCACCCAATTTTATGATTTTTTTTGCCATGGTTGCTAAGTGAATCACTGCAGTCGTTAAGCGAATCATGCAGTCGTTAAGCGAATCCAGCTCCCCACCCATTGATTTTGCTTTTCAGAAGTAGCTAGGAAGATCACAAGTGACCCTGGGATACTATAACTGTCATAAATGCAAGCGCCTGAATTTTAGACCACGTGTCTGTAGGGATGCTGCGATGGTCATAAGTATGAGGACTTGTTGCAAGTCACTTTGTTCAGTCCCGTTGTAACTTTGAACCATCACCAAATGAATGATTGCAGGTCAAGGACTACCTGTATGCAAATATACATGCATGCATACTTCTTATGTTGAAGAATTAGGATCAAATGCACCACTGGTTAAAGTTAACAGCAGTCTTAAAAGAGAAAATACAGGTAGCCACCATTTGCACTAAGCACGATGCAGGTTTCCACCGCCAGCAGGGCCAATGCTGGTCATGTACGGCTGGCAGTGATGGGAGTTGTAGTCCAACTCCATAAGAGAAGAATTGGGGCGACACGATAGCAGTATTCCAGGACAGGGATTCTGCAATGGTGTGAAAACTGCTCCTATCAGGCACTTTTTTCAGTGCTGTTGCAACTTCGGTCACTAAACAAACTGTTGTAAGAGACAGACAAGATGGTGGCACAAGGCCATGTTCAATTGATTCCTCTGTATTTCCTTCTTTTTTCCAAATCGGTCTCACCGGCAGCTTTCTTAGCCCTACCACAATTGCACTTTCATGCATCTTGAACTGTTTGTGGCCATTGCTGTTTGGCTGCTGGCGGGAGGCAGGGAGGCGATTAAATAGCATTTTGGTGGCTCAGGCTGTTAATTGCCTGCACTTAAGATCCAGCTGCCTACAACTGCTGTAGGCTCGAATCCCACCAGGCTCAAGGTTGACTCAGCCTTCCATCCTCTCGGGGTAGGTAAATTGAGGACCCAAGATTGTTGGGGGCAATAGGCTGACTTTGTAAAAATGCCGCTTAGTACTAAGCAGGCATATACAATGGAATGAAGGCTATTGCTGAGCACACTGGGTTGTATCCCAAAAATTGTAAGCCGCCCTGAGTTTCCGGAGAAGGGCGGCATATAAATGTAATTAAAAATAAATAAAAATAAATAAAAAATTTTACTGGAAAGAACGTTTTGAGCCAGAAGGTGGCAGGCAATTGTCAAAATAGCCTTGGTGGTGCACGCTGTTAAATGCCTAGGACTTAGTTCCAGCTGCCTGCAATTAGTGCAGGCTCGAATCCCACCAGGCTCAAGGTTGACTCAGCCTTCCATCCTCCCGGGGTAGGTAAATTGAGGACCCAAGATTGTTGGGGGCAATAAGCTGACTTTGTAAAAATGCCGCTTAGTAATAAGCAGGCATATGCAATGGAATGAAGGCTATTGCTGAGCGCATTGGGCTGTGCTCCGAAAAATTGTAAGCCACCCTGAGTCTCCGGAGAAGGGCGGCATATAAAGATGAATTAAAAATAAATAAATAAATCCAGTGACCTGCTATAATTATGGTAAGCAGAGCTGTGTGAATTTATGTCAGCGGTTCTCAAAGGGCAGTTTGAGGTCGCCCGGAGGTCTCCGAGACCCTTTAACAGTTTTAACAGATGAACAGAATTGGAAGGGACCTTGTAGGTCATCTAGTCCAACCCCCAGCCCAAGCAGGAGACCCTACATCGTTTCACTGAACTTTCAGCCAAAAAAAAACAAAACATATTTTAACATTGCTCATTTTTTTGATTTCCAACACAGTTACCTATTACATGTAGCCCTCAACTTACAACAGTGGAGCCCAAAATTACCTAAAATGTGTATGTGATATGTAGTATTTAGGTGATAATTAAAAATGATTATGTTATGGTAATTTTTAATATGAGTTAGAGGAGAGTCAATTGAAGGTTGTATAAGATTAAAAGGTGGTGCACTCAGATGGGTAATTAAGGGGGAAATCTTTGGAATTATTAACATTGAGAGGGAATTTATTGAATGAAATAAGAATATGTGATGAAATGGCAAATCTGACAGATAAAGGTATAAGAATATAGTGACTATAGAATAAGAAATAAAGAATTTTAAGATATTATATAAAGAAGACAAGAGTATAATTAAAGAAAAATAGAATAAGTTATATGAATTAAAATTGGATAAAATAAAAGCAAAAAATATATTTTTGAAAATTTATAGAAAATGGAAAATGCAATGATGATAAGAAACTGAACATGTGAGATAAATATGTAATTATGGTCACGTTTGTATGGAAATGTAAAAACCTGCAATCACACTGTTCACTAAGAGATGTAAAAGATTAAAAATAAAAAACTTTTTGCAAAAGCACACCAACGTGCCTACCGTCCCTGTCCTATTCTTTTATTTTTCTTATATGTATTCATTATTGTTTATCCTTATACTTATCTTGTAAGCGATCGACAAATCAAATCAAATAAATAAATAAATAAATAAATAAATAAATAAATAAAGCCCAAAATTATTCTCCCCAAGCCAGATAGCTGATAAGTGAGCTTTGCCACATTTTACAGCCATTTTTTTTGCCACTGTTGTTAAAGGAATCGCTGCAGTTCAGTAAGTAAATCTGGCTTCTCTGTCGACTTTATCAGATGGTCACAAAAGGGGATCATGTGAGCCTGGGAAAATTCTGGCCTCGGTTGTGGTTTTATTGGTCAGATGACTGTTTCTCTCCCCCCGAAACTCTATAAACAGTGGTCAAATCATGTATCGCTAAAGGGTTTGTGTGTGTAGATTTGCATCATTTTTTTTTAAATGTAGAAGAGGTTTTCACCCCTTTAAATATGCAGTTAAAACGTTCCTGTGTGTTTTAAGTGCAGGGAAAGGAAACAGGCTGCATAATTTAGTTCTGAAAATTGCCTTTTGACCATAGATTGGATTAAAATCAACATTCCTTTGGTATCCTTTAGGAATTCTGTGCATATCGTATGTTTTCGTGGACCAGCTGCTTCAAGACACTTTCTTGGCATATGTAGCAGAAAAGAGGAGGGAAAAGGAAATAAATTCCTTTTTTTTCCACGTTGATAATTCATTCTGTTTGCTTGTAAGGGACTTTTTAAGAGCCATTGTCTTTGGGAAAATAAATATTAGGGGCTGGTTTGGAAGGATAAGATGTTTTTTTTCTTCCCTAGAAAATCCCTGGGAAAAAACGTTGTTTCTAAAGTGTTTCTAAAGTTTGTAAGAAATCATCTATAGGTAGTCCTTGGCTTAGTGATGGTTCAGAGTTACAACGGCGCAGAAAAAAGTGATCTATGACCGTTTTTCATGCTTACAACCATTGCCACATTCCCCCATGGGCACATGGTCGAAATTTGGACACTTGTCTCAATAAACAGTGAAGATTAGAGTGGTTAAAATACATTTTAGTCCCTTCCAACTTCTGTTCTATTCTAATTCTAAATAAACCAAAGAAGCTACTTGAATGGCAATAGATGCTGTTGGGCCCTTCAGCCCAAAATCACTCATTGTTCTACCCCGAAAAATCATCACTGCAGAACAAAAACACCCAACACTGGCACAGCTCATTTTAACACATTTTAATTTATGCTTTTATTAGCTTTTTACAATGTCTGTTAGTGCTTAATGGAGTAGAATGGCAGGATATATAAATCAAATTAAAAAATAACAATTCAGGAAAGGCATCTTGGCACAACGTACTTCATAGTACTAGCAGCAAAAACGGTGGCAAACTGTTTTATAAACCAATAGCTATCGATTTTTATAGCTATTGGAATAGTCAACATTCCTAAAGTTGAACCTAAACTTAGATATGTACACATTAAGCTAAGCCAGAATTTAACTATTTTTTATTGAAAAGAAAACCATTCCATAAACCAAGATTTTCAACCTACAACGATTGGGGTTCACACAGACTATGCTAAATTCAAACACTTGTGCCTTAAACAGAGGTTGGGCTAGATCTGTGTTGTTTAAACCTGGACATTTTCAGATGTGTGGACTTCATCTCCCAGAATTCCCCTGGCTGGGGAACTCTGGGAGATGGAAGTCCAGCTGGAGAATTCTGGGAATTGAAGTCCATGCAGCTTGAAAGTTGACAACTTCTAGACACACTGGACTAGATGGTCCTTCCACCCTTTAAATGTGATATGATGGCTTAGTGTGTTGTGTAAATACATGACACGAAGGGTTGCGCAGGCGTTGCAGAAAATGGACTCTCTCTAAAGAACTGAGGGATAACAGTAATTGTACAATTACTTTCCTTTTTATATGCCTAGTTTGCACACCATATACTTGGCAACCTGCAAAATTGTAAATTGATGCAAATATTATAAAAGAGGAATTTACAGTTCAGCAAACCAACTCAGGAATGCCTTTAAACAACTTCTCTTTCTTGGAAAAATTGGGAGGCAGACACGGTTTCTTTGCTGGAGCCATTTCAGCGTCTAACACACCTGTTGTTTTTTTCCGTCCACCAAACGCTGCCCTGACAATTTTCCTAGGATTTGCAAAAAAATAGTAATAATTTTTTTTTTAAAGGCAGAGACATGATGACGCGCAGCATTGTTTGTGGTTGGGAAGCAAATTGGCCAGGTCTGCATGTTAGGTGTGAAGATTAAGGTGCAAATTAAAATGAGTGAAATTACTCAGAACAGAACTGGTAGAAGGCATGCTTGTCATTTGAAAAGCCTGCCTGTGGGCACTCTCACAAAATGTCTGCCAAGGTGGGCGTGACCAGGTGCAGTAAAGCACTCATCAATCAACAGGTGAGGGAGCCGACACCCCCCCCCCCAGGCCTTTAACCATCCTGGCGGGGCCAGAAGCTAGTGCTCAGCTGTGCAGGTCAAATAATCTAATTATTTTTCCCGACTCATGGAAAGGAGACTCAAAGCATCAGGCAGGCAAAGTATAAAATGATTGGCGACAAAAACAAATGTTCAAGCCAAAAAAGCTGATTTTGCTCCACGTGGCAACCCTGGTTAAGGGATTTTATTCAACCATCCCAATGCAAAGTGTAAACTTAAAACGCCTGGAGCCAAAATATTGCAAAACCACAGCCTGGTTTGGTCATTCAGGGAGGGCTGGTTGAAAGAAAAATCAGGAGGCCAAGCGAAAAATTTCTGCGGGTAGCCAGAAATGAATGGTGGAACTCCCTGCCCCAAGATTATTTTGTGCAAGGTGAAAAGAAAAAATTGCCATCACCCACCGCACTAAACTGCAGCCGATTTTGGCCCCATGTAGTGCAAACTCAGCCATTGCAAATTAAAACAGGGCACTTGCCATTAATGGCTGCTCATCCATCATTAAACAAATCATAATTCATTCAAACTCTAGCAGAAGCTAAATCGTGGCTCCCGGCTTAAGGGGAGGACAAATGTGTGAAACTCCCCTTTTGCTCATTTAAAAAGAAATAAAACTAACTCACAAAGTGAGAATAGAAAGTCCAACAATGCTCCTGAGAGCAGGTCTGACTTTGCGAAAACAATGAGAGAAAACTATAGACATGTGATTGGCAACACGCAATGGTTTCTGCTTTTTATTCTTTTTTTTTCTCCCCAGCTGAACAATAAACCAGCTGCCCTAGGGAAACAGCAGGGGCCGAAAAAACAGAAGAGGCTGCCCAGAAATTAATTGGGAACACTAAAACCACCAATGCTCCTTTTTTTTTTGCCCCCCAATAAAACTTCGAAACACAGATACAAAGCAGTTTGTCCTTTCCAAATTATGAGAATTTTGCTTCTGGGTTTGAGAGCACAATTTGCATTGTTGGGCCACGTTTGACTGCCTGGATTAGGCACCTCGGCAAAATCACAATAAATCTCAATGCCGGTCCGATTTAAGAGGCCCTGCTGAATTATTTTCGAGCTGTTAGACACCGTTTCCTTGGCCCGAGGTAACGGGGGGGTTCAAATCCCACTGCACAGCCTTCTCTCCATCTCACAAGGACTGCCAGCCTTATGCAAGAGAGATGTGCGATCTCTGAGCGAAAACAGCTTTCACAACAACAGATGGACAGGATAAAAGGAGTCGGAAGACACCCACTAAGGGACAAAGCGTCCTTTTGTTGGTCCAAGGAAGGATTATTTGTGCTTCCCTTGAAAACACGCTGGACAAATCTTTCTAGGTTTATCCTAGACATGGAGGCAGATGTCGGATAAACCGTTTAACAAGGCTCTCCGGGAAGAGAGGAAATAAAGAAATGAAAAAATAAATGGAAAACAGGAAGACACCCCCAAAAAAAGCAGTCGGTTTTGGTGTCATCTCGTCCGTACCTGGAGAAGTGGTGTGTTTTCCTGACCTTGGGGTGTGCAATCCTTTCAAAATAAAAAAAAAATCACCTCCCAATTTCAGCAAAACATTTGAAAATCTTGCCTTGGCTCAACTTACATTTAATTCAGACGTATAGTGCAGATTGTGGCTTTATCAGGGATCACAACATTTCCCATCAAGAAAATAAATAAATCGCAATTTGGCAGCCACAGGGGATGCTTGGAAAATTTGGAGCATCTGTTTGGCATTCTGAGATGCCGTACAGCCAGAAATTGTGCAAGCTACATTTTTTTGGCTTTCGTGCATTGTGAAACCCGAGCCTTCCCTACCCCAAGGAGCAATATGACACTTCGCTTTTATCAAAAACCACCGAAATTTAGCCCGAGTCTGACTTTCTTTTGCATTGCAACACAGAGGGCTTCTTGGTGTGCGTCACACGGCTCTTTCACAGGGGTGTTTCGAAGGCCGATTAACAACCCTAGGCGACTGAGCCAACATTAACCTAATTCCCACCAACCCCGTTGCACAAAAGAAAACTACAATCAACATAACTTTTGGCTACTATGATTCTTGGTTTTTCCCCGGTCCTCCTCCTTCCTTTTAGATAAAGAGGGATGTGTCAATAATTAGGAGTTTGTGATGCAAGGATTGGGTAGTGTGTCAGCAATGAAGAAGGAACGCGTTTCCAGGTTGGGTGGAGCTACGGACTACATCTCCCATGCTCCTCTCCTCCTCTTCCAAGCAGGCCAGCAGTTGTGCTGGAGGAGGGCAACAAAGCAGTTTAGCTGAAGATTGTTTTGCAAGCGTCAACATCGGGCGTTGTGATGCGTGATGCATCCAAGTTAGATAACAGGAAGATGTGAACAAGGGTACTGTTCATCAATTGGTGATGAAGAAGGAACATGTTTCCAGGTTTGGTGGAACTGCAGACCCCATCTCTCATGTACCTCCTCCGCCTCCAGCACACCTATGCTGGAGGAGGGCAAGTAAGCGGGTTAGCAGAAGGTTGTCATGCCCAGGGTGCAAAAGTCATTGGGAGTTGCGACGCACGAAGCATCAAAGTTAGTTAAGGGAGAGACTGGAAGCAAGGGTACCCTTCGTGAGTTGCATCTTTCCTCAGATGTACACACAGATCCTCAGCTTCCATTTCACAGAGCCCACTCAACAACAACAACAACAACAACACCCCTCTTCTACAAACGGCCTTGTTTTTAGGAGTCCTTTCGCAGACACGGCCCTCATGTCAGAATCTCCTGTCTCCCAGAGTCCTGCACATCCATATCCAAAGTCTGGTGCTTCTCCATCACCCCCAGAACGTCATCCAAAATGGAGGGTCCCAGATCTACGTGAAGGGAGAGCAGGGACCCGGCGTGGGTTAAGAAGGGTTCATCTCTTTTCTCCCCCTCGGCAAAGCCGTTCAGAGGAGCAGAGGGCTTGGAGTCCTCGAGGGCTTCGGAAGCCCAACCGTTGTTGGCCAGAGTTTGAGCATGCGCCTCCGTTGGCAGAGCAGCATGGTCTTTGTCATCCAAGTGGAGGCGGGGTGGCTTGGGCGGGGCCTGGGCAGAAGGTAAGGTCAGCGCCTGCAGGCCGCCGATGATCGGTAGAGAAATGGCGTTCTTGAGCAGTGGCGAAGGGATGTCCAACGAGAGTGGCTCGTAGCCCGAGATCGTCGAAGTCCGCGCAAACTCGAAGGGCACCACATAGTGTCGGTTTCCGTCGGCGTCCACCTTCTCCGACCTGGGCAGGAGATGGAACTTGCCTTGAAGGAAAGAGATGTCTCCGAACATGTCGTTCTCGCCCTGGCTCCCGATGTGGATCGTGTGCCGGAAATCCCCCAGGGGAGGGCTGATCATCTCGGAAGAGAGAATATCGCGCAGTTTCTCCTTTTTGCCTCGGCGGCTCCCTCGCTTCAGGTAGATGGGCACTTTGGTGGTGGCCATCTTGCCTAACACTAGAAAGGGGGAACAGAAGAAATGGAGGATTTCAAAGGATCGTCAGAAGCTAATCGAGTGGGCAGTTGGAAACGCAAAGACGAGCTGTATCTGTCCCAACTGGATCCCATCACATTTGAGTTGGTTAAAGGCTCCAAGCTAGAAACCAGGAGACGGTGAGTTCTAGTCCCATCTTAGGCATGAAAGCAGACTGGATGACCTCTTAGGCCAATCACCAGGAGACTAGGAATTCTAGTTTAGACATTAAAAATCATCTGGGTGACTTTGGGCCAATCCCCAGAAGAAGGTGAGTTCTAGTTCCACTTTAGACATTAAAATCATCCGGGTGACTTTGGGCCAATCCCCAGGCAACGGTGAGTTCTAGTTCCACTTTAGACATTAAAATCATCTGGGCGACTTTGGGCCAATGACCAGGAGAAGATGAGTTCTAGTCCTGCCTTAGGCATGAAAGCAGACTGAGTGACCTCTTAGGCCAGTCACCAGGAGACTGGGAGTTCTAGTTTAGACACTACAATCATCTGCGTGACTTTGGGCCAATCCCCAGGCGACAGTGAGTTCTAGTCCCACCGTAGACATTAAAACCATCCACATGACTTTGGGCCAGCCTCTCTGAGCCCAACTCACCCCACAGGGAAGGTGCGTCGGCATAATTTTGCCGCCTTGACTCATTTGCCAAAACGATAAAGACGGGATATAAGTAAACAAAATTAAAATGCAAGCAAAACTCACCTTGGAAAGACCAATTTTCCCAAATCTGCTCGGCGCAGAGGGGCTTCTGTGGGTTGCCTTTCCAGTGGGAGGCTTTGAAGAAGCTTTGCCTCGTGGATCCACAGGTGTGACGTTCAGCAGGAACACCTGAGCACCATTCTGATCCTTCTGCAGATCAACGATGCTTGTCCTCGTGTTCAAAAATTAGGAAACCTGGCAGGATTTCAGCCGCGTCCCATCGTTTCATCCACGTGCAAGCAACTGAAGGGAAAACAACAACACCCCCCTATGAAATTCAAATGATCCCGTTTTGGAGGCTGGGCGGATCCCTCAGCAAGGGATTTAAACCCAGCTCTTCGCAGCCAGCTGTTGTGTCATCTTTGATTTCAGGAGAGAAGCCATCTCAGCTGAACATGAACTCTAAATCGCCATTCGTGGCTTAATCATATTGTCAGAGAACCCAGCCAATTGGGGCTTAGAGGCCATTGAAAAGACACAACACGGATGATAAATCACTCACTGAAGTACTGTAATTGGATGCTTTCTGGAATGCAATGCTGGCTTTGATGATGTTTGCAAGGCACCAAGTTACAAACCAGGAGATGGTGACTTCTAGTCCTGTCTTAGGTAGATGTCTGGCTGACTTTGGGCCCAATCCCCAGGAGACGGTGACTTCTAGCCCCACCTCAGCCATGAAAACTGACTTTGGGCCAGTCTCTCTATCTCAGTCTGACCCACCTCACAGGGTTGTTGTGGGGAAAACAAGAGGAGAGGAAGAGTATGTGTGCTGCCTTGATTTATTTATAAATAAAGATTAGATGGATGGATGGATGGATGGATGGATGGAAGGATAGATAGATAGACAGAGAGACAGACAGACACATAGACAGACAGACAGACAGACAGGGTAGATAGATAGGGTAGATTAGATAGATAGATAGATAGATAGATAGATAGATAGATAGATAGATAGATAGATGATAGAAGATACAGATGGAAGATAGACAGATAGATGATAGACAAATAGATGATAGACAGACAGATGATAGGTAGATAAATGATATAGATGAAAGTTTAGATCAGTGGTTCTTAACCTTTTTGAAAGAATCGCCCCCTTGAGCCATTGAGGAAGTTGTCATCGCCCCTCCCCAACATAGCAATCCCTGCCACCTCTTAGCGAAAGGGGGGGCCAGCAGAGGGGTGCTAAGAGGCAGCAGGGGGGCAGCACATCGAACGTGGCCGTGGCAGTAAGTAACGTGCCACTGCTTCACGCGTGGAGGCACGGCTCAGGCAGTGCTAGTCAATGGGTGAACCACAGGCAGCCGGCTCGACGCCCCCCTGTCGCCTCTTAGCACCTCTGCTGGCCCGGCAGGGAGGGAAGCGGCAGGGTTCGAGGCTTGGTGACCTGCAGCTCACCCACTGACTGTTGTACCGACTGGCACCTCAGTCTCGAGCAGCATGTTGGAAAAACGCTGCCACCGCTTTCCCAAAGTGCTGCCGGCTCTCTTCTTTCTGTCTGTCCATCCATCTGTCGTCCATCCATCCATCCATCCAAGGTCTGTCTGTTTGCCTGCCTGCCTTCCTGCCTATCTACCTACCTGTCTGTCTTTTTGTCTACCTACCTACCTACCTACCTATCTACCAATATAGATATCTCTCTCTCTCCCCCAATATATCTCCTCCATACCCCATATGCCCCCCTTCCATTCCTTCTCCCCCATCGCCCCTTTTCGTTCCATCGCCCCCTGAAAAACAAAATGGCCCCTTGGGGGCGATATTATGAGTTAAGAACCACTGGTTTAGATAGATGATATAGATAATAGACAGAGAGAGAGAGAGATGGATAGATGATAGAAGATAGACGGATAGAATAGACAGATGATAAACAGATGATAGCCAGACAGATAGATGATCAATAGATGATATAGATGATAGTAGACAAATAGAAGACAAGACAGATAGATGATAGACAAATAGATGATATAGATGATAGAAGATACAGATAGATGATAAATGATAGATGATAGATTAGATAGATAGAAAGAAGGAGGGAGGGAGGGAGGGGAGAGAGAGGGAGGGTCTTTCTCTTCATCCGTTGTACAGCTGCGGGCAATGCCTTCTCTTATCTGATCGTTCTTCTGCAGCCTTTCCTGGCTCCACCTCACAATGTTTCTGGGATTACGGGTAGTCCCTGATTTACAACCCTTCATTTAGTGGCCATTTGACGTGACAGCGGCACTGAAATGACCCGTTTTTCACACTTACGACCCCAACTTACGGTTGCACTTGGCAACCGGCTCATATTTAAGATGCCTTATAAACAACCCTTCCATTCATGGCCACGACAGGGAATGAAAAATGTGTCTTTGAACAGCCCAGCCCTTAAACAAGGCACCCAATTAAGCAAGTCAATAATTAAATCAGGCGACTGCATCCGGTTTTATCTTTATTTTTTTGCCATGGCCACTAAGCGAGACATCACCCAGAAGCCAGAGCTGGGAAGGTTGCCAACGGGGAATCACGCGACCCTGGGATGCTGCAACGGCCACAAGTGTGGGGACCAGCCCCTTGTTGCCTTTTTTCCCCCACAGCCCCGTTGCAACTTGGAACGGCAGCGGTAACAAAACGGTCGTTAAGTTGAGGACTACCTGGATTTTGCGCTCCGAATTAAAAGTAAACAAGAGCAATCACAAAAACAATGATTACCGGCTGTAAAACCCTGAGCTGACCTGTCCAGTCCTATTTTTTATTCCCACCCCCCACCCCGCTTGATTTAAGCTGCATTAAGTCCTACCCAGCCATTAACCGAGATAATTACGGGTTTTCTTTTGCCTGGAATTATCATTAGGTTGACTCAGCTCTCAGGACTTCCTGGGTGGCCCAGGGCGGCCACCGTCCTTCGTAACATCCCTTGCCACTTAGCCCACCTCGCAGGCTTGTTGTGCAGATTGAAAAGGAGCCTGCTTGGGATGCTAGGAACAGGTGGTCCTCTACTTACGACACCTCACTTAGTGACCATCTGAAGTTACAACCGCCCTGGAAAAAGTGACCTGAGGACTGTTTTTTTTTCACACTTACGACCGTTGTAGCAGCCCCATGGTCAAAATGGAGACAACTTGGGAACTGACTCATATTTATGACGGATGCAGTGTCCCGGGGGTCGTGTGATCCCCTTTTGCAACCTACCGACAAAATCAATGCCAGATCCACTTACCAACCGTGGTTGCAATTTAACAACTGCAGCGATTCACTTAACAACTAAGAGCCGTGGTGGCGCAGTGGTTAGAGGGCAGTATTGCAGGCGACTTCTGCTGACTGCTCAGAGGTTTGGCAGTTCGAATCTCAACAGGCTCCAGGTTGACTCAGCCTTCCGTCCCTCCGAGGTCGGTAAAATGAGGAGCCAGATTGTTTGGGGTGGGGGCAAGAGGCTGACTCTCTAAACAGCTTAGAGAGGGCAGTGAAGTGGTATAGAAGTCTAAATGCTATTGCTTCCTTCCTTCTTCCTTCCTTCCTTCCTTTCTGTCTCCTATCATTCTTTCTTCTGTCCTCCATTTCCCTTTCTTTTTGACTTTTCTTTCTTTTCCCCTTTTTCCTTCCTTCCTTCCTTCCTTCCTTCCTTCCTTCCTTCCTTCCTTCCTTCCTCCCTTCCCTTCCCTTCCCTTCCCTTCCCTTCCCTTCCCTTCCCTGTGGTTATAATGCAATATTGCAGGCTAACTCTGTCCACTATCTGGAGTTTGATCCTGACCGGCTCAAGGTTGACTCAGCCTTCCGTCCTTCTGAGGTCGGTAAAATGAGGAGCCATATTGTTGGGGGCAAGAGGCTGACTCTGTACACCACTTAGAGGGAGCTGTAAAAGCACTGTGAAGTGGAATATAAGTCTAAGTGCTATTGCTATCATCTATCTATCTATCTATCTATCTATCTATCTATCTATCTATCTATCTATCTATCTATCTGAGAGCTGTGGTGGCTCAGTGATTGGAATGCAGTATTACAGACTAACTCTGCCCACTGCCAGCAGTTCAATTCTGACTCTGTAATTCTGTTTTCTATTTTGAGATGGTTCAATTGGGTCCCTGTGATTCGAGAAAACGAAAAGTATCTGCAGTTATTGCTGATTGCAAAGTCCTTATGGACTTATGATTTACGATTTTGATGACTAGACGGAGTACAGAAACAAGAGTTTTGCTTTAACAATGAAGTACAAAGTACTCATAATTGTAGTTATAATTGCTGTAAAGTTCAAAAGTTATTTCTTTCTATTACTTTCATTTCTATTTTTCTTTTGCCTTTTTCTCTTGCACGTCTATTGTTCATTTCATTTATATATATATGTGTGTATATGTATAATGTATATATATATATATTTGTTT
>CM019166.1:8819256-8867291 GCA_009733165.1 Naja naja
TCCTTTCTCCCTTCCTTCCATACGACCCCTCTTACTCTGAAAAGCGTATCCAGGCGGCTTACAATAAAAATCATAAATATTAAAGTAATATTAACAGTAGATACAAAATTAAAAACCATCCCCAATGACTGTACAGTGGTGGCATCTTCCCCGTTAAGTTTTTAAATTTCAATAAAGTAAAAGGTTCTGCTGAAACTCAGGTAAAAGCCAGACCTACCAAAATTCCCCATCCTCCATTTTCACTCTCAGCTGCTGCCCCACAGCCGGCTCCACCACATTCCACTCTCCAGAACTGTTAAAATAAAAAAATATATATAAAAAGAAGGGTTGTGAAAAGGCTCCTTAAATTCACCAGGGAACAAACCAGATTTTAGGTAGGCTGAGGGTTGTTAATGAGGCTTGGGAAGAGTTCAGCGTGTGCATCCATCCAGGAAAAGAAACTGGCCAAAGCTTGTAAAATTTGAATTATGTAAACAAACGAGCAAACCAGAAACAAGCTCCTGAGTCCAAATTTCATTGGGCCTGGGTTTTTTTTAACCCTTCATCAACAGGGATTAAAAATGGTAAGGCTGTCAAGATTGCAGAGAGCTGGGTTCGAATTCTAGCCTATTAAAATGTTGATTAAATATGACTCCTGGAGATGTTTTGAGAACAAGTAGGGAAACCACCAAAAAACAAACACACGCTTGATTGATAAGCTCTGGGTTGGTCTATTCTGATGTGGTTTTTTTTAAACCTTGGCTGCTTTAAAATGTGTGGACTTCAACTCCCAGAACTCTTGAGAGTTGAAGTCCACACATCTTAAAAGTACCAAGGCTGAGAAACACTAGTTGATCTTTCTACTCTGAGTCTGGGGAACCTTTATGGAAATGAATGAAACATGGATAACTCTGCTTCACTCATTCTGGGATTTCTTTTCTCTCTAAACCAGGCAAGGCCACCTCGTGACAAAGGATGCTGGGAGTTGTAGTTCACCAACTCCAGGATGCCCACTTCACCTGTCACTCCATGCTCCCGTCCATTCTACCTCTCCCCACGGGTTTCGTATCCGGATCAGGCTGACGCGCTGTCCTCGGTAGTTGATCTATTGGAAGGCAGAGATTGTCATGAGTCATTGAGTACCCATTAAGGTGATTTCATGGTGGTTTTATGTCATTAAACCACGGCCAATCCGATTTGTACACAGCATGGTAACCAGAAACCAGAAATGAGCAAGTTGATGTCTATGAGCCACGGCGGCGCAGTGGTTAGAGCGCAGTACTGCAGGCTACTTCTGCTGACTGCCAACTGCCTGCAATTTGGCAGATCAAATTTCACCAGGCTCAAGGTTGACTCAGCCTTCCATCCTTCTGAGGTGGGTAAAACGAGGACTCAGATTGCTGGGGGCAAGAGGCTGACTCTGTAAAACTGCTTAGAGAGGGTTGTAAAGCACTATAAAGCAGTATATCAGTCAAAATGCTATTGGTTGATATCTATCTATCTATCTATCTATCTATCTATCTATCTATCTATCTGCTGTGGTGGCTCAGTGATTGGAATGCAGTATTGCAGGCTAATTCTGGCCACTGCCAGCAGTTCGATTCTAACCAGCTCAAGGTTGACTCAGCCTTCCATCCTTCTGAGATGGGTAAAACGAGGACTCAGATTGCTGGGGGCAAGAGGCTGACTCTGTAAACCGCTTAGAGAGGGCTGTAAAATCACAGTGAAGCGGTATATAAGTCTAAGTGCTATTGGTATTGGTACTGACAGCTGAGTGCAAATTTGAAAACAGACTGGGGTACTTCCTAGTGCCAAAGAATAAATTCAACCTGATTTCTGAGAAAATCATGTTTCAGGTAATCCTCAACTTACAACTCCAATTGGGACCCTATTCCTAAGTGCTTGATTTTACAACCTTTTTTTGCCACAGTCATTAAGAAAATCATTGGAGTTGTTAAGTGAATCACACAGTCGTTCAGTGAATCTGGCTTCCCTTATTAACTTTGCTTGTCGAAAGCCGGGTGGCAAAGTCACACATGGTGATCACATGACCCTAAATACATTTTACAGTTGCCAAGTGCCTGAATTTTGAGCATGGGATCCTGGGGAAGCTGCAATGGTTATAAATGTTATAAGTCCTAAGGTGTTTTCAGGACTGTTATAAGTTAAAATGGCTGTTAAATGAATGTTGTAAGTCAAGGACTATCTGTACATATCATGTAATATTATATTTCTGTAGATGGCCCAGCTGAGCCTGAAGGAAGGGCCAAATGTGTCATCGGTCATGAATCTCTTCGCACCCACAAGTCCATCCCACCATGAATTCCTTATCTCTTGCTAATTTCCCTTGGCTGTTAGTAGTTCAGATTCTCTTAGAGAGCTTAAGCTTGCGATAAATCTCTATACGCATTTGAACGGTCTGGAAGTCCCGATTTCCCTGGTGCTTGGCGTTATTCTTCTCTTTTGAGTTTGGTTTTTATGACACTTCAAGTTTCTCACCTGCTCACCTCCGGTGACCGAGTAAGCATGGCCCTTCACCAGCTTCTTGAAAGTGACCGCTTCCATGTCAAATGCACTCGTGATCTGGAATTCAGAGTGGGAAGGAAGAAGGGTTAGAAGAGAAAAACTGAAATGATGAGCTCTGAATGCCCACAAAGAAGTGGAATGGAGCTACGGGTAGTCCTCGACTTATATCTGGTCACTTAGTGACCATCTGAAGTTACGACAGATTTCCATGGCATTTGCTTAACGACTGGTTGTACAATCAGGTCAGTCGTATGGACGACCCGATTTAAGACCGTCACAAATTATGACCAAGATTCATTTTCATGCATGCCAATTAGTGTACATTGAAAATGACAATGAAGTTATTCTAAGCCTAAGTAAGTCAGGCTCCATTATAGTTGTAACTCAAGGACTCACTATATACAGTAAGTCCATCTCTTAGCTCTGGTTTTAGTACAATCTTTAACATTTAAACCTGTGTAATTTTCATGTGTCAGTGTTTTAGTTATGTTTACTTGTTTTATAACTTATAAATCGCCCAGAGTCACCTTGCATAAAAATTTACTAAATAATAAAATAATGAGAGTGGGCATCAGAATTTCATTTTTAATGTGTGTGCCAGTGTATTCACAGAAAAAAGTGACAATTAAGGTTATCTTATTTTATCTTATTTTTATAACTTATCTTATTGTCTTATCGTCTAACTTATCTTGTTATTTTATGTTATCTTATCTTGTTCTATCATCTATCTTACCTTCTACCTTTTCTTATCTTAGCCATCACTCTGCTAAACAAATAATTCCCTCAACACTGTCCCAACTATTTACAAAGTCTGCACTACTATTACTGTTAAACTTCTCATCCTTCCTTATCGCCCATCCCCTCCCACTTGTGACTGTATGACTGTAATTTTGTCACTTGTATCCTTACAATTTATATTTATTTATTTATTTATTTATTAATGGGACTTATATGCCGCCCCATCTCCGAAGACTCGGGCACAATAAAAACAAACACAATAAATATTTAAAAAGAATTAAATTAATGGTCCCAATTAATACAAAATTTAAAAACCACCAAAATCTAAAACACCCCACCCATGGGTCACAGCCCGGATTGGTCAAATAACCAGGTCTTCAGGTCATGGCGGAAGGTGCGGAGGTCAGGGGCCAAGCGGAGCCCCAGGGGAAGTTGGTTCATATTGACTGCTTCCTAGTATGATTTGATTACTTATTGTTCCCTATGACTATCATTAAGTGTTTTACCTAATGATTCTTGACTCTTGATGAATGTATCTTTTCTTTTATGTACACTGAGAGCATTTGCACCAAGACAAATTCCTTGTGCATCCAATCACACTTAGCCAGTAAAGAATTTTTCTATCTATCTATCTATCTATCTATCTATACCTACCTACCTACCTACCTTACCTTACCTTACCTTAATCTTCCCTTACCTTATTAGTAAATAGTAATAAAGCTTGCCAAGTGACCAATGACTTAGGAGTCCACCCACATGTGCCCATCTTTCTGGGATGCCCATCTCTAAGCGAAGGCGAGATGACCTCCCCGATATACTCACGTCAATGGAGCATCCCATAAGAGATCCTCTCTCCAGGGCTTTCAAAATGATCTGAAAGAGATCGCTGGGAGGCTTCCGAAGATCGTACCACTCGGTCACCCCGCCTGTAAAGTCCTCAAACCCTTCAGAGGTGCTTCCTCCAGATAAGGCCTCATAGCAGCCATTCAACCTAGGGGGATATCGAAGTATAGCATCTATCCTATTGCAATTCTATGGTGATTTTATCATGGCTTTGCCTTAATTTAATACTTTTGTTTGCTGATGCTGAACTTAATGTTTGTGATTATATGTATAATGTGTTTTATTACAGTGATCCCCAACCTTTCTGGCTCTGTGGAGCCCATTTCACCGATGGGGAACACCGAGTCCTTCTCCAGAAGCCAATTCTTGGCAGAGTGGGGGGAAGAATGCCAAATCTTCTGACAGCTAAGATCGACTTTGAAATACTTTCCTCTCAAAAGTAAAAATAAATCAAATGATACGTACTTGGCATAAGCTTTTTCGAGTAGGGCGCTCCAGAACTCGTTCCCTTCGGCAGAATGAACAAACACCAGCTTGCCGTCTTTTGTCGGGAGCAAATCATCCACCACCACGTCTATCCATTCCCCAAACTGCCAGATCTGTTTTCAGAAGACAAAAAGAAGTCAAGAATTTACAAGCCAGCCATACTCAGTGGCTGCTCTATTAAGGAAGCTTGTGATAACAGACCACAATTGTGCAACCGTGCTAAACCAACGATCTCGGCCTTTTTAAGCGCCTTCAAGTCAATGCAGGTAGTCCTCGATCTACAACCACAATTAAACCCAACATTTCTGTTGTTAAGCAAGACACTTGTTAAGTGAGTTTTACGAACCTCCTTGCCACCGTTGTTAAAGGGATAGCTGCAGTTTTTAAGTTAGTAACATGGTTGTTAAGTGAATCTGGCTTCCCCACTGACTTGGCTTGTCGGAAGGTCGCAAAATCGGATCGTGCGACTTTGGGAAACATAACTGTGAAGAACAGTCGTAAGTCACATTTTTCAGTGCCGTTGTAATTTTGAATGGTCACTAAGTGAACTGTTGTAACTTGAGGAATAGCTGTAAGGATGAAATGCGCTGTCAAGACTCTGTTAATGGAACTTTATGATGAAGATAGAGCTATAAGGACTCCTGGTCTGTAATTCTTCTCTGTACTACCTTGCAAGGCTAACCCCCTGCTTGTATTTCAAAAAGGAAGAGGGAATAAACCCGTGGGCCCTGGTCAAAGGATCGGACAGGTGTTTACCTGGAAGTGGAAGATACCAGCATATCCGTTCTGGAAGCTTTGTCCATGGGGGACCACGCGATGGAGAAGGGGGTCATTCAGCGTGAGTGACGCAATGGCAGCTAACAGCCAACAGTCTCCTAGAGAGAGCGAGACCAGAAAATTCAGCTTGTTATACAGAAAAAGTCCATAAAAATTATTAGAACATAGAATAACAGGATCAGAAGGGGCCTGGGAGGTCTTCTAGTCCAACCCACTACTCCAGCAGGAGACCCTATACCATTCTGGACAATAGCTGTACAGTCTTTTCTGTCCAGCGATGGAGCACCCAAAGCTTCTGAACTTAGCTAAGCTGTTCCACTGATTAAACAAAAAAACAACCTTTGTCCAGTTTTTTTTTAATAGACTCCAATCATCTACACATAGTCCTCGATTTAAGAGGATAATTGAGCCTGGAAATACAGTCAGGTTAGTTGTTCAGCTGGTCATTATGTGACCTTACATGAACCCAAACTCATGGGCCACCATGGACTTGTTTTTCCCCCAAAAGCCAGAAATAAACATTAGTTTCTGGGGGGTGGGGGAAATGTACAGCCATTTGCAGCATCCTGCACTCATGTGACCACAATTTACAAAGTGCTTTGCAGATCAGTTTGTTTAATGACTGCAGTATTCGCTTAACGACCACGGGAAACATGAGCGCAAAATTGGACATGGTTATGTGGTGACCCGCTTAATGACTGGCACAACTTATATTCTGGTTGTAAGCTGAGCTCTATCTTTACTCTAAACCCAGGAAATCAATATAGACTCACACAGATAAAAAGGCCTAATTCCTGTATACGAAAGATCGCAGGATCAATTCTTGACATCTCCAGACAAGACTAGATAAACTAAAAAAAAAAAAAATCCACAGGGTTTCTATCAATCAAGAATCCTGGGCTGCAAAAATTTGTTTTGTGGACTCTGTTGTAACTTGATTCACACACCTTGTCAGTTTGAAAGGCTGTGCTGTTTGAAAACCCAGCCAGTTCTGGCTTGTTGGACACACTACGCTTAAGCCAAGCTACAACCAAGATGCATCCTTGGTTTGCAATTTTGCAGGGTCACAATTGGTCGGGAAGGACCATGTAGAGGTGGTGGAGCTGCCAACCATGTCTGGAATCATTACAAGCTGCAACCTTTTTCTCAGCCCCAAAGTTGGCTTGGTGTCACAGGGCGGGGTGGCATCATCTCCACGCAGGCGCAGATCAGATAATTGACAGAAGGGTGTGGAAGCAACCAGAGGGGAAGCAAATTTCCTATAATTGCTGGGGCCAGAAGCAATGGGTGGAAGCTGCTCAGAGGCATATCCAACCTGGAACTAAGAAGGAATTTCCTGGCAGTGAGAAAAATTAAATCAGTAGAATGGCTTGCCTCCAGAAATTGTGGGTGCTGCAACACTGAAGGTTTTCAATAAGAGATTGGATAGGCATTTGTCTGAAGTGGTATACAGAATAACAGAGTTGGAAGGGACCTTGGAGGTCTTCTAGTCCAACCCCTTGCCCAAGCAGGGGACCCTATACCATTTCAGACAAATGGTTGTCCAATCTCTTCTTAAAAGCCTCCACTAGAACAGGCTAGAACACTGGGCCATACTTAACAAAATGAAATTCGATGTAGAGAAAAATAAAGTCCTACACTTAGGCAGGAAAAACCAAAAGGACACAAATAGACTGGATGAAACCAGGTTTAATAGCAGGACTGGGAGAGGGATCTTGGAGTCTTAGTGGACAACCAGCTAAATATGAGCCAGCGGTGTGCAGCAGCAGACAAAAAAGCCAATGCAATCCAAAGTTGCATTAACAGAGGGATACAATCGAGATCAAGGGAGGTACTAATACCACTCTATAAAGCCTTAGTAAGGCCACACCTAGAGTACTGCATCCAGTACTCTAAAAAAGATGTTGAGACTCTAGAAAAAATACAGAGAAGAGCAACCAGGATGATTAATGGGGCTGGAGGCTAAAACATATGAAGAACGGTTACAGGAACTGGGCCTGGCTAGTCTAGGGAAGAGAAGGACCAGGGGAGACAGGAGAGCATCTTCCAATATTTGAGGGGCTGCCCCAGAGAGGAGGAAGGGGTCAAGCTATTTTTTAAAGCACCTGAAGGCCAGACAAGGAATAATGGATGGAAACTGAACAAGGAGAGATTCAACCTGGAAATAAGGAGGAATTTTCTGACAGTAAGAACAATCAACCCATGGAACAGAAGTTGCCCTTGGAAGTTGTGGGAGCTTCATCACTTGAGACTTTCAAGAAGAGATTGGACTCCCATTTGTCAGAAATGTTGTAGGGTTTCCTGCTTGGGCGGGGGGGTGGACTAGATGACCTACAGGGTCCCTTCCAACTCTGATTATCTGTTAAGCACTGATGGAGCACCCACAATGTCTGGGGGAGATTTGTTCCACTGGTTCATTGATCTCACTGTCAGGAAATTTCCCCCTTAGTTCTACGGTTGCTTTTCTTAAGCTTTTCAGCTCCCGTCCGATTGGGGAGAAAAAGGCAGAAAAAGGGCCCAGGGTTGTGGAAATCCAAGGGGCTGCAGGTCTCGCCACTCACCCAGCGCTCCCTGGCAAACATCTGTCCGCGTGGCGCCATCTACAATGAAAAGTGGGTTCCGGCACATTTCCTGGAAGATTCAAAGAGAAAAAAAGCCGTCAAATGGCGGAAGAACTTGAGAACACCAGCAGGGTGTGGAGATTACATCAGGCACCTGGCCCCTTTTAGGGGTCAGCTAGATGCCCTCAGGGAGCCCCCAAGCCTTCACCTCTGCAGCCAGCATTGACCACCTCCCGTCTCAGATCCAAGAATCCATCCACAGCCATATTGTATTCATCCCTCCTGAACCCATCTAGTCACTTTCCAAACAACAAGACAGTCCCTTGACTTATAACCCGTTCGTTTAACGACGGTTTGAAGTTTATAAGTTTAATTCTTTTTTAAATTATTTATTATTTGTATTTTAGTTGTGAGCCGCCCCGAGTCCTTCAGGAGAGGGGGCAGCATACAAGTCCAAATAAAATGAATAAAATAAATAAATAACAGCTTTGGGAAAAAATGACTTTAAAAGGGACGACCGTCGGCCCAACCTTGCGGCCCCGTTGTTCACAATCTGGATGCTTGGCCACCAGCTCAGATTTTATGATGGTCGTTTGTGACCTGGAGACCACCAAGGACCCCTCAAAAGAGAGGGTGAAAAAAGATATTTTTAGAGGAAATTTCTGCGCCCTAAAAATTTAAGGCTCACCGTTGGGCGCTTCCACTTGACTCCGTAGGTCTTAGAAGAATTTGGACCGAGTTCTTTGAAACCCAGCGAAGAGGCCGTGGCCGGGAAAGTGTCGTCCCTGAAGAGACTCCCGTTCTGCAGGCACTCGTTGCGAAGCCTCTCAAAATCCTGGCCCAAGTGCTTGACTGCATTCTCATGTTTCCCCAAACCCAGGTCCTTGGCCCGTTGCTTCTGGACTTGAGCTGAGACCCCGGTGCAATAAATTGGGACGATGATCTCTTCCGACATCTTGGTTGATTATCCAAGCAATCGAATTCCTTGAAAGAGATAAGAGAGGGCTTAAAACTAGATTCTAGTTGGTAGGAAAAATGGTTGATTGCTCGGTACAGTACGGCATCTACCTTTCAAGTTTCTAGTCCTCATGGTTAGCGGGGAAAACCGAAGCGTAATTGCACAGATTATACAAAATAAAGACAGAGAGTTTTATTCCAGGGAAAATCCGTTCCTGTCAGTAGCTCCAAGGCAAGCATAATCTCAAAAGTACTTTTATTAGAATAGCACCTGGCACATCTGTGGAATTCTGAAACAAAAAGTTTCCCTGACTTCCCACAACGTCCCAACCTACAAACCATCCGCTTTTTACTCATCATCACATCACACGAACCAATCCCAAAGCAAGTTCCAATTCTTTCTGCGCCACACGCTTTGACCTTGAAATATCAAAAGAATTTTATCTACTAAGAGCTACTCAATTTATATCACCCCCCTCCCACTTTCTCAAGCTATGTGGCAGCAATGAATAAGGACTCCATAGCTGACAGTCACAGACAAACTGCGTACACACACACACACACACACACGATGACAGAATTTATTATGGCCTCAGATCAGAAGTGAAAAGAAAAAACATGGACGGTCCTTGAGTTACGGCAATTGAGATCGGAATTTCGGTCGCTAAGTGATGCGGTTACGTAACCATGATTGCAGTTGGGCTGGAGGTGGAGTCATCATGAGATTAGAGGCAGATTTCCCGGCTATTTTTACAGTGGTTGTTAAGCAAATCCCACGGTTGTTAAGTGAACTGGAGCACTGTGGAGCGTTAACATGATTTATGGTTAAGCCATTTAAAGTTCAAACAAGCTAGGACTTGATGTGTCAATGCCCCACTGTGGAACCTCAGCCTGCTGTTGTTAAATAAAACCACAATGACTTGGCTCAGCCACAAACCATGGTTTATAAAGCAGGTCTGAATTAAAACTGCTTTATAAACCAGCCACAGGATGAAAAAAACCTGCCGGCATGAAGATAAAATGATTGAATTAAGAAGTTGGCATGGTGACTGTTGCTGCATAAAACACGTCTATGTGTTTACCGAAGGGAACATCTGTTTTATATAAGGAATGTACTCCAAAATCCTGGAACTTCCCTAGAAAAACTTGAAATTCAGCAAAGATAGCCTCACACAAGTCAATCAGAGTCCCTAAGGAATTTTATTGTTGAATTTAGGTCACTCCAAAGAGTCCCCTTCCCTCCTTTCTTCATACATGAAAAAAAAACAAGCAGATGTTAGAGAAATGAAGGAGGGGGGAAAATAACCAAATCTTGCAGTGATGGGCAAATAAATAAATTTCCTTCCTTCCTTCCAAGTTTCTGGCCCTCATGTTCGCAAAGGAGGGGCAAAGCCTGAGAAAATCTGAAGAGAGAAATGGAGGAGAGCTTTGAAGTCATGCAAAAAGTTGGTTCCATATGCCCGGGCTGAGTTTTTGTTTTTTAATTGTTTTTAGGAAGGCAAAATGGATTCAGTCCAGATCTAGCGGTCTCTTTTTCAACCACGTGTGGAACACGCTAGCACCAGTTTCTCCCCATACTTGTTAAGGGCCTTGGTGGCTTCAGGCTGTTAATTGCCTGCACTTAAGTTCCAGCTGCCTACAACTGCTGCAGGCTCGAATCCCACCAGGCTCAAGGTTGACTCAGCCTTCCATCCTCTCGGGTAGGTAAATTGAGGACCCAAGATTGTTGGGGGCAATTAGCTGACTTTGTAAAAAATGCCGCTTAGTAATAAGCAGGCATATACAATGGAAGGAAGGCTATTGCTGAGCACACTGGGTTGTATCCCCAAAAATTGTAAGCTGCCCTGAGTCTCCGGAGAAGGGCGGGATATAAATGTAATTTAAAAAAAAAGCCACCTGTTGTATCCTTGGCATTCCAGTTTCCAGGCGTCAGAAGCCCAAAAGGACAGCACACAGGGTCACACACACACACACACTGAATTCCTGCCTGCATGGCTATCCCTGTTGAATGAAAGCCAAGGCCGATCGTTTCCCTGCCAGCTCTTAATCTGTCTCAGAAAAGCTTCTGCGGGAATCCAAGATTGTTTCACAGGTTCCTTGACTTATAACCGTTCCAAAGCAGGATCGGATAAAAAGGGCAATAAATAGTCAATAAATCTCATCCCCACCCACTTCAGTATTTTCAGTATTTGTCCTGCCTATTATCATGATCGTCTATGGAGATTCACAGTCATGCAGATCATGGTTGTCTCAAAGGTGCCGTTTTTTCAAGAGGCAGCTGGACTTTCTGGTTTTTATTGGAAGACGTTTCGCTTCTCATCCAAGAATGAGAAACATGATCCTTACCCCTACATACAAAGAAAAAAAGCAAATATGAAAACCCCAAGCCAATGAAAAGTTATTTATTCCACTTTACTCCACCTAGAAGCTTTCAAGAAGAGACTGGACTGCCCTCTGTCAGAAATGGTGTAGGGCTTCCTGCTTGGGCGGGGGGCTGGACTAGATGACCTACAAGGTCCCTTCCAATTCTGTTAATCTGTTAAGTGGAATTTCACTTCTAGTCCACCCCGCCCCCCCACTCAAGTGTGAGGATCAGTTTTAAGCCCCTCTTTTCCACTGCCGTTATGTTATATCTCTGAACAGCCGCTAATTGATCAGTTGTAAGTCAAGGACTACCTGTAATGATGAGCATATTAAGGGGAGGCATTTGAGAAAATCCCTGAGATGATTCATGACTTCGGAAAACCTTTGGCAGACTCGCCCATGGTAGGAACAGGTTGAGACTTGCTCAAACGCTATCAGGAGAAGGTGAGAAAGACCAGAGAAACAATCCACACTTCACCGTGGTCCGAGGTGGGAATCGGAAGGAAAGAAAATCCACATTTCCAGCACCGATTCAATATTTTGACCTTGCCAAATCTCACCGTATTTACAAAACTTAGAACAGAATAACAGAGTTGGCAGGGACCTTGAAGTCTTCTGGTCCAACCCCCTACGCCACTTCCGACAAAGGGTTATCCAACACCTTTTTAAAAACTTCCAATGTTGTAGCATTCACTGTTGTTCCACAGATTAACTGTTCTCACCATCAGGAAATTTTCTCTTTCGCTCTAAGTTGTTTATCTTGTTGTCCTGTTGTTTGCAAAACACACAGTTTGAGAAAGTTTTGCTACAACTATAAAACCATCCACTTTGTCCTGAATCTTGACCCCAAAGAATCAAAGCCATGCGGGATTCAAAAGGTCGAAAATCTGCAATACGGGTCGCCCTCGGCTTACGACCACAATCAAACCCCAAATTTATGTTGCTAAGCGAGATGTGGGTTGAGCGAGTTTCGCCCCATTTTACGACCCTTTCTTGCTCCAGATGTTAAGCGAATCACTGAAGTTGTGAAGTTTGTAACGCGGTTGCTAAGTGACTTTGCTTGTCGGACGGTCACAAAAAGGGACACTGCCACTGTCGTGAATACGAGTCAGTTGCCAGGCGTCTGAATTTTGGTGACATGACCATTGGGTTTCTGCAATGGTCATAAGTATGAAAAACGGTCGTTTTTGCCCAATACAGGTCTACCACAGTTGGTTGGGGGAGATGATAAAACAACAGACAGACTTAAAGCCAAGCTATTTCTATTGGGTAGACTTAACAGGGAAATATAATAAGAAAACTCAGTCCTTGATGCTTCTTGTAATAACAGCGGCGAGAATTAGCTACGCACAAAATTGGAAAAAGAAATACACCCACAGAGGAAATGGTAATAAGGAAAATACTTGAGTGCGCTGAAGTGGACAGGTTGACGATGGAAATTAAAGATAAAGGGGAAAAGTGATGACCTGGGACGTGGCACAAAAGCAACAAAGTCACAAAAGTAGGTAAAGTCCCTTTAATTCCTCCAACTTGGCCCCCAATGTCCAATTATCATCGGCTGGAGAAAAAAAAAAACTCTTCCAAGAACAGTTTTTAAAGGGAAGAAATTTGGTCAGAACCCAAAGTACATATAAATTATAAATAAAAACCAACACAAACCACACTGCAGCAATTTACGAGACAGGGCAGGATAAGGAATTGAAGACTTCAAAAGATAACTAAACACACACACAGTTGGGAGGACAACAGAACTCAGATAAGACTTGACACACCAAAATAATTCACGCTTTGCTTCCAGTAAGGAGCTGTGCGCAAACACCCTCTTTATCCTGTTTTCCCAGCTGCACCTAATGAAGGGAATCAGGGCCTTTTTCTCCCCCGTAACCCACATTGCTCCCTTATCCGTTCCTCCCTGCATGCCCTAGGATGCAGAGGGGGTGGGCCTGGGTCTTCCTCTGAATGCCCAGCCGGACATTCCCCAGTTTCCTCCGCAGCCAGTAGAGCCACACCCCCACTCCCTGTCAGCTGTTCCACCTCTCCCTCGGAATCAGATTCCAACAGGGAATCAGAATATTATTCCATTTGGGACGTATGGTACAATTGGTTAGATAAGAGATGCAAAGACTAGAAAACTACAATGAAAGACGATCAAAGTACTAGAAATAATATGAGTATGATAGTTACAAAATATATACATGTAGAAACTCCAGTTAGAACTATAGGAATAAGAAAGATAAATATGGTATTGTATAAAGAAAAGTTAAATAGTTGAACATAGGAGGTATAATAGAGTGCATCATGTATAATGTTGATACAACCAGTATATCACAGTTGTAAAATTGAAGGTGTAATACAAAATGAAGAAAATTTATAATAAAACCGTATATTTTTAAAAGGGTCATAAGTCACTTTTTCAGTGCCGTTATACTTTCTTTCATTTAACTTGTTTCTTTTTTTTAATTTTTCCCTTTCCCCAAGCAC
The DNA here is from genome assembly GCA_009733165.1 of Naja naja. Taxonomy (NCBI): domain Eukaryota; kingdom Metazoa; phylum Chordata; class Lepidosauria; order Squamata; family Elapidae; genus Naja; species Naja naja. The sequence continues at coordinate 8,832,969 of CM019166.1, forward strand.
GAAAAATAATTTTGCTTCCTCTTTCTGCAGAAACACCTCACTGTGGGTCGTAAGTTCAGGGCCTGTGTTCAGCTCCTCTTTTGGAAGTAGCCCTAGACTTTCAGCCACTTGTTCAGGGACTGTTCAAAGTTACGACGCTGCTGAAAAAATGCGAAAAATCCTCGCACTTACAACTGGCACAACCATCCCCAGGGCCACGCCGTCAAAATTTGGGGTGCTTGACAACCGACACGTATTTGTGACTGTCGCTGTGTTCCCAGGGTCACGTGATCCCCATCGGCGGCTTTCCCAAGGGACTTCCAAAAAGTCAAGTCAAATGGGGAACAGCTGGATTTGCTTAACGACCATGTGATCCACCTAGCAACCACAGCAATTCACATAACTATCACGGCAGAAAAGACAGTGAAATATTGAATTGCTAACTAGGGCATACAAAACTTTTGCTAGACCATTACTCGAATAAAGCTCATCAGTAGTGGAATCTGCACTGTATATCGGACACTCATACAATGGAGCGAGTCCAGAAGTATTTCATGAGAAGAGTACTACACTCCTCTGCTCGCAACAGAATACCCTACACCACCAGGCTTGAAATTTTGGGCTTGGATAAACTTGAACTACGCCGCCTACGGTTGGACTTAAGCATAGTACACCAAATTATCTGCTACAATGTCCTACCAGTCAATGACTACTTCAGCTTCAACTGCAACAATATACAAACACAACAGATACAAACTCACAACAGATACACACAGATACAAACTCAATGTAAACCGCTCCAAACTTGATTGCAGAAAGTACAACTTCAGCAACAGAGAGTGATCAATGCCTGGAATGCACTACCTGACTCTGTTGTTACATCCTCCATTCCTTGAACCTTAAACTATCCACTATTGACCTCACCCCATTCCTAAGAGGCATGCACAAGTAAGGGGCGTGCGTAAGTGCACCATTGTGCCTCTCGTTCCTGTCCTATTGTCCCCATTTATCTGTACCTATTTCCTGTATTCTTACTCATGTTTATACTTATACCTATTATCTTGTAAGCGACTGACAAATCAAATCAAATAAATAAATAAATAGCAGGCAATTTGCTGGCTGCCTTGCTTAGGGACAGAAATTCAGTCCCAATTGTGGCTGTACGTTTGAGGACCCCTTGTATTTTATTCCTCTGAAGGCCTGGTATGAAGTTTGTCTTTTCCACAAAAGGCCACACACGCCATGCCAGCCTTCCCCGAAGTTCCCCACCTGGCCACGTTTCATGATGCCCTGCTCTGAGTTTTGAAATGCACGGAGGCTTTTCAACTTCCTGGAAAGTTCCTCTACTCTGGAGGCTCAAACTACCCAGGTTGATTTCTGTACCTGGAAGATCCAGGATGGAGCAACAAATTACTCCCCGTTTAAATATCCTACCACCTTGGCATCCTCCTCTTGAGGAACTAATACATCAATGCAACCCAGTTAAATTAGGCGTAGAGAACTAGGGTTCTACCATTGTGTTTCCAGGATCAGCTGTAAAAATTCCCTGCTTCAAAGTTTGGGGGACAGATAGCAAACATCTGCACCCCACTCAACCACAGCAGAATGTAGAACTACCTTCAGATTTAAATCATCAGCCCCATGAGGACTAGGATCTTCACTGCATCGCCATTTACAGAAGACAGACCACAGGACACAGGTTTGCTTCCAGAAGGCCTGAAGTTAAACCCCAGAACTTCCAAAGAGTCTAGAAACTTGCTGATAAAATTTTGAAAGTCATGTCTATAAAAACCTGGCTGGGATGCCCCACACGGGTGACTCAGTCTGCAGATATTTATATTGCTTTTCCTTTGCCTATAAAATATGCAGGCCCCGTACATTTGTTATGTATTTTTTTTACAATTCAACCACAACATCACTGACACCTAACACAAAAGCAGTGGAAAAGGAGCCCAGCAATGCCCTCAAAATGCATGGACCACCACACCCATCCAGGCAAGAGGTTGAGGAAATTGTAGTGCAGATGTAGGCCAAACAAACTTGGGAGGGGGGTGGAACCTCATAAACACTTGGCACAACTCTTACTTTTCTGCAGCTGTAATAACCAGGCTGTTCCGCTGCTTCCCCCCAGTTGGAGAGAGTAATTCTCTCGGGGAGAACCCCTAGGTTTTCTGCCCATGCTCAGAAGTACCTTCCCCTCCCTCTGCATTAAAGCCACGGAGGGCCAGCGGGAGAGAAAGAGAAAGAATCCTGAAAGCGAACTTGGCCGCTTTCGCTGCTTCTCCTTAAACCGGCGCGCTTGCTTTCCCCAAATAACAAATTTAACAATACTTTTGTTTAAAGAAACAACAAGGCCAAGTTGGACTTCTCCAGGAGGAGCGGGTTGTGTAATAGGCAGATACTAAGAATATTTTTTTTTCCCAAAGGCCAACGCCAACCGGATCGCAAACTCCAGCACTTTTCCCTCTCCAATCTCGCCTCCCGCAGCCAAGCCCCGAAGTCTTTACCTGCGCCCCGGAGCGTCCCCTCGGCCTAGGACGGAGTAAAAAGGCCCCGATCTTTTACACCGGAGGAGTGGGTAAGGAAGCTTTTTCGGCGCAGGAGCGTCGCTCGGGCACCCTCCTCGCCGCCCGTCTCCGCCCGTTCGTGGCAGAGCAACTCCTCCCTCGCTGGGCGTTAGCCAAGGCAGGGGAAGCCAGCCCGAGTAGGGCGCGGCAAGGGAAGCCTTGCGCAAAAACGCACGAGTTGGAGACAGAAGAGGGGCGGCCCGGGAGGGTTTCTCTCTCTCTCTCTCGCCGATCCCGGGTTTGTTGGGGAGACGGAAGGGGCAAGAAGCGGGGCGGAGGAGGGAGCTGGGCGGCCGGTCTCCTCTTCCGCGGTTGGAAGCAGCAGCCCAAGTCTGTTTCCTCTCCTCCGCGTCCGCATTCTGCCTGCATTGCAACACACGGGGGAGCCGCGCCCGAGAGAGCTTGGCGGCGCCCCGGAGCGCAAAGTCGGTTTTCATTTCTTTGCGCGAAAAAAGAAAAGGAAAAAAAAAAGAGTGCACGGGATGCGGACCTGCTAATGCACGATCCCCAAAGCGGCCGGATTGCGGGGCGGTTGCAGCCCTCTAAGCCAAAACGGCTGGTTTCCCAACTTACTTTTTGAGCTTAGCCTAAGAGGCGCGAAGCTGGACTGGCTGCATTTCAGCCTGGCTGCGGTTAGGAAACCCAGCCAGGGTTAGCAGGTTGTCCCCAACGGAGTGCTCTCCGACTACAGCGCCCATCACTCTCTCCCAGCAAATTAGTGTACACTACACAGGTCTGTCTTAGGGAGATTTCGGGATCTAACAAGATGCTTTGTTCGGACAGTTCCAGGTTTTCCAATGGGGCACCCCCTTTTTTGATAGGCGCCTCCAAGAAAGGGGGATTTCCAAGGAGTGGAGAAGTCCCTCTTCATATTTTTTGCCCATTTTTATATTAAGTAATCAATTCAAGGTGGCGAACATACTTAATGCTGCTTCCTCTGTTTTCCCTACAACATCAACCTTGTGAGGTGGGACAGGTAGAGAGAGGATCAACCCGAAGTCACCCAGCTGGCTTTTGTGCCCAAGGCGGGACTAGAACTCACAATCCCCTGGTGATCGGCCCAAAGTCACCCAGTTAGTTTCATGACTAAAACGGGACTGAAATTCAGAGTCTTCCTGTTTTTAGCCTAGTGGTTTCATCACTAGACCAAACTGGTCTGCAATGCTATATGCAATTGTTTGGATTCAGACAACCACTGTCTGAGCCACTGTCTTGATATGGCTTCTCCTTTGCATGGGTTGTGTGGGAAAAAAGAAACGACACTTCCAAAAGTGCTTGAGGCTTGGACAAAACTGAGACCTTCCCCCAGCTGTTAGATCATGGGTAGGTTTCCTCTATTATAACCCGACTTTCTGCACTACGTTTGTCCACGGCTAACCATGGTTTAACAACTGGAACACAAAGTAACCTGTTATTTGCCAAGGTTGAGAAATCTGCCCTATTATGCCAGCTCCAGTTCATTCCCCACCCAATTTGAAATTATTGCTAGGGCCTAGATGACAGAAAACCATATTCTTCCCCCCCTCAAAAAGGGTTAACTTTCCCCCCAAAATGTTGAAGGGGTTTTTTTGCCTTTCAATTTTACTCCAAATCAAGGTATATTTGTATGGGGGAAAAGAGAAGGAGTTAAGAGTGAGATGGATGGTTTCTGAATTTGATAAATAAAAATAGGACACCCTTGCCAGCAAGTAAACGTGTTTTCATTCAGGCCTCAGGCCCACCTGTCATTATATTAATATAGTTAACGGGAAGATCTTAATTATCATTTTTATCCATGACTTTCCATTTATTTGATTCTAGTTTTCTGTTTTGTCAGCTGGCTGAAGGGCCAACAAGGCACAAAAGTGAGTCTGAAATCTAATAAATAGCCATTGCATTAGGATATAGCTGAGGAGAGAAATAGCTTTAAATCCCTCCCCTCTTCTCACTTTCTATTCCCGTGTGCTGCCCCCAAATTTCTACCATAGCATCAACTGCAAGGACTGCACCAGTAGCAGACTAAAAACTGTCCAAATTTTCTCTCCTCTCTTGTTTTGCCCTTGTGTGTCTGAATACCTGAACTCAGGGAGTGCCACTTTTTAATTGGCCTGCAAATCATTCCAGATTTCTTTGGGCTAAAACAGCTTGTAATTCTATAAATAAACGTGCTACGAATGAACCAGAGTAAAATGTGATAAAAAGTTTGAAAATATATATTCCTGTAGCCTGTTCTTCTAGACGTCTTTATTAACAGTCATTCCAACTGGCACATTTTGACATCGTACAAGTCACAGTTCATAAGCTTTTTTTTTTAAATATGTACAAATATAATATGTATTACTGAGTGTCCTCTCTACAAACAGGAAGATAAAGTGCTTATAAATGGAATGCAGCCAATGTAGATGGAAGGACATCCATGAATACTACTACTCCGATGGGGGAAATCTGGTATGCCGGGTGGGGGGGAGGTCTTCAGCCATCCAATATTATGCCAAGAACTGCCAATCTTTCTCTGTTCCATCTGCCTCCATGGTGGGTCCCTGTAAGACTACCAAAGATTGATGTTGAGATTCAGGCTACACAATGCTTCAAATTGCATTGGGAGGTTGCACTTGAAAACTGAAAAGGATGAACGTAACAGCTACTCGGGGGGTTCAACACTAAAACTAGATGTTAACTTCTTCAACACAGTGATAAAATTTGCTCCAGGGTGGATGAACAAACTAGGTAACCGTGAAATGAATGGTCTTGTGGGTAGAACAGTTATGTGTTAAGATATCTAAAACAGTTATCAGATCCACAAAGTTAAACAGATCTTTCCGTCATTGGAAATCAGCCAAAAAACACGCTTATTCGGTATCAGGTTTATTTCTAATTTTTAACTCTACTCTGTTTAAACCAGACGGGGAATGTATAAGACTGATTTCAAAAGAATGTACAGGTGGTCCCTGACTTACGACAGTTCATTTAGTGACCATTCGAAGTTAAAACGCCACTGAAAAAAATGACTTGTGACCATTTTTCGCGCTTAAAACGGCTGCAACCACCAGATCAAAACTCCAGATCAAATCTGCTGTTACCACCAGATCAAAACTCAAGATGCTTGACTCGTTTATAGTTGTTGGGAGTGTCCTAGGGTTATGTGATCCCTTTTTGCGACTTCCGACAAGCCAAGTCAATGGGAAAAACATAATTCACTTAACAACGGTGTTACTAACTTAACAACTGCGGGGACTCATTTAACCACCGTGGCAAGAAAGGTCGTAAAATGGAGCAAAATTCACTTAACAAATGTTTTGCTTAGTAGCACAAATTTTGGGCTCAGTTGAGGTCATTAAGTCGAGGACTAGCTGTATATTTCATTCTTTTTGAAATCTGGATTTCAAAAGACTGCATTAACAGTAGGGTGCTTTTAAATTCAAAACGCCCCTAAAGATGGACTGAGCATGGTTAAGTACTTACTTTGCATCATGGTGTAGTCAGTCTCTGAATCCAACATTAGAAAAGGACAGCTTTCCAAATCTCCTTTCAACACTTCTGATGGTAACAGATCACTGGCAGGGGGAGTGATCTGAGCCATGTTTTCTTCCATGTCCAAAATGCAGAGAAGGCACATCGAGGGCATAACACCAGGCCCTCTGGGGACGAACTCATCTTCATTCTTCAGGTAACTCCTCAACGCCCCGCTGTGGTGAGATGCTCGTTCACGGGCCCAGGCCCAGTGAGAGGGCTCTCTCAGCATTATCTAGATAACAGGAAGCCTGGTAGTTATCAGAGTTGGTTTCAGAAGACTGTTATGTCAATATCACAACAAACATCTCCCTTTTCAGGGGAAGAGACTTGCTGCTTTGCTGAGGTACAAGCAGGCAATTAGAATTTTTTTTTGGTTTAACATACACTGGAATTTACTAGTTCACATGGTTAACCATTCACGTGCAGGCATTTTTCTGTAAAACCCATCTCTTTTTCTCAATAAATTTTGCTGAATTTAGTGCATGTTTTCTTTTTTGTGCCCGGCATCTTCAACTTATTTATCAACATGGAAAGATGCCATGCAAGGTATGAAGCATCACGAAACTTCTAATACAGTATGTATTAAAATGAACATTTGAATCTTCTAGTGGTTTAACGTGGGGTGTTACTCTTAATGTTACATGCAAGGAGACAGGTCCAATTCATTCGTAAGTCTATTTTTATTTATTAAATTTGCATGCCATCTATGTGGACATGCCCCTGTGGTTTCCTTGGCAAGGTTTGCCTTTAGTGCTTTGCTTCTTTCTTCTTAGGGTTGAGAGTGGATGACTGGCCCAAGGTCACCCAGCTGCCTTTGTGCCTAAGGCAGGACTAGTAGTACCCTTGGTCTCCCACTTTCTAACCTGCTGTGTCTTACCTATTATATCAAACTCACTCTGCTGAAAATCATACTTGTGAAAAAATATATTTTTCATTGTTAGGCAACTACAAAAAGCACCTGATAATAGCTAGTATAGGCCTTGTAGAGGCAAAGAAGCTGTTAAATTTTTATTTTAGATACACCTCTGAAGACTCAGGGCGGCTTACAATTTTTTGGGATACAACCCAGTGTGCTCAGCAATAGCCTTCCTTCCATTGTATATGCCTGCTTATTATTACTAAGCGGCATTGTTACAAAGTCAGCTTATTGCCCCCAACAATCTTGGGTCCTCAATTTACCTACCCCGAGAGGATGGAAGGCTGAGTCAACCTTGAGCCTGGTGGGATTCGAGCCTGCACTAATTGCAGGCAGCTGGAACTTAAGTGCTAGGCATTTAACAGCCTGAGCCAGCAAGGCCCTTAATGAGATTATTGGGCCATCATTTTTGCGGAACATCAGGGAAGTGTCTTTTTTCTAACCCAAGGAGAATGATTTGGACACACCATATGCATACTATGCATAACGTTAAAATTCATTCCATTATTTGTTGTTTTCCCTCAGTTATCCTCCATCACTCCCCCACCCAGATGCCAGTATCTACTGTGGAGTTTCCTTTGCAGGAAATAATTCTGCCCTTCCCTCCATCAAGCCACCGGTTTTAATCAGATTAAACTGCAGCTGACCTCATCACAACATCGCCGGCTAACGAACGCTCTATACTTCATTTTAGCCCAAAAACGATCTCTCATTTTTAAGAATTGTGGAAATAGTTTCCTCCAGTTGTCACCAAGTGCCCAGGGGAAGATTTCATATTTATAGTCTTCTGTGTCTTCTTCCATGTCATTGGCTAAGTACCTATAATTAGGACAAAAAGATGCTGGAAGCAGGGAAAGCCGTCGGGATTCCTTCGGTGACATAATACTGCATAATTTCTCGAGAAAAGCTGAGTCACTTTCTCAGTTTGAAATACATCACTTTTTACAACTGTACAAAGTTATAATAGTCACAGTACAACGTCAGATGTCGTCCACATTCAAGGACAGCTTGGAGCACGGGAATAAGGTAGTGGATCACCTATCTTCCTTTGTAATGGAAAGCAAGGAAAATTTCAAATAACAGCGTAAATAAGGAAGTATCAAGGAGAAAATAACATTGGCACCAACACTGACAGGGTAAGCTACTGTACATAAACAGAAAGCAAACCCCACTTCCTTTTAGCAGTGAAGATGTTATCTAGTAGTTGGGTAATGAAACATCTAAGAACAAACAACCAAGGTCAGAGAGCACCAAGGATTCCATCATTCAACTCTAAGCTACAGATACCCTCTTCTCTTAGAGTACCAAATGGCTCATGTCAATATAATACAGACAAATGTTTTCCATTTCTACAGTACATCCTTTGCTCTGCATCATCCAAAGATTGATTATGAATTATTTTTGAATAAGAATGTGAAGTCAATTCTGAATGCAGAGGGTCTCTGTCAAGATAAATTAGCCATTTCCAACCCTAAACGCTGTCCAGATATGTTAATATCTTTAAATGGCCTAAGCATTAAAAATATTGGAAAAAGATAACGACTGTGCCACTTACAGAGCTATGAAGAGATTGATCCGTGTATATTCTTTTGTATGTAGGCCAGCTCGTTTGAAGTACAGCATAGTCATGGCTATAAGATACTGAATGAGAAAGTGGGTTTTAATATTTTTAAAAGACCAGAATTGTAAGAGGGACAGGGAAGGAAAAAAATCATTCTAAGTACATGCATAGAAACAGAACTGAACAGCCAAAATACCATCTGCTTTTATTAGGAAAGCCATTATTGCTCTGTGGATTTTGAGATGAGAAATTAATAGTTACCCTGATATCACAGAAGGTTATTGAAAGGGAAAGCTAAGTGGCAGCTTGCCAGCTAAGTTCTCCCTAGGAGGCTGTTTTTTTTTTTTAATTTCCTTTACTACGGAAATCCACTAAGAGCAGAAAAGTAACAGAAAAACCCAACAACACATTTTCAGTTATGGTATCAGGAGTTCTGTGTTGGGAAACACTTTATCTTCTCTTGAATGGTTCAGTTTGAATTGCTAGATAACTATCACTTTTCTACATTAAAAATGCAAATAGAACAAAAGCAAACAGAATGTAATAACCTTTCCTTGATATATAGGTAGCCCTCAACTTACAATTGTGCCCAACATTTCTGTTGATGAACAAGATAGCTAAATGAGTTTTGCCCCATTTTATGACCTTTCTTTCCAGTTGTTAAGTGAATCATTGCAGCGGCTAGGTTAGTAACAGAGTTAAGTGGATCTGGTTTCCCCACTGACTTGACAGAAGGTCGCAAGAGGTGATCACATGATCCCAGGACACCACAACACTCATAAATATGAGTCCGTTGACTAGTGTCTGAATTTTGATTACGTGACCATGGAGATGCTGCCACACTGTGCCACAGACTTAAATATGAAACACAGTCAGAAGTCACTTTTTCAGTGCCATTGTAACTTCAGTTACTAAATTAATGGTTGTAAGTTGAGGTCTACCTGCATTTGTTTAGGTGGGGAGGCGTTTGGGGGAACAGAATGTATAAAAAAAGGAGATAACAAATATAACCTATTTTTCTGGAATGGAAGAATATACTCTGGAAAATGGAAGCAAAGGTCATTTTATCCACTGTGTGCTAAAATTTGTTTTTTTTTTAACAACAGCTGTTAAGTCCTTTATGAAAACAAATAAACAGAAGCCTATTCTGAAACATCCTGTCTGTTTGTGTGAAAAGTATGCTTCCAATATTGTTGATTAAAATTGAGTGGTAAAACTGCGAATACAATATTGCTCTAATACTGGAAGCCTTAATGCATGAACACAGCAGGAAACATACCTTATCTGAGATTCTGTAACATGTGTCTTTGGACAGGAAGTCTTGTACCAAGCCATCCTCTGATGAGAAATAAAGTAGAGGGATCCGATTTAAGCTATACAATTCATTATTGCAGACAAAGTTTAAATTCAGGTAATACAAACTAACTTATAGTATTTATGCTATTTTATAGCATCTGAAAAATATTATTAAATAAACCTTACTCTTGATCATAATCCACAATAAGAGCATGACGTCCTGTTACTATAGAATTTGCCCTGCTTACACAGGAAAACAGGAAACTGGTAAAATCATTAAAAGAGATTTGATATATTAGCCCCCACCCATCACCCCATGTTTGAATGAGAAAGAGATGCAACATTTTTCTGTACAGATTTTAAATATAATTAAGCTTAATTTTTTGTTAATTTCACATAAACTTTCCCAGATATAGCTTTCAGCAATATTATCCCAAAGCTACCTATTCTAAAAAAAATATTTCCCTAATCAACTTAAAATCAAACATTTTGCTGTTCTGAAGTGCAGAAGACATCTTAAATCAGCTAATCTGTGATTTACTGAAAAAACACATAAACACATAAACCAGAGGTTGGACAGCAATCATTTTGGATCCTAGAAACCAGAGGTGGTATTCAGCAGGTTCTGATCAGTTCTGGAGAACTGGTAGCAGAAATTTTGAGTAGTTCAGAGAACTGGCAAACACCGCCTCTGACTGGCCCCGCCTCCATCTATTCTCTGCCTCCCATTGAGTCCCAGCTGATCGGCTGGGTCTTCTTTGGTTGCCCTGCACAGCAGAATGGAGCTGGAAAGCAGGTTAGTGGGGTGGGGAGGGAATGGGGATTTTGCAATATCCTTCCCCTGCCACGCCCACCAAGCCACACCTACAGAACCAGTAGTAAAAAAATTTGAATCCCATCACTGCTAGAAATCATTATGTGATTTTAATGAATGATCTGACTGTCCTTCCATTAAATCCCATCACATTTAAGTGAGAGAATGTGATTGCATTTCTTTTTTAATTTGGTGGAGAAGAGAGATTTGAAGACAAGGGTTTGCAATCTATCAGGCACTGTGCTGCCAATACAGAAAATTGGGCAAAAGGCACAATGGTTAAACTTTGTGTTATCAATTAAGTCAAAGGCAGGCTAGTTGTGGTAGCTTTGCAGGCTAGCTGTGCTTTGAATGCTGTCCATCTCTGTCCCAAGGAGGGCTGAATCCTAGCACAAGTAGATACAACTACTGGACCTAGGAGGTTGAAGAATGCTTCTTGTTCTTCTCTGCGTAGCAGGAAAAATGGCTGGTGCGAAATTTTCAAGGTTGTCGTGGAAAGTTTCCTCTCAAGCCCCTGTGTAGAACCACCAGTAACCAAAGCACCCTGCGTGTTGCGTTGTCGTGTATACCCTGGCTTCACTACAGCAGTGACTGTAGGAGGAACACAAGTACTATGACTGTCTCGCATTTTTCTTTGAAGTGGTTGATAGTAGAGGCCCCAAAATGGCCTTCCTGGGAGGGGGAAACACATTCATGCATCAAATTTAAAGCCACCACATTAAATATTAGTTTTTAGAAACTTTTCTTCCCAACGCATTAAACTCCTTCGAGACTCAACTAGCATTATATATTACACTCCAATTTCTAACATCAGATTTACCTATTTTGTTTCTCAGTGCCCACACCAGAAGAAATGGGAAAGTCTCAAAATAGCCACTTACATGTTGACAACTATTTGCTTAACACAAGATGTATATATTGCTAAAAAGACACAATACTGTACACCAAGCATTGGATGGTGCAAAACAGAACTCTACAATATACCGAAATGCAATAAAAGACAGTTAAAGTTTGGTCTTTAACCAATAAAAATGCACTCAATAAAACAAGCAACACACAACTGTCCCCCTAACAACAAAAACTATTAGCAACTACAGCCCATATTCTTCTCTATTGCCAACTCTATAGAGACCTTTGTCACCAGTAGCTTTTATCTGCATTGTTTAATAAACAAGATAAATTTATTTCTGTAGAAGTAGCAAAATTTTGCTACATTATGTGTAACTTTGCCCACAAATGATTGCTAATAGTTCTTGTTGTTAGGGGATAGTTTTGTATTGTTCATTTCATTATTGTTCAGTGGTCAAAGTTCTGTCCATAAAAGCAACACTTTATTTAAAAAGCTGATTTAAGGAGATTTCAAGATTCAAAAGCAATGTTGCAGCTATTCTGAGTTTGTACAACCACATCTTAATATTAGTGCTGAATTAACTCTACTATCTACTTTCGCCCAAAAGGAGATAAGGAAAGCCTTGTATGTTGTGTACATATATTTTGGGTAAACTCCCAAGACACTTAAGTGAAATGGGCAGTATAGAAATTTAAACAAATAAATAGGACACACACTGTACTAAGCAACGATTTGCCCCAATTGTGGTATAAATTATTCAACTGGCTTTAGCAAACACTCTAGGCTACAAACCATGACTTAACCAATGGTTAAGTTTATGGGCTAATGCTAATCTAAGCATATTACAGATTACCTAGGAAAGAGGAATATTATTCCTATTTCATAACTCAATGCACATAGACAATACAGTATTCAAAAACAGGCCTGAGTTTGTTTTGAATAATAAACTTTTAAAATCCCATCTGATTGTAGCCCTTAACATGTTGTCTGGTGGAAATAAAGAGAACAGATTCGCAATTTTGCCTGAAGCTCAATTAGATATTTTTTATCATGCAAATTATAATACAAGAAGGATCTATTATAGAAGGGATCCCATAAAACACAGCAAATAGCCACAAAAAACAACACGGAAGTGTTTTATGCTTAGGGTTAAATGGGCCCAAGCAGGACTCATCTGTCGTTATTCCCAATTAATAACTACATTTTGCTTAACACATAATTTCTAACACCAGCAGATATGAATTAAGTATTGCAGTCATTTTTAAAGATACATTTTCATACTATTTCCAAACACTAAATCTGTCAGGACTGAGATTATCTCCTAATCCTCAAACCTGCCCCAAACTGCATTCCTGCCAATTTTTCTCTTTTTTTTTAATGGACTAGCTCCTTTAAAAAAAAGCCCACTTGAATTCCTCCTAGTTATAAAAAAAACATCCTTTGAGTTGCATTTCTCCCCCTTTTGAATAACCCACAGCAAGTACATTTCCTTTGGGGACTGCTTTTGTTGCCATCCTGACAGGACTGCAGAGTTTATGGAGAGAACCCCCCCCAAAGATGTCTTATTTTGCTCCGATTCCTGGGTTAAATTGAGCTCCAGTTGCGCACACACAACTACACACCCTCAAGTGGGAGTGGGCGTATTCAATCAGGGGTTTTTCATATAAAAAGAGCACTGATTAATAGCAGTCTCTGTGGATAGCGTGCAAGGCACCAATAGGAGGGGAAAAAATGGCCGCGCTCCTTCTTCCACCATTCCCCACCACACCATTTCCCGCCAAAATTTTCCCGCCCTTTTTACCCCCTCTCTTTCCCCCCGCCACCTGAGCACAGCGACAACCACCCAAAGAACAGAAAGTAGGAGGCTCGAAAAGCACCGCTAGCTTCGCCCACTTCTCTTCAGCGCTACCGTTTATAGGCTCGACTTCCACCCCGGCTGCACCAATCCCCGCTAAGAGAAGGCGGGGATAATTGGGATAAGTCTCCCTCTTACAATTCGTCCCCCCTCCCTCCTTCCCTTCCTCCCCGTGTTTCGGACGAGCTGTCAATCAAGCATTGCTGACGCAAATGCTGCTTTGCTGGGAATTTTTTAAAGAAGTTTTTAAAGTGTTTTTTTTTAAAATGCCAAATTCGTTTTAAGAGAGGTTCGCTTGCCAAGCCTGGAGAGCTTGTAATAATTTTGTTAACAGCAATAACAAACTTATATACTGCTTCATAATTATGTGGTGCTTTCCCTATGTTTTGGGTTACCATGCAACCATAACCATCAGATGGCAAAGCTATCGATTTTAGGGTTACCCGTTCCATCACAACCCTGACTGTCCTTGGCTAGCATGGATATTAAATTGCAAAAACCACCCAACTTGACCAGCCTGGCCATTAGACTGCAAGCCCCATTATCCTTTGCCAGAAGGAGTTGGCATGGTAGATTGCAAATAATTTGCATCATTCTCCATCATGGCTGTTTAAAAGTCTCTTTGCTCATCCAGCTCAGCTGGTGATTGTGTTAGTAAGAGCGATAAGGTATAGGTAGAGATTCTGGAGATTCTGTCATCCAGGTTGTCCCAAAGATGTTTCTTTTTCAAGAGGCAGCTGGACTTTCTGGTTTTTCTCATCCAAGCAGCTTCCTCAGCTCTTCAGAAGTTTTGCTTCTCAATAGTTGTTTTAAATGTCTTTTTTGTATGTTTAATAAAAATAAAATTTTATAAAATAAAGAGAGAGAGAGAGAGACAGCCTCCAGAGCCCGAGGAAGCTGGTTTTGCCCTCCTGGACCCTGGGGAGCCCCACATGGCTGACACCACAGTATCTTCTGGACCACCTTCTCCAACCCAGGTTGACATCTCCAATACATACATCACAATCAGAGTAATCTCAGGTTTCTATGAAATAAACGGGACCGAAGGGAGATTATGCCTTTCCATCACAGCACCAATCCTAGAGAATAGCTTCCCTTTGGAGAGAAAATGGTTTATCCCACCTCATCCTTTCAGAAAGTGGTAAAACTGAGCTTTTCCAAACTTGAATGGTACCTTGCTATTAAATTAACTTGTGAATTGTTGGGGAATGATCATAGAATTGCTGAATTTCAGAAAACTTGTTTTTAATAGTAAATTGTACAATGTTTTGTTGTACCATGGCTTATCAATGATATTTACTGTGGATGTTTTATCCCTTTGTACATAACAAGATGGAATGATACGGAGAAAATACACACCTGAAAAATAAATGACACTTTTCAATCACACACACACAAAAAAGAAGTTTTGCTTCTCATCCAAGAAGTTTCTTCAGCTCTGACATTCCTCACCATCCAGTCAGAGCTTAAGAAGTTTCTTGGATGAGAAGCAAAACCTCTTCAAAGAAAAACCAGAAAATCCAGTTGCCTCATGGAAAAAAAACACCTTTTGGGTGAATTGAGTCCAACAATCGAGACAGTTGTTAAGTGAATTTTGCCCCATTTTATGGCCTTTCTTGCCACTTGCGATGAAGATAGAAATCAATGCCGACTTAAGCATGTTTTTGTTGCATTGTTTTTGTAACTGGGCTCGCTTCCCTCCTGAGTAACATCTCTACTCCAGCGTAAGCGAAAACTGCAGAAAGAACGACGCGTCGGCGCATGCGCATATCCCCGGTCGAATTCGAACCCAGAACTCCATCCTTCCCCTGCCGCCTTCCTAGCTCGCCTTCTTCGCCTAGCAACAGTTATTTTGTCCCAATCGCCCTAACTTCGGCACCCATTTTCCTATTGGAGGAGAGGCCAGACTTTGGGCCAATCAGCGGGAGCCACGGGACCCTCTTTTTCCCTGTCCAGTTCGGGAGGACAACAACTCGGGAGCCTGTATGGGCTGTACCATTAGCAAGCTCTAGAGAGGGGTGGAAAAAGCGAAGATAAGGCAAAGGATCTGGGAGCAGTTCAAAAGGATTTTGTTAGAAGCTATCCTTTCGAGACGCTTCCAGGACAATCCAAAGAAAGAGAAAAAGAAGCGGGAGAGAAAGATAATAAAAATAAAAGGGGTCGACCGACGCGCTTGGTACGCCCCGGAGCGGAAGTGAGGTGTCTTCTGAGAGTCGGGACTTCCGGTTGGGCAGAGGAGAAGAGTTGGTGGTTCAGACTGAGGGGACGTAGAGTCTTCCGAGGCTGGGTGAGTGGGGGGCCGGGTTTGTCAGCGGGGAAGGGGAGGCGGGCCTGGCTCTGGCCGCCACTGGGGACCCTCCGCAGCGACTGTCATGGCTGTGGGGAGCGAGGTTTCAGTTCTCTTCCCTTACGAAACCCCCGCCCCAAACCTATGAGGAGGTAATAATGGGTGGGTAATAATCTTCACATTGTTTGTTATGAGCAGCCTTTTTATTTTGCAGCTGGGAAGTGCCAGCCAGCCAGATAAGCCCCATTCCTAGCTACCATTTCTGCAGCTGGGAAGTGCCAGCCAGTCAGATAAGCCCCCATTCTGAGGTACCATTTCTACAGCTAGGAAGTGCCAGCCAGCCAGATAAGCCCCCATTCCTAGCTACCTTTTCTACAGCTGGGAAGTGCCAGCCAGCCAGATAAGTCCCATTCCTAGGTACCATTTCTGCAGCTGGGAAGTGCCAGCCAGCCAGATTCCTAGGTACCATTTCTAGGTAGAAAGTGCCAGCCAGCCAGTTAAGCCCCCATTATTCCTAGGTACCATTTCTACAGCTGGGAAGTACCAGCCAGCCAGATAAGCCCCCATTCCTAGGTACTATTTCTAGGTAGACAGTGCCAGCCAGCCAGATAAGCCCCCATTCCTAGGTACCATTTCTGCAGCTAGGAAGTGCCAGCCAGCCAGGTAAGTCTTCATTCCTAGGTACCGTTTCTACAGCTGGGAAGTGCCAGCCAGGAAAGCTCCCATTCGCAGGTATCAAATTTTCTACAGTTAGGAAGTGCCAGCCAGCTAGGTAAGCTCCCATTCCTAGGTACCATTTCTATAGCTAGGAAGTGCCAGACAGCCAGTTACGCTCACATTCTTAGGTTCTCTTTCTGTAGCTAGGAAGTGCCAGCCAATTAGGTACGCCCTCCTTCCTGGGTACCATTAGTAGCTAGGAAGTGCCAGCCAGCCACATATGTCCTCATTCCTAGGTACCATTTCTAGCTAGGAAGTGACAGCCAACCAGTTACACTCCCATTCCTAGATACTATTTGAGCCCAACGTTTCTGTTGTTTAGTGAGACATTTGTTGAGTGAGATTTTTGCCCCATTTTACGACCTTTCTTGCCACAGTTATTAAGTGGATCGCTGTAATTGCTTCGTTAGTAACACGGTTGTTAAATGAATCCTGCTTCCCCATTGACTTTGCTTGTTAGAAGATTGCAAAAGGGAGTCACATAATCCCAGGATACTGCAACTGTCATAAATACACAGCCGGTTGCCAAGCATTTGAATATTGATCACATGATCTTAGGGATGCTGCAATGGTCATAAATCTGGAAAATGGTCATAAGTGACTTTTTTCAGAGCTGCTGTAACTTTGAATGGTCACTAAATGGAACTGTTGTAAGTTGAGGACAACTTGTAATATGTTGATCCTTTCTGAATGGTGTTGGGGGTGTGCATGGCTTTATCCTTGCTTTTGAGTGTACCCATTTTTTTTCAGCAGTAGAAAAACTGACTAGAAATATGTTAAAACTAAACACCCCAAAGAAATTACAGTGACAGTTTTAATACTGTTGCAACATATTTTTCCTCTTTCTCTGTTCATAAGCCATTGTACAGATTCAGCATGTAACACTGACGTGTTTGTAAACCATTTTCATGATTCCCATATGTTATGTGACTCTGATTCTGTAAATCATATGTCCAGAGAGGGCAATTTAAATGTAATGTGTTGTTATTGATGACCATGAGAGCAGTTAGGTCTCTCAGCTCTCAATTCTGAACTGACAATGATTAATATTGATGCAAATTCTTACAATATAATTGTAGTAATAAAGGAAGCGACTCAAGATTGCCATATGTTACTAATAAGACATAACATTGATCCATCTTATGCATCAAATATATCAAGAACAGAGTGTAAAAACAGTAACAGGAGTTTAAAATTGCCGTACTCTGCTTCCTTGATACGTAGACTTGTTTTTTTGCCTGGAAACTAAGATTTATTGAGCTTACCATTAGCCTGTCTACTTTTCTTAGCATCCAGTGTGACTTATAATATGCTATCAAACAATTTTAAATAAATACATGCTAAGGTACCAGTCACATCACTACAGGTTACATAGGTTTATAAGATCTTTGATAAATGTAAATATTTATAGTTATAATAGGCATGAAAGCTAGCTGAGTGGCTTTGGGCCAATCACCAGGAGACAGAGTTCTAGACCTGCCTTACACACAGGAACTGGCTTGGGTGACTTTGGGCCAATCACCAGGAGATGGGGAGTTCTAGTTCCACCTTGGGCATGAAAGCCAAGCCACCTCACAGGGTTGTTGTGGGAAAAGGAGGGGGGAGGAGTATGAGGTATATGCGCCATCTTGATTTATTTTTAAAAAATGATAAAAGTGGGAAATAAATAAATACATAAAGAAAAGTGGGAAATAAAGTTGGATGAGGATGTAAAAGGAAAACTTTTACAAATAAGGATGAGAATTGTGGGCGTGATCCAGAATCATATCGTGCATTTTGGGTTGATAGAAAGTTAGGAGGTTTTTTTTCCCCCTATGAGAGAGCCTTCAGGCATTTTTCTGCGGTTTGAAATGGTCTTCTCTTATTCAACAGTCACGGGTTATGCTACTTACAGGTAGTCCTCGACTTATGACCATATAGGAGCCCAATATTTCTGTTGCTAAGTGAGACAGTTGTTAGGTGAGTTTTGCCTCATTTTACAACCTTTCTTGCCCCAGCTGTCCAGCAAATCCCTGCGGTTGTTAAATTAGTAATATGGTTGTTAAGTGAGTTTGGCCTCCCCATTGACGTTGCTTGTCAGAAGGTCACAAAAAGGGGACCCCACAACCTTCATAAAAACATGTCAATCATCTGTATTTTGTTCACGTGTCCACAGGGATACTGCAATGGTCATAAGTGTGAAAAACAGTCATAAGTCACTTTTGTCGGTGCCGTCGTATCTTTGAACAGTCACTAAATGAAAGGTTGTAAGTTGAGATGCTCTTTTGCATGCTATACATTCAAGGGACGATAACTGTGCCTCTCTTAAAAATAGGCAGTATACTTATCTCCAAATGAAACTGGTTACGCTTATTTATAGGGGTTCTGTGTGTGTAACTCAAGCACATTCTCCAGCATTAAGCGTATCTATTTCAAGAATAACACGCATAGATGCTGCCATTGCTTCTTCTGCAGTTCCTAGTGTGAACTCTTGATGTGTGTGTGTGTGTGTGTACACACACACACACAAACGTTACAGCTGAATATTCTCTGCTGGTTTGACACGAAGCTCCACTTATATTTTATCTTTTTCTTCTTGTTCATGGGTCAACACAAAGCACAAAAATCTTATCTGTCTCTTGCTGCAGAGACCTGTGAATCTACTTTATCTGTTTTACGACTCCTTGGCCCGTTGGAAAGCAGGAAAACAGGATGTCCCACATCGCAGTCTAGTGTAGTGTTTCTCAATAGCTTTAAGATGCATGGCCTTCAACTCCCCAAATTCTACAGCTGTGAATTGTGAACCCGCAATTGTCTGGTGGGTTTATAAACAAATCCAGGTTTCAACCCAGATATTTTTTGCCTGCCTTCGACAGCAAATTTTTGGAGGTTGCTATGATGGGAGATCCTGCTGAATCTCCAATCATATGAGCTCTTGTGCAAAGAACCTTCCTAACAGGTGTGCCTCACCTTATCCCTGGAATGACAACTTCTGGATCTGGATTAGGTTGCTTCATCTGTAGCTTTTAATTGTCACACACAGCTTGGCTAACCTGTGTTAAGATACATAATCTCTGTTGCATGTTTGCTGCAAACATTTCTGAGCAGGACTTATACCTGGTTGGGTTTTTGGGAAACTCAAGGTTGCCGTAGAAGTTCTATCTAAGCAACCAACCTCTAGATACACCTGGAGCACCTTGTCACTCATTCGGGAAGGAAGATACCACAGGTTCTATCTTTCTGTATTTCAGCTCCTGAGCTTCTTGTAAGCTGTTTGAGATAGGCTGGATGAGATGCACAAACCTTGTTGTCCCAAGGTGCTTTTTCCAAAAGCAACTGGACTTTGTTTTTCCTTGAAGATGTTTCGCTTCTCATCCAAGAAGATTCCTCAGCTGCTTCTTCTTGAATGAGAAGCGAAACATCTTCAAGGAAAAGCAAAGTCTACTTTCCTTTGGAAAAAGCACATGTGGAACAGCCATGACCTGGATGACTGAGAATCTCCATAGACACTATATTTATTGTAAAGTCTCCGTAACAGAAGTAGTTAGCACTTCAGATATAATCCCAATTAGCAGAGGGATGTGTGCGTGTTATGCAGAACTGAGTTAAACATTTAAAATTGTGTTGCTACTCATACATTATATTCCTGTTTTACTTTAGTTTCTGTAGCTTTTAAGATAAACTTTGAAATATGTAGGTAATACTTATTGTTATGAGCAAGATTTAGGCTTCAGGGTTTTTAACCAGTAGCGTTTTCTCCCATGGCTGTTTCTACAATTTTTAAGATAAACCTCGGCAACATGTAGGTTATACTTACTGAATTTTATGAGCAAGATTTAAGATTCAGGGATTTGAACAGTAGCGTTTTCCCCCCATGACTGTTGGTAGTAAAATCAGCCTTGTCAGTTAAAGAAAGAGGCTGCTTTAATTGAATTTAAACCCTGATTGTTTCTCGGAGTTCAGCTTTCGTTATACTGCTGCAGTTTTAGTAAATTCCAGCAATTGCAACTCAGGAAAAAAAAAATGGTTTTGACAGCCTCTTCCACCTCTGCAGTCGATAGGATACGAGGAGAAACCGGTCTGGGGTTGGTTGCCATTATAGATCCTCATTTTCCATAGGCGAAGGACGCTGGAGCGCATGAATGTCCCAGCAAGGCACGCTTGTACAATAACAGCATCGCCTGTCAGGTTGAGAATAGCAGCCTGGGTGCACTGAGACGTGGCCATGCAAATCCAGCTGCCAGCTCTGTTTTTATTTTTCACTCACCGCAGTGAGTGCCAATTCGGGCATGTCTGTCATTTAGCTCCTGTCTCTTCCTTGCAGTGCGCCGGACTTCGGGGAGATGTTCCGGACGGCCATCATGATGGCTGCCAGCCTGGCCTTAACCTCCGCCGTGATAGCTCACGCCTATTACCTGAAGCACCAGTTCTACCCCACCGTGGTGTACCTTACCAAGTCGAGTCCCAGCATGGCGGTGAGTCTGCCCCTTCCCAGTCGGTCCCGGGAGTAGCAATAGCACTTAAGACTTATAAAGCGCTTTGCAGCCCACTCTAAGTGCTTTACAGAGTCAGCCATGTTGCCCCCAGCACTCTGGGTCCTCCTTTTACCCACCTCAGAAGGATGGAAGGCTGAGTCGACCTTGAGCCTGGTGAGATTTGAACTGCCAAATTGCGGGCAGCTGGCAGGGCGCAGAAGTAGCCTGTAGTATTGGACCCCTAGTTACTGCGCCACTGTGGCTCGGAGTAGCCTTGAAAAGGGCTTTTATGTGTGGCTTTTCTGCAGTTCCTTGCCCTTCGGACATGCTATGGCTCCTAAGCAAAGATTTATAGATGATGCAGGCAGTAGAGTTGTAGTTCCAGCCAGTTTGAAAGATTGATTCTTTACTTACCTTTATATTTTTACTCATTTAACCAGCTAACTAACTAAAAAGCCATGGTGGTCCAGTGGCTAGAGCGCAGTATTGCAGGCTAAATCTGCTGCCTTAGGCAAGAAAACCAGCTGAGTAACTTTCGGCCAGTCACAAGGAGACAGTGAGTTCTAGTCTCACCTTGGCATGAAAGCCAGCTGGGTGACTCTCAGGATGGTGAATTCTATTCCACCTTAGGTATGAAAGCTGGCTAGGTGAGTTTGGGCCAGTCCCTCTCACACCACATAATTGTTGTGGGGATAATAGGAAGAAAGTAGGTGGGATATGTGTGTCGCCTTGAGTTATTTGGGAAAATAATAAAAGCAGGGTACAAATAAAATTGTATCCTGTTAGAAATACCACTTCACTAGCTAGAGAAAGGAGCTTATTTTTGTAACCAGAAAGAAGAGATGGGTTAACAATACAGAATTCCTTGCAAATTGTATTTTTCTTTATGGATAGTTAACTAAACCACATTTTTTTTTCCTTTTCCTGTCTTCTGTTGCCAGGTCCTGTACATTCAGGCTTTTGTCTTGGTGTTCCTGCTAGGCAAATTCATGGGCAAAGTGTTCTTCGGACAACTCCGAGCGGCAGAAATGGAGGTGAGTCATTGCCAGAGCACGGAAATGTTGTTAGCCTTGGTGAGCAGACATGCTTAAATGGGCTTTAGCAAACTTTGCTCTCCTTTCGAAACGAAGCATCTGTTTGAAGCTCGGCGCACCAATTATTAAGAAATCCCTTTTTCTGTTCCCCCCAAATCTTGAGTCTTTGCTTATGAACTACACAAAGAGCCAATTGTATGAAGTTAAGTGCTTATTCTCTTCGGCTAAATTTTTTGTATGGTGTCATTAACACATACACCAGTAATTTGGAGCTAATTTTGATTGGAACAGTTTTGACTGTGGAAATGAGGGGTGTGAAGAGATCCAGTTACAGAATTAAGTCCTCAATTTACAACAGTTCATTTAGTCAGTTCAGAGTTACAACAGCACTGAAAAAAGGCGTCATGATCATTTTTCACACTTAACGACCGTTGCAGCATCCCCACGATCATGGGATTAAAATTCGGACATTGGCAACTGGCTCATATTTATGATGGTTGCAGCGTCCTGGGGTCACATGATCCCCTTTTGTGACCTCCTGAGAAGCAAAGCCAGATTCATTTGACAATCATGTGACTAGCTTAAGAACTGTAATTATTCCCTTAAGAACCCTGGCAAAAAAAGTCATAAAATCCAGTCAAATTCACTTAACAAATGTGTCACTTAGCAACAGTTTGGGCTCAGCTGTAAGTGGAAGACTACCTATATTCAGGATATCTTGGTGTCCAATGTTTAAGTTCATTTGTTCCCTTCGGAGCCAGAATGACAAAAGGTATACTTTTAATTGTAGAAACCCTGTGTGTGTGACTGCTTTAGCATATGGCTTGTCACCCAGTTGGATTTCCTTTGTCAAAATCATTTAACCACACCAATCAGTAGCATTTCACATTTACACAGCTTTTCAGAGGAGATTGTACTAGATATTTATGGATATAAGAAGAATCCTGTGTGATCCAGTGGCTGGCCAGTAGATTCTGAGCCACACAGTTGCCAAATTCAGCACCTTATAGCAATACTTAATGGGAAGCCACTGAAGGGTCTTCTTCCAAGCTGGATACCTCCAGAGGCTCTGGGGCTCCCAAAACCACAACTTACTCATTTTTCATTTATTTATTAAACTTACATGGCCGTCCAACTCACACACAGGTGACTCCGGGCTGCTCACACCTTGCAGCCACGTTGGCTGGGATTTCTGACAGTTGGCATCCTACCCCCTCTGGGTGATGCCAGCTGGAGGGGCACCAGGGCATTACCAGGCATATGTCCGCTTTGGAAGTCATATTGAGACCAGATCGCTCCCACGCTGCCACATTTTGAGCCTGGGAAAGTGGGAGGGGGGAATATATTGGAGTATATCTACTTAGACATAATAACATTCTTTTTCTGATTCAAGGTCAGGTTGTGTTGCGCATAAGTGAGAGGAAGTCTTAACTTGGGACAGATGGTGATTGGGGCATGTGATGTGATGATGGATGCAGGGGGGTGGATTTGTAGTTTTATTGCAAGGAAGTCTGGAACTTTCAGATTCGGGATTCCCCAGTTGTGCCAGTTTACTATCCAAAATAAAAGAAACCTTTGAGAAGAAGCCAGCCTCAGAGTTATTGGGTGGAATGGGGGGTTGCTGGAACACTGACAGCATATAAATCTGGAGATTTATACCAGCAGGGCAGGGAGACATCAGTTTGGTTTGAGCAGCATCTTAAAATCCTGTCTTTTCACATCCAGCATCTGCTTGAGCGCTCGTGGTACGCTGTGACCGAGACCTGCCTGGCCTTTACCGTCTTCAGGGATGACTTCAGTCCTCGTTTCGTGGCCCTCTTCACTCTCCTCCTCTTCCTCAAGTGCTTCCATTGGCTGGCTGAAGACCGGGTGGACTTTGTAAGTGTGATTCCCTACTCGAGTTTGTGGGTGCGAACACAAGGCACTGTAGCCGGGTCAAGATAAAACTGGTTTTTTTTTTTCCCCTGCTTCAAATGTCAAAGCCAGGTTTCTCAACTCTGGCCGCTTGAAGAGGCGTGTGGACTTCAACTCCCAGAATTCCCCAGCCCCTTAAAACTTGCTGTTTTTTTTCCGTTCTAGATGGAGAGAAGTCCCAACATATCTTGGCTGTTCCATTTCCGCATTGTCTGTAAGTACTTTTATATTTATTCCTTTAAGGTAAATTTCTATCACATTTTTTTTTACTCTCCCATGATCCCTTTGACCTTGTTTTCGCTCCAGTCAATTGGTTGTGGCTTGAAACCGGATCTCAGTTTGGCTTCTTGAGACTCGAACCATAAAATTTACCTGAAAATATTTTCCCAGGGTAGAGTGATTCTGTTTCTCTTGCAAGGTTTTTTTTCCTCTTCCTCTCCCCTGGTTTTATTTATCTTTTCTTTTATGCATGTAGTTTGTTTCGTAACAGCTTCATCGCTGATATGTCTAGCGATAGCTTGCTGGTCAGAGTCTGCAAGGGTAGTCCTCGACTTACGATCACAATCGACGAGCCGAACATTTCTGCTGCTAAGCACGACAGTTGTTAAGTTAGTTTTGCCCCCATTTAATGACCTTTCTTGCCACTGTTGTTAAGTGAATCACTGCACAGTTGTTAAGTTAGCAAAACGTTTGTCACAAAGAAGATTTGGGGGCCAGCCTATTCCCCAAAGCCCCAGAGGGCAGAACAAGAAGCAACTGGTGGAAACTAATCAAGGAGAGAAGCAACCTTAGAACTAAGGAGAAATTTCCCAAGAGTGAGAACAATTAACCAGTGGGACGACTTGCCACCAGAAGTTGTGAGTGCTCCATCACTGGAGGACTTTAAGAAGAGATTGGACAACCATTTGTCTGAAATGGTATAGGGTTTCCTGCTAAAGCAGGGGGTTGGACTAGAAGACCTCCAAGGTCCCTTTCAAACTCTTTATTATTTTAGTAAAGGTTGGGTCTAAATAACCCTTCGATGTCTTTCTCAGCCGAGTCGCTGCTGGGCCCAGCTGCCTTGTTTAAAAATACTTGTAGCTGGACGAGTGACGAAGCCATTCTTGCCTGCTATGTCTTTTTTCCTCCAAGGTCAGATGAGATCAAGTGACTATAAACAGACAGAGGCACCAACACTGTTTCAACTGTAACTGTAAATAAGGCAGATGTTCCAGAAGGCTAATTGTGGGTGGTGATTTGCATGTCGAAATTATCTTGGTTATTTGCATTCAAAACGCCCTAGGGTGCCCTTGGCTTTTATTATTTCTTTCAGCTATTATTATTACTATTATTACTATTACTATTATTAATTTATTATTATTATTATTATTATTATTATTATTATTATTATTATTATTATTAGGCGCTTCCAAACACAGCCACTTTTATGAGTGTCATTAAAAAAACCCAGAAATATCTGCTTTGGGCAGTTTTCAAAGTTGTTAAGGGGCCTCCTGCACCTCAGTTTTCCTTCTGGAATGTTACAGGGCACTCTTGACTTACGACCATCCTTGAGCCCAGAATTATCATCATTAAGCAGGTCGCTTACCTGATTGGACCTGATTGTATGACTTTTTTTTTGTTTTGCAAGAGGGATCATTCAGTTAACCCTGCAATTATTAAGGGAATCAAGTTTAACTTGTGGGTGCTTTTTGCCCACAACTGGAAGTAAACACCAGAAACCTGCAAACGAATGGGGAAAAAAACTGTGGTTGTGGGATCACGGGATGCTGCAAATGGCCACAAAGGTGAGCTGGTTGCCGAACGCCAAAAATACGATTGAGTGACCATGGAAGGTGTGTGTGTGTGTGTGGCCGTCTGTCAGGGCTCCAACAAATCCACCCCCATTCAAATCATAAGTCTCTAGCCACATCTCTCAGTAAAAAAAAATTGTTTTATTAGGAATGGCCATGTTGGCGTTAGCTGGGTGCAGCCGACACTAAAATACATAATTCATTTCCCCCTTGATCCTGGTCTTCCCCACACCCCCTTGATGTATATTCCCCAATGGGACACGTCCATCGCCAAGAGTCATCAACCATGCTCTCCAGTAATATCTTTGCGTGCCGACAACTTTGGGCTGCCAAGGCAATTATCTAAGGCATTTAAGGAATGTACTGCTTTCCCCCACCCCCTTTCTACCGGCAGCTAAAAAGACCAAAGGAGTATCTTTTTAGTTGACACCGTCGTAACTTTGAACCCAGGTTTGTAAGTAGCTTTTGCAGGATCCGTCGTAACGTCAAACAGTTGCTGAAGTCACCATTTGTAAGTCGGGGACCACCTGTAGTTTTAGGGACAGGAGGGAAGCAGGGCATGCTGCCTGGAGCTCCTACCGGACAGGTGTGATATAAATCTAATACATGAACAAATCAGAGCACTTTGCGGCAGTCCCCTGGGACAGTGTGAATCTGAGGTGTAGTTTGTGTCTTCTTCCTCCACTCCTTTCTGCTTTTCCAGTGACAGAATGGCCTCTCTTCTTCCCTAGCTCTCATGCTGCTTCTGGCCATCCTAGATTTCCTGTTTGTCAGCCACGCTTACCACAGCATCCTGACCCGGGGGGCTTCTGTCCAGCTGGTCTTTGGCTTTGAGGTGAGTAGATACCAATAATAATAATAATAGTTGAATGTAGGATCTATTAGCAGTGGGCTGGGGAGCTGCTTTTATTTATTTATTTATTGGACTTGTATGCCGCCCCATCTCCGAAGACTCACAACTAAAAACAACAATAAATACTTAAAAAGAAATTAAACTAATTTCACAAGCCCAAAAATACAAAACACTAAAATTTACAGTGGTTAAAATAATTAAGAAACCCACTGCCCCCCCAAGGAGGGGTCACAGACCGGATTGGTCAAACAACCAGGTCTTCAAATCATGGCGGAAGGCGCGGAGGTCAGGGGCCAGGCGGAGCCCCAAGGGAAGTTGGTTCCAGAGGTCAGGGGCCGCAACAGAATAGGCTTGTCGCCGGGGACCGCCAGCCGACATTGGCTTGCCGCGGGACCCGAGGAGTCCTTGCCTATGTGCTCGCACAGGGCGGTTGGCACTCGATATCGGCAGAAGACGCTCCCTTAAATATTGAGGACCCATGTCGTGAAGGACTTTGTATGTTAAAACCAGAACCTTGAATCTCACCCGGAGTGCAACCAGCAACCAATGCAGGCAGTGCAGGAGGGGGGTAACATGGGAGAATCGGGAAACTCCCATCACCACCCGCGCCGCCGCATTTTGCACCAGCTGCAATCTCCGGATGGTATGCTTCTTCAGGAGGGTCTCACCACCACCTCCTTCAAGGCGGAGGGAAAAACACCCTCTCTTAACGAAGTGTTGACAACTGCCCGGAGCCAACTGCAGGTGGCCTCCCTGGCGGCATAAGCCAACCAGGAGGGACACGGGTCCAACAAACATGTGGTGGAACTCAGCCGCATAGTCCTGTCCACTTCATCCTCGGAAACAGGATCGAACTCATCCCAGATCACACTGGCCAGACTGCTTGTATCCCGTTCCTCAGACCACTGCAAATCAGAGGACAACCCACTCCGAATCCGAGCGATCTTATCCGACAGATATTGACCAAACTCCTCAGCCCTTCCCCAATGGGTCTGCCCCTCCCCATCTGAAGGAGAGAGTGGGTAGCCGAAACAGGCGGCTGGGCGGTTATCTGCGGACGCTATGAGGGCGGAGAGATAAGACCTTCTTGCCGCTCTCATAGCTACCAGGTAAGTCCTAATATGGGCTCTTAGCTGGGCTTGATTGGATTGGGAGTGGGTGGACCTCCACCTGCTCTCTAAACCCCTCCGACGACACTTCATCTCCCGGAGCTCCTCGGTATACCAAGGAGCCATCCGGGATCCCCGGCGTGGGAGGGGACACATGGGGACAACCGTGTTGAGGGCATCCGACGCAGCCTGTTGCCAAGCGGCCTCCAGATCCTCGGCAGAGCTGTGGGCAAGGGAAGAGGGAAAAGACCCCAGTTCCGCCTGGAACCTCTCAGGGTCCATCAGGTGTCTGGGGCAGAACCATCTAAGTGGCTCCTCATCCCAGCAGTGGGGGGCGGCCTGTTGGAAGACCAGCCGTAGGAGATAGTGATCAGGCCATGGGCAGCAGCGCCGTAAAAGTGGCTTGCCCTCTGTCACTACGCCACTGTTCAGAGACAAAAACTAGGTCAAGGGTGTTTCCCCCCTCATGAGTCGGGCCTTGAATCAATTGGGTCAGGCCCATGGCTTCCATAGAAGCCATGAATTCCTGGGCCAAACCCGATGCCCCCCCCAGGGAGGGCAGATTGAAGTCCCCCAGGACTATAAGGCCCGGGAACTCCACCGCCAC
Source organism: Naja naja (assembly GCA_009733165.1). Classification (NCBI taxonomy): domain Eukaryota; kingdom Metazoa; phylum Chordata; class Lepidosauria; order Squamata; family Elapidae; genus Naja; species Naja naja. The sequence continues at coordinate 8,861,067 of CM019166.1, forward strand.
CCCGAGAGGAGATCGAGAAGCCCAGGCAGGGCCGCTGTCACACAGCTGGGGGAAAGGTATGCAAGCAGCAAGCCCACCCGACCGTTGGGCCCCCACCTCAAGAGGAGGGTCTCACTCCCGCCTATCTCTGGAACTGCGACCTCCCTTGGAAACAGGGTCTCCCGAATAACCACGGCCACCCCGCCACCCCTTCCCTGGGCCCGTGGCCGGTGCAGAACCCGCAAACCTGGTGGGCACAGATCAACCAGAGGGACACCTCCCTCCGGGCCCAACCAGGTTTCGGTGATACAGGCCGGATCCGCAGCCGCCTCCTCAATGATCTCACAGAGGAGGGAGGACTTATTAGCCACGGACCTGGCATTAAAATACACCAACCTAAGCCCAGGGGTCCCAGTTCCCGTGCCCCCTAGGGAGGAGGCCATAGGGTCGGAGCGTGCCACCGCACAAAGATGGCAGGTACGCGCTCCCAAAACATGATATGGCCCTATGCCTCGACGTCTCCTGCCAATTCCAACCACCCTGGGAATCGCGGTCCCCACCTCGCACCCCGGAGCTTTTGGCGTGCTTTGTTTTATTTGGGGAAGTTTGCTTATATTGTGTGTCAAACTTGATGTCTTTGAGGGCCGCATCAGGGTTGTGTTTGACCTCGGGGGCCCATGGGGGGAGGCATGGTCAGCTTGACGTCACTCACTGAGGCTCCATTTTTGACCGCAAAGCCCTCCTGCAGCCTGGCTTCTGTTTTTGCTGGCAGAGGGCTGCAGGAGGCTGTTGCAGCTGAAAACGGAACCCGGGAGGGACACGGTCAGCCTTCCTGAGTTTTCACTGGCAGAGGCACTGCGGTCCTTCGCTGTTTCCAGAGTGGGCCCGCAGGCCAGATCTAAGCACCCCGTGGGCCAGATCCAGCCCACGGGCCTTGATTTTGACACCCCTGGGTTATATATTACAGATTACCAGAGTTGGAAGGTACCTTGTAGGTCATCTAGTCCAACCCCCCGCCCAAGCAGGAGACCCTATGATCCTGATGTCCTCATTTAGTGACCAGAATTGGGCCCGACAGCTTGGTTGTTAAGTGATGCTGTCGCTGTCACTAACTGAAACTGGATGTTAGGGCTCCGGTATTCACCCCCATTTAAATCATGAGCCTCTAGCCAGATCTTTCAGAGCTTAAAAGAGCTTAAAAGAGCTTATTAGGAGTGAGCATGCCGGTGCTACCTGGGTGTAGCTGACTCTGAGACACATTGTCACCCTTGACCCTGGTTTCCCCCCACCCCCTGGGTGTATCGTAATTCATATTCTCCAATGAGACACATCCATAGCCAAGAGTCATCAATCATGCTCTCCAGTTAGAATTTTGCACACCAGTAAACTTCGGTTGTCTAAAAATTATCCATGAAAACATTTAAGGAATGCGCTACGTCCATCCTCTCTTTCTGCTGGCAACTCTTAAAAGACTAGAGAAATATTTTATGAGTTGACACTGGACTGGGTTTACAATCAGCTTCAGCGTTAGAAGCCTATCGGCGTCTTGTTCTACTAAATTCTGGTTTGTAATCCTTTTCCTCCTGGCTCTCCACAGTATGCCATCCTCATGACGATGGTGCTGACCGTCTTCATCAAATACCTTCTGCACTCCATCGACCTCCAGAGTGAAAACCCATGGGACAACAAAGCCGTCTTCATGCTCTATACTGAACTCTTCACGGGTAAATAGATCTGGGAATGAAGTACGAAGACGCCCCTCCCCTTCCCAAATCCATCCCATCTGCCCCAAGAGAGTAGGAACGCCGGCGGCCGAGGCATACGGGTTGTCCTTGACGTACAATCATTTGTTTAAGGACCGTTCCAAAGATTAAAAAGTGACTTCGAGCCAGTTTTCACACTTCACGATCTTTGCCGGTGGTCATGGGATCAAAATTCAGGTGCTTAGCAACTGGCACGTTGCATTGTCCCAGGCGTCATGTGATCCCCATTTGTAACCTTCCTAGCCAGCTTCTGAGAAGCAAAGTCAATAATAAAGTCAATAATTCATTTAACGACCTTAAATAACTGCACAACTGTGGCGAAAAGGTTGCAAAAGGAGGCCCGGATCACTTTAATGGCTGCCTCGCTAAGCAATAGAAACGGTGAGCCGAAATGATGCGCTGAATAAAGTTTTGCATTCAGATACCGTTCTCGACCGTGCTTGCTTTGGTTGGGTTCGCCCGTCGGAACGTCGACAAAGGGGACTTTGGGGCCATGCATGACCTGGAAGTAAAAAATAATAATAATAATAATGAATTATTATCCTTTTTCCTCCCCAGGTTTCATCAAGGTCCTTCTCTACATGGCCTTCATGACCATCATGATCAAAGTGCACACCTTCCCTCTTTTCGCCATCCGGCCTATGTACCTGGCAATGAGGTGAGTCCAGCACAAGAGAATAGGGAGGATGCATAGCTGCAGTTCTGCCCCTCTCCGCAGCTGAAGGGTCTTTCAAGGCCCCCCTTCTCCCCCTGCCTGCCTGTTCATCCCCTGAGGAATAACTCTTGCTGTCTTCCCTTCTAGGCAATTCAAAAAGGCGGTCACAGATGCAATCATGTCTCGCCGGGCGATCCGCAACATGAACACACTGTGAGTATTTTCAGGAGTGCCTGTTTCCTAGCTGAAGGTCCCTTATGCAGGCAACAAGATTTTTTACATTTGAGTTTAATCTCTTTCCTAGTAGAGAAGAGTAGAGAAGAGTAGAGTAGAGTAGAATAGAATAGAATAGAATAGAATAGAATAGAATAGAATAGAATAGAATAAATATTGGAAGGAATAGAATAGAATAGGATAGAATAGAATAGATTGGATATTGGAATGAAGGAATGGAATAGAAAATGGAATAGAGAAGAGAAGAGAGAATGGAATAGAGAAATAGAATAGAATAGCATAAATAGAATAGAATAGAATTGATATTGGAATGAAGGAATGGAATAGAAAATGGAATAGAGAAGAGAGAATGGAATAGAAAAATAGAATAAAATAGCATAAATAGAATAGAATAGAATAGAATAGATATTGGAATGAAGGAATGGAATAGAAAATGGAATAGAGAAGAGAGAATGGAATAGAGAATAGAATAGAACAGAATTAGAATTAAATTCTTTATTGGCCAAAAGTGATGGGACACACAAGGAATTTGTCTTGGTGCAAATACTCTCAGTGTACATAAAAGAAAAGATACATTCATCCAGAGTCAAGAATCATCAGGTACGACACTTAATAATAGTCATAGGGTACAATAAGCAATCAGATCATACTAGGAAACAGTCAATATAAATCGTAAGGATACAAGCGACAAAGTTATAGTCATACAGTCACAAGTGGGAGGGGATGGGCAATAAGGAGTGATCTTTATTCCATAAGGAAGATCCTCATGTATACATTAACAGCCCCAGGGCCTAAATATATAGGCAGCAAATGTTTATGGGGGTTCTCAGTTATGCAGGTCATGGTTGTCCCAGATGTTGTTGGTTCCCCCCCCCCCAAAAAAAGGCAACACCGGACTTTGTTTTTCCTTGAAGACATTTCACTTCTCATCCAAGAAGCTTCTTCGGTTCTGACTGAATGGCGGAGAATAGAAGGATTTATATTCCTTGCAGTCCTTTGGTCGTTGGTGCTCTTCCTGAGAGTCATTCTCCTGTTTACAACCCAGTCCTTTCAGCAGTTCCAGGAAGGTTCCAACCTAACCCTAACCGTTTGCACTACGCAGTTGATCCTGGGGGCCCAGGTGAACCTCCCGAGTGGCTTCACCGACTCTCCGAAAGAGTTCTGATGACCAGATGATTGCAAGGAATATAAATCCTTTCATCCTCCTTCAGTCAGAACTGAAGAAGCTTCTTGGATGAGAAGCAAAATCTCTTAAAGGAAAAACAGAGTCCAGTTGCCTTTTGAAAAAGCACCATTGGGACATAAAGGCAGAAAGATTTTTATATTAACATTAATCTGTTTCCTAGTTGAACTCCACATACAAACACATCTATCCATCCGTCTCTGTGTCTCTCTCTCCCTCTCTCTCTCTCCCTCTCTCTCTGTCTCTCTCTGTCTCTCTCTCTCTCTCTCTCTCTGTGTGTCTTAAGAACAAGTCTGTAGTCTAATAAGTCTAATGATTCATTGATTGATTGGAAGAAAGCCACTGACTTGTGTGTCATTGCCAAGGAAGGAAAGGATATGAAGTCACACAGAGCTGAGCAGAACAAAATTCCCAGCAGCCTTGCTGCTCTCCACAGCTGCTAGTTCACCACGTCAGCTTTGGGCTGTGCTTGGGAGAAGGGAAGGAACTCAGGGGTCTCTGGCCTTATTCTCCTCAGGTACCCCGATGCCACCCCAGAAGAGCTGCAGGCCATGGACAACGTTTGCATCATCTGCCGGGAGGAGATGGTGATGGGTGCAAAACGTCTCCCGTGCAATCACATATTCCATACCAGGTGAGGGCAGGGAATGGGGTTGTTTTGTTTTGTTTTTTTAAATAGAAAACCCAAGAGAATCTGGGTGCTCTTGGAAGCTTGACTGGTCTGCAGGAGTGTGTGAGAGAGAGGGGAGGGAGGGAGGGAGAGAAAGAAGAGGGAGGGAGAGAGGGAGGGAGAGGAGAGAGAAAAGAGAAAAGGAGATAGAATATGGTTTTTAATTAATTAATGGTTTAATTAAAATTTAATTAATGGTTTTTTAAATATTTATTCTGTGTTTTTAGTTGTGAGCGCAGTCTTGAGATGGCATACAAGTTCTAATAAATAATAAATAATAATAAATAATAATATGAGAGAGAAAAGGAGAAAGAAGGAGAGAGGAGAGAAGAAGAGAAAGGAGAGGCAAAAAGGAGAGAGGAGGGCCTGGGGGGCCGTTTTGAAGCCACCCGTTAGAACTGCAAGGGCTTCTCCTCTTCTTCAGCTGCCTCCGATCCTGGTTCCAGCGCCAGCAGACCTGCCCCACCTGCCGAATGGACGTCCTTCGCGCCTCCCTGCCCACCCAGTCACAGCCGCCCCCCGAGCAGCCGGAAGGAGGGCAGCATCCGCCCCCCCACCAGGCCCCCTTGATGCCCCAGGCGCCCAACTGTGAGTCCCACTTTGGGAGCTGCTGCTACCCGAATGAATCTTTCTCGTCTTTAACCTCTTTAAGGGGGTGGGTGGGGGGGGGACTCCAGCTCTCCACATTTCCCGGCCAGTTTCCCTACAGCAACTCTGTGGGGTAGGCTGGGGTGAGACAGAGGGGCTGGCCCAGAGTCACCCAGCCTAAGGCACGACTAGAACTCACCATTTCCTAGTAATTGGCCTAAAGTCACCCAGCCTGGCTTTCCAGCCTAAGGCGAGACTAGAACTCTCTGTCACCTAGCAACTGGTCCAGAGTCACCCAGCCTGGCTTTCCAGCCTAAGGCGGGACTAGAACTCTGTCTCCTGGTGATTGGCCCAAAGTCACCCAGTTGGCTATCATGCCTAAGGTGGGACTAGAACTCTCTGTCACCTAGAGACTGGTCCATAGTCATCCAGCCGGCTTTCCAGCCTAAGGCGGGACTAAAACTCTCTGCCTCCTGGTGATTGGCCCAAAGTCACCCAGTCTGCTATCATGCCTAAGGTGGGACTAGAACTCTGGCTCGTGGTGATTGGCCCAAAGTCACCCAGTTGGCTATCATGCCTAAGGCGGGACTAGAACTCTCTGTCACCTAGAGACTGGTCCATAGCCATCCAGCCGGCTTTCCAGCCTAAGGCGGGACTAGAACTCTCTGCCTCCTGGTGATTGGCCCAAAGTCACCCAGTCGGCTATTATGCCTAAGGCGGGACTAGAACTCTCTGTCACCTAGAGACTGGTCCATAGTCATCCAGCCGGCTTTCCAGCCTAAGGCAGGACTAGAACTCTCTGTCTCCTGGTGATCGGCCCCCAGTAAGCCAGGTGCCTTTCACCTCTAGTGTGAGACTAGAACTCGCCGCCTGTAGCCTGGTTCTTCATCTTTTCCGCCTGCATTTGTCTTTGACTGTCGCGCAGGTACACTGAGGCTTTCCTGAATCAGAAGGCAAAAGAGCATTTTAAATAATGGCAAATTGAAAATTCTTGCTGGCTTAGAACCCCAGGGATGATGGTCTTTTAATGACTTGTGGACTTCAGCTCCCAGAATCCCTGAGACAGCTTGCAGGCTGGCTCAGGAATGCTGGGAGTAGAAGTCCACAAGTCACAAAAGGGCCATTGTTTGTCCAACCCTGCCTCAGAAAGCAG
>CM019166.1:8894078-8934860 GCA_009733165.1 Naja naja
TTTTATCTCTACACACCATCCCAGTGAGGTAGGCTAGAGAGAGGGAGGGAGACAGGCCTGACGTCCGAGTTTTCATAACCGAGGGGAGACTACAAACTGGGTCACCCTGGCCTATGGCTGCCCCCTTGACCGGCTCCCCAGATTCTCACTGCTCCTCCTGCCCCATTGGCAGGCAATGCCTCTCACTGCACCTGCCCACCTACCCACCCGTACCCCTTCCCCTCCACCCCACAAGGGGGGGTTGCCTAGAGACAGTAGCTTTGCTTGGGGGACCTTCAGTTAACAGATAATCAGAGTTGGAAGGGACCTTGTAGGTCATCTAGTCCAACCCCCACCCGCCTAAGCAGGAGACCCTACACCATTTCTGACAAACGGCAGTCCAATCTCTTCTTGAAAGACCTAGAAGGAATGAGGCTGGCTGGGCATGAGAGGAACTGTAGTCCTCTAAGTTTTAACAGAGATTAACAGAGTTGGAAGGGACCTTGTAGGTCATCTAGCCCGACCCCCTGCCCAAGCGGGAGACCCCGCACCATTTCTGACCAATGGCAGTCCAGTCTCTTCTTGAAAGCCTCCAGGGATGAAGCTCCCACAACTTCCGAAGGCAACTTCTGTCCCATGGAATATAGAATAACAGAGTTGGAAGGGACCTTGTAGGTCATCTAGTCCAACCCCCACCCCACCCCCCAGCCAAGCACTTCTGTGAGGAAGCATGGAAGAAGCCTTCTCCTTCCAGAGGTTTCAGCCTCGTGTGTATGGACTGGGGTGGGCAGGCTGGATGGCCTCCAAGGGCCCCGTCTTTGCCATCAAAAGCAAAGGTGGAACCAAGCGTCCCTTCTCCCCCAGCCCCCAGGGGCGTCCATGGTGAAAGGGACACCCGCTTGTCCTTTGATGGCTGAGTAAGAATGTGACTGGCAGGGCGAGCGGGCGGCGGCTGTGCCAGTTCACTCTTGGGGAGTGGCGTGGCAGTTCCTGAATTCACCCCAAAGGCATCCAAAGGGGTCAGGGAGGGGCCGGGCCCGCGGCATCAAAAGCTCGGCTGCCTCAGCTTCTCCCCAGTCTGGAAGAAGGACGCTCTCTCGCGCACTCTCTCTCTTGAGTCTGCCAAGCCCAGCGTGGAGCATGACTGGAATTCAAGCCCTGAGGTTTTTCCTTCTCTGCCTGGCACCGGGTAAGGCTGGCATCGTCCCTCCTTGGCAGATAGCAAAAGGCATCTCCTTCCCAGGTGGCTTTCCCTGGCTGGGGAGAAGTTTGGAGAAGCTGTCGGTTGTGAAACGGGGGTGCTTCTGAACCTGTAGCACACTTTTCTAGTTCTCTTGGTTTTTGTGTGTGTGTGTGGTGTGTGTGTGTGGTTTTTTTTTTGGAGATTAGTTTTTGTAAAGGCAAGAGAGAAAAATGAACCCAAACTAATTACTAAGGGAAGAAAGGAAAGGGAAGCAAAGATAAAAGTGAGGGAAGGAAGGAAGGAAGGAAGGAAGGAAGGAAGAAAGAAAGAAAGAAAGAAAGAAAGAAAGAAAGAGAATGAAGAAAAAGAGGCAGAAAGAAGAAAGGAAGGAAGGAAGAAGGCAAAAAGAAAGATAGAAAGAAGGAACAAAAGAAGGAAGGAGGAAGGAGGAAGGAAGGAAGGAAGAAAAAGGCGAAGGAAGGAAGGAAGAAGGCAAAAAGAAAAAGAAGGAAGGAAAGAAGGAAGAAGAAAAGAGAAAACGGAGGGAGGGAGAAGAAAGGAAAGGAAAGGAAAGGAAGGGAAGGAAGGAAAGGAGTTTTCTGGGTGTAGGCATTCATCTCTCTGCTGGAATATTTTTGGGGAAATTCTCTAAATTATTTTGTGCAGTAACTTAGTCTCCGGTGCCGGACAAGCAAGTTCAGACGTGTCTCTCTTTGCTTTGACAATTCAGCTCTTTCACCGGCTGTGAAGATCAATGCCAAAGGCCGAGAGATCATCTACCTGGCCAAGGGGGAGTCAGTGAAGTTGGGCTGTCCATTTGAGCTGGAACCCCAAGATGATGGCCCCAATGACTTGGATATTGAGTGGACACAGATGAATGCTGATCCCACCAATTTGGACAATGTGGTGAGTTTGATGAGGTCATCCAAGACTCAATACTTATTCCAATGTCTCTCAACTTTAGCAACTTTAAGATGGGTGGACTTCAACTCCCAGAATCCCCCAGCCGGTTTGCTTTAAGATGGGTGGACTTCAACTCCCAGAATCCCCCAGCCGGCTTGCTTTAAGATGGGTGGACTTCAACTCCCAGAATCCCCCAGCTGGTTTGCTTTAAGATGGGTGGACTTCAACTCCCAGAATCCCCCAGCCGGTTTGTTTTAAGATGGGTGGACTTCAACTCCCAGAATCCCCCAGCTGGTTTGCTTTAAGATGGGTGGACTTCAACTCCCAGAATCCCCCAGCCGGTTTGCTTTAAGATGGGTGGACTTCAACTCCCAGAATCCCCCAGCTGGTTTGCTTTAAGATGGGTGGACTTCAACTCCCAGAATCCCCCAGCTATCTTGAAGTTGCCAAGCTTGAAAAAATACTGTTCAAAGTTTCAAACTCTTGTCTTAAAGATGAAACCTTCTTAAAGCTGGTTACAGCACTGCCATTGAGTGGATATTATTTTTGTTTTATAAAGCAGAAGTATTAACCAAGAATCCAGGGAAGAATTGTATCATAATTAATGTCTATTTGTTCATCCTATTGGTAACTTGTAAGCTGCCGACCGACCTGATTTTAAAACCTTTCTTATGGCGGCCATTAAGTGAACCAATGGTTCACTAGGGATGTGCTTTTTCCAAAATCCATAAGTGCGTGCTGCTTTTTGGCAAAACTGCCACAAAACATGGTCACGTGACCACGGGATGTTGCAAACGGCCGTAAACGAACCTAATATGCCAAATTTACCTCCAAAGCTTGGTCACATGACTGCTTAACAGATTAACAGAGTTGGAAGGGACCTTGTAGGTCATCTAGTCCAACCCCCCCAGCCAAGCAGGAGACCCTACACCATTTCTGAGTTGTCTCTTCTTGAAAGCTTCCAGTGATGAAGCTCCCACAGCTGCAGAAGACTTCCGGCCGTCAGAACTTCAAACCCGAGTCCTTAAGTTCCCTTTTTCAGGCCAGTCGTAATTCGAGGACTACCTGTGTACCCTTTTTCAAGACTTCATCCTAATAAGTTGCCTTTCCCAAGTCTTGTTGGGAAAATTAATTAGATTAATTCATGCCTGATTCTGAGTGCTGGGTTTTAAGATTGCTTGATCAGAGTTTGCAAAGCCGAGAGAGAGAAATGAATCAAAGCTAATAATTAAAATAAACAAACTTTATTTCTCTAGTTTTAGATCGGAGGACGACAGTAGCACGATATTTGCAGACTTGCAAAAAAAAAATATGAAAGGATAGGACCTGCGGTCCAATTTCCAGATCAAAAGGGAGAGATTGAATCCGGTCGGTCTGCAAAAACACCACCAACAGATCCTATTTCTCTTTAAGCCAATCAGAAACCCCTCTCTCTTTTTGTTTTTGATTCATCCAGTGCTGTTCTCTGCTTCCTGCCCATCAGATCCTGAGCTATCAAGGCCAGCAAGTCATTCACCCCGGATACCCATATTTGCACCCCAGGGGAGGGTCAGGAAACCACGATGCCAGCCGCTTTGGTAACCCGGGATTTCAGCAGAGCGAAGGCGGCCAGCGGTTTGGGTCGGTCGATGATTGCTGCCATGGCTTACAACAGCGGGTCAACTTCGCCCTCCCGGATCCAAGCAAGTACGACGCCTCCATCAATCTCCAAAATGTTCAGATTTCTGACTCGGCCACCTACGAGTGTAAAGTGAAGAAGACCTCCGTAGCCACCCGGAAGGTGACCGTCATGGTGCTTGGTGAGTGAGTGGTGACCACTGGACACGAGCAGAGCTCAGGCCCCTTGCAATAGCCCTTAGACTTATATACCGCTTCACAGGGCTTGAGAGCCCCCTCTAAGCGGTTTACAGAGTCAGCCTTTTACTGCCCCAACAATCTGGCTCCTCATTTTACCCACCTCGGAAGGACGGAAGGCTGAGTCAACTTTGACCTGGTTAGAATTGAACTACTGGCAGTGGGCAGTGTTAGACTGCAATTCTGCATTCTAACAGGAAGGAAGGAAAGGAAGGAAGGAAGGAAGGAAGGAAGGAAGGAAGGAAGGAAGGAAGGGCAATAGCACTTAGACTTATATACCACTTTATAGCACTTTGCAGCCCTCTCTAAGCAATTTACAGAGTCAGCCTCTTGCCCCCAACAATCTGGGCCCTCATTTTACCCACCTCGGAAGGACAGAAGGCTGAGTCAACCTGGAGCTAGTCAGCATTGAACAGGGAAGGGAAAAGGAAGGGAAAGGAAAGGAAAGATAGCAATAGCCCCTAGACTTATAAATCGCTTTGTAGTGCTTTCTCTAAGCAGTTGGGGAGACCTTGTCCAGGAACAGTCAGATAAGAGGCAGCATAGCCCTCAGATGTATAACAGGCAGGGCGAGAGGCTCACAAGAGACCCTCCATAGTTTCTAAAGCTGTAAAAAAGGGGAGGGAGGGAGGGAAATCTAGAACTATGGAAAGAGTTCAGTGTGTGTGCAAGGATATGGGGGGAGGGGGACCTTGGGAGACGGAGCAAAGAGACCCTGTCAAATAAGAGGCAGCATAGCCCTCAGATGTGTAACAGGCAGGGCGAGAGGCTCACAAGAGACCCTCCCTAGTTTCTCAGGCTGTAAAGGAGGGGGGAGGAGAGAATCTAGATCTATGGAAAGAGTTCAGAGAGGTGCAGGTTTGTGAGAAAGACTTTGGGAGACGGAGCAAAGAGACCCTGTCCAGGAACAGTCAGATAAGAGACAGCACAGCCCTCAGATGTATAACAGCAGGGCAAGAGACCCTCCCTAGTTTCTAAAGCTGTAAAGGAGACGGCAGAAGAAGATTCTCTCAATGGAGCTTTACCACAAACTCAGAATTAGCTCATCCAGTTGTGATTCCCATCTGGTTTATCCGGTGAGGCTGACAATACTTGTCCTAAGTGACACCCCATTTTCGTCCTTCTTCCAGAGAAACCCTCGACGCCGCATTGCTCCATCTCAGGCAAGGTTTTCCTCGGCAACGAAATCACCCTCCGTTGCGCCTCTCAAACCGGCACCCCTCCCCTCATGTACCGCTGGACCAAAATGTCAGATTACCCCCTAGAGAGTGGGCTGCCCGCGAATACCATGGCAGGTAAGATTAAACCGAGGGAGCGCCCCAAAAGTTGGTGTGATGGGGTGCAGGAAGTCTCGTTGGAAAGGGAGGGAGGTGAGAAAACCCAAGGACCAGAAAAAAAAAAAAACATGATGAAACTGATTTGTTGAAAACTCTCCATGCATGGCTTTAAAATCCCTGGGTGCTCTGGGATGTGCTGGACTCCCATTCCCATCTGCAGCCGGCCTGAACATGAAATTGTGCTTTAACACCCATCTAAAGGGTGCTGAGTGAGAGAGCAACGGGCTGAGGAGAGCCAATTGGTGATTAAAGAAGAAATAATATTTGCTGCCATTTCCGGTCCTTTGCTCCTTTTCCTTCACCGTTTCCTTATATTTTTGGTTTGGTTTTATTGTGTGCCACACGGAGTCAGTCTGGAGCTGGGTGGTGTCTAACATGGAATAAATAATTTTCTTTTTTAGAAAAAAAGGAGGGGCAAAATATAAAGGAAACTTCTGGGAGAGATGAGTGGGTGGATGGATGGGCGAATTGTTGATGGATGAACGGATGGACTGAGGTGGATGAATAAGTGAATGATGTGATGGGTGATGGATGGATAGATGGATGGATGGATGGATGGATAGATAGATAGATGGATGGACGGATAGATGGACGGACGGACAGACAGACAGATAGATAGATAATGATGATGGATGGATGGATAGATGGATAGATGGATAGATGGATGATAGCTAGGATAGATAGATAGATAGTAGATCGATAGTAGATAGATAGATAAGATGATGGAATGGATGGACGGAACAGACGCAGCAGATAAATGATGATGGATGGATAGATGGATAGATGGATGGATAGATGGATAGATAGATAGATAGATAGATAGATAGATAGATAGTTAGTAGATATAGATAGTGAGGATGGATGGATGGATGGATGGATGGATGGATGGACGGACAGACAGACAGACAGACAGATAGATATGATGATGGATGATAGATGGATAGATAGATGGATAGATAGAGAGATAGAGAGATGATGGATGGATATATAGATAGATAGATGATGGATGGATGGATGGATGGATGGATAGATAGATAGGCAGACAGACAGACAGACAGATAGATAGATAGATAATGATGATGGATGGATAGATGGATAGATAGATAGATGGATAAATAGATAGATAGATGATGGATGGATAGATGGTTAGAAAGATGGATGGGTGGATGGATGGATGATGGACAGATGGATAGACGACAGAGAGATAAAATAGATAGTTTGATAGATGGAAGGATGGATGAATAGAGGATAGAATGGATAGACGACAGACAGACAGATATACTCTTACACCCTTCCTGGCTTTTCTCTCCTCGGAAGGTTCCAGTCCTGGAGATCTGGTCATTCGCAATGTATCACCTAACCATCTTGGGATTTACCAGTGCATCGTCTCCAACAAGGTTGGGTCAGCTCGATGCACATTGGAGGTCTCGCATGGTAAGTGAAAAGCCATTTGCTATCTATTTCCCAAGCCCCAGGCTTCAGCGAGGAAGGAAGGAAAGAAGGAAGGAAAGAAGAAAAGAAAAGAGAGAAGGAAGGAAAAGCCAAATGGAAGGAAGAAAGGGAAGAAAAAGAAGGGAAGGAAAGAAGGAAGGACAGAGGAGAAGAGGGAGGGAGGGAAGAAGGAAGGAAAGGAAGGAAGGAAGGAAAGAAAGAAGGAAGAAGAAAAGGAAAGAAAAGAGAAGGAAGGGAAAGCAAAATGGAAGAAAAGAAGGAAAGAAAAAGAAGGAAAAGAGAAAAGGAAAGGAGAAAGGAGAAGGAAGGAGAGAGGTGAAGGAGGAGGAGGAAGGAAAGAGAGAAAGAAAGGAAGGAAGGAAGGAAGGAAGAAGGAAAAAAAGAGAGAAGGAAAGAAAAGCAAAATGGAAGAAAGGAAGGAAAGAAAAAGAGGAAAAGGGAAAAAGAAGGAAAGAAGGAAGGAAGAAGGAAGGAGAGATGTGAAAATGGAGGGAGGGGAGGAAGGAAGGAAGGAGTGAAAATCTTCAGACACGAGGAAAACACCACCACATTCTCTAGAAAGATATCCAGATCCCAGCTAAATTAATTGAATCTACCCAGCATCTTTCACTATGATCCATGATCAAGATCCTTGGCACAAGCCAGCCCCTTCCAGCCAATGGCACCTCACTTCAGTGTCCTCATCTTCCTCTCTCTCTCCTCCTCCTCTTCCTCCTCCTCCTCTTCCTCCTCCAGATTCCCCCCTTCTGACCATCATCGTGGGAGCCGTGTTGGGCTCGCTGCTTTTCCTGGTGCTCCTCATCTGTCTCATCGTCTGTCTTGTCCGCTGTTGCAAGAAGAAGCGTGGCAAGAAGGAATCCAACCAAATCAGGTGAGGGGCGGGGGGGGGGGAAGAGAGGGAGGGGCTTGGGGGAGATACAGGAACAGAGTTCCGGCATGGCCATCCCGGCCCTGTCCGTCGTTGTCTTGGGACCAATTTTGAGCACCTCATGTTTTATTTATTTTTATTTATTGATTTGATTTGTCAATCGCTTACAAGATAATAGGTATAAGGATAAACATAGTTATAAATACATGGATACATATAAGAAAATAAAAGAAACAATAGGACAGGGACGGTAGGCACGTTGGTGCGCTTATGCACGCCCCCTACAGACCTCTTAGGAAAGGGGTGAGGTCAATACCGTGTTTCCCCGAAAATAAGACCTACCCCGAAAGTAAGACCTAGCACTATTTTCTAAACCTGCCCTAATATAAGACCTACCCCGAAAATAAGACCTAGTGTAAATCTCCAGTTCCAGGAAGACTTTTCAGGGAGCAACCGTGCACCCGCGAAACACCCCCCCCCTACACACTCACACCCACTATTTGGCACCATAAATATATAAGACCTACCCCGAAAATAAGACCTAGTGTGTTTTTGGGAGCCAAAAAATATATAAGACAGTGTCTTATTTTCGGGGAAACACGGTAGTAGACAGTCTAAGGTTAAAGTTTTTGGGGTTTGGGGAAGAAACCACAGAGTCAGGTAGAGTATTCCAGACATTGACCACTCTGTTGCTGAAGTAGTATTTCCTGCAATCAAGTTTGGTGCGGTTTACCGTGGGTTTTGTATCTATTGTGTGCTCTTAGATTTTCCTTCCTTCCTTTTTCCCCCCTTCCTTCATCCCTCCCTCCCTCTATCCTTCCCACCCTCTTTCTCCTTTCCTTTCACAAAATTCCTTCCTTCTTTTCTTTATTTTTCTTCTTTCCTTCCTTCTCTCAGAGAAATGTTCCCCTTCCTTCCTTCCTTCCTTCCTTCCTTCCTTCCTTCCTTCCTTCCTTCCTTCCTTCCTTCCCTTTTTACTCTAACATTTCTTCCACTTCCTTCTTCAACTGAGGAGTACCAGCAGAACCTAGGTAGCCATCGCTGCAGGATGCTTTAATTTAAATTCTTACACCGAACAGAGGTCAGACTGGATGGCCTTAGGGATTCCAGATTGCTTCCAACTCCAAGACTCAAAACCTCTTTTAAGGCTGCCCTTTGCACCACATCTCTCTTTCTTTCTCAGCGGGGCTTCCTTGGAAACAGACCCTAAAACTGCACAGAGGAGAGATTAAGATTTCTGCTTCCCCTTCCAGAGTAGACACCGCTGCCCCCAGGCCCAGACCGGAGAGCCGCAACAGCAGCCTGCGATCCGTCTTGGGGTACATCCCCCATAACATCAGCTTCATGCAACGCCGGAAATACGAATCTCCCCGGGAGCAAGAAGGGGTCGAGATGGTCTCTGCCAATCGGGACCCAGAGCTGAGTCCGAGTTCCTGCGCCTCACCCCTGGCCAGCGGCCATCCTTCCATGGTCACCACCAAGGCCCGCGTTCACTACGACCCCAGCGGGCCTTCCTACAGCCACGCGAAATCAGCCGCCTCGGCCTCTTCTTCTCACCCTCTGTGCCACGAGAGCCCAAATTCAGATTCTCCCACTTGTGACCGGGACGCAAGCCACGGAAAACGGAGCCACCCGGGACAATTTGGGGGTGTTCCTGTAATGATTCCGGCTAAAACTCGTGATGGGCTTGTCATTTAAACGTCCTGCTATTTTTTTTTTTATCCCCCTGAACTTTTTTTCGCAAATGATGGGGTCAGAGTTCCAAAATGCCAGGGATCTAATCTTGCAGCCAGTTGTTATTATTTTTTAAAATGCAACAATTTGCTGCTTTCCAACCTGCTGCCTGCAGACTACAATGCCACACAGACAAAACTATATATATATTGATGAACCCAATACACAAGCCTGATGATGGCAGATGAGATTCTGCCAAAATGTCGCTACAACTTTAAAAGCACAACTATAATGACGTGGGAAAATACCCGAACCAAGCTGAATACCATACATATAAATACCCGTGAAAACTTAAGAAAACACATAGATGGATAGATAGATAGATAGATAGATAGATAGATAGATAGATATAAATATATATATATATATATATGAGAGATATATATGAGAGATATATATGTATATGTATAATATATATATATATATATCAGCAGGAGCTGTATCCAAACACCAAATTGCAAAAGACGGACACAATTCTTGCAATTTATTATACTTTTTTTTTACCCTGGGCATGGAGGAACATTTCTGTTTTTGGTTTTCCCCCCTTTTTATTCGCTTTTATTTGAACTGGCCCCACCTTTTAAAGGAGAATAGCAATAGCACTTAGACTTATATACCGCTTTACAGTGATTTCCAGCCCTCTCTAAGCGGTTTTACAGAGTTAGCCTCTTGCCCCCAGCAATCTGGATCCTCATTTTACCCACCTCGGAAGGACGGAAGGCTGAGTCAACCTTGAGCCTGGTGGGATTTGAACTGCCAAATTGTAGGCAGCTGGCAGTCAGCAGAAGGAGCCTGCAGTACTGCACTCTAACCACTGCGCCACCGAGGCTCTTTGATGCAAACCAAAGCCAATGTTTTATTACGATCTCTCGAACCGTCCGCCAGGTGTTCAGATTTGGTATTTTTTGGTCTGCCTATCTGGCAGGATTCCAGCAATTTATGAGTTGACACTATCAAGTTCTTCCCAAGGACTTATAATGATGATGATGACGACGGTGAAGAGTTGGCTCTCCTGAATTGGAGAATTTGAGTTCGTGAATTTGGGAAAACTTAAGGCTGCTGTTGTTGTTTTGTTTTGTTTTTCCTTCTCAAAATGTGGACACTTTGAAGAACTCCGCCTTCGGCCTCGCTGCGAGATTATTTATTTAATTATACCTGGCACGATCCAGGCCGTGATTGACAGGCTGCCTAGCTGTAGGGTGAGTTTTCATCTTGTGGAACGTAAAATAAGTCATTTGTTAACGCTTTGCTGTCGGAAGGAAAAGGCGTAGAAATTCTCTTAATAAACAAGATATTCTTACCAAAAATGACTCAGGTCCTGTTTTTTTTACAAATGGCCAATTAAACATCCGCCGAGGATTAAAAAGGGCAGCGGTGTGTCAAGTTTCTCCCTGGCTTGTTTGTATATAGTCCTTGACTTATGACCACAAGTGAGTGAACCCAAAATTTAAGCGAGACAGGAATTAACTGAAATCTGCCCCATCTGACGACTATTCTTGCCTCGGTCCTTAAGTGAACTCCTTCAGTCGTTAAATTAGTCACCTGGTTGTTAAGTGAATCTGGCTTATCCACTGACTTTGCTTAGCTGAAGGTCGCAAAAGCGGATCATGTGACCTTGGGACACCGCGACCATCATAAATGTGAACCAAGCCTCCGAATTTTGATCACGTGATCACGAGGATAGTGCCAATGTCACATGATCTGCAACGGTCGTAAGTATGAAAAACGGTCCTAAGTCCCTTTTTTCAGTGCCATTGCAACTTTGAACGGTCGCTAAATGAACTGCCGTAAAGGCGAGGATTATCTGTACTGGAAAAAGTGGCTTATGGCCGGTTTTCAGACTTACGACCGTTGCAGCATCCCATGTGATCAAAATTTGGGCGTTTTGGTCTAATCTGAACGTTGTCATTTTGAAACCTTGGGAGTTTCTCTGGCAGGCCAGCTCATTAGACGAGCATTTCCTTGGAGGGAAACAAAATCCAGACTTTCAGGGTGTCCTCAACTTACGACAGTTCATTTAGCAAATGTTTGAAAAAAAGCGACTTAGGACCGTTTTTCACACTTACGACCGTGGATCCATGTGGTCAAAATTCAGGTGCTTGGCAGCTGACCTGTATGAATGATGGCTACAGGGTCATAAATCACTTTTTGCAGTATAGATAGTCCTCAAATTACAACAGTTCGATTTAGTGACTGTTAAAAGTTACAACGGCATTGAAAAAAGAGATTTAGGTTAGGGTGGGTTTTTTGCAGTTACTACATTGGCCGCATCCTCGCGATGATGTGATCAGAATTCAGACGCTTGGCAAGTGGTTCACATTTATGACGGTCACAGCATCCCATGATCTCCTTTTGCAACCTTCTGACAAGCAAAGTCAAGGGGGGGGAATCTGGATTCATTTAATGACCGTGTGACTAAGTTAACAGCTGCAGAGATTCACTTAACAACGGTTGGAAGAAGGTTTGTAAAATTGACTCAATGAACGTCTCACTTAACGGGGGAAATGGGCTCAGTTGTGGTCATAAGGCCGAGGACTATCTGTAGTGTTGTAGCTTCGAACGGACGCTAAACGAACGGTTGTAAAATGAAGGATAGCCTGTATTGGGTGGAAACATGCTTCACGAGATTCACACTGGAAAAGTTGCGGGCCACAGAGAGCGAAAACCAAAAAAGAGAAACTACCAACTTCAGCAGATCTTTAGATAACGTGGAAAAGATTGGCCTGCTGGGACTACTAATCTCATCAGTTTCGGTGTGTTTTTACCCACAAGCCGCAAACAACAGGAGGTTGTTCCCACACACCTCCTTCAGACCTAGGAAGCAGGCCAAAACAGATCCTTATCTAAACCGATTGACCTAATTCTTTGGATGACAACTTGCAATGCAAAATGAGGCGTTTGCTCCAAAGAGCTAGATAAGAACTTGTGCAAACTTCGGCAAAGGGAAGGAATACAAAGTTGGCTTATTTGATCAAGGTTCAAATACAGGCACTCTGTTGTGCCCCCCGTCGGAATCTGATTTGGAGTGGGAGGCCGAGCAGCTGACAGGGAGTGGGAGTGTAGCTCCATTGGCTGTGGAAAAAACTGGGGAAGGGCAAAGTCCGCCCACTCTTCATCGTAGGGCACACAGGGAGGAACGGAGAAGGGAGCAAAGTGAGTTGCATGGCTTACGGGGGAGGAAAGGACCCTGATTCCCTTCATTAGCTGCAGCTGGGAACACCGTGCTTAAAAAGGGAAGCTGCGCACAGCAAAGTTGTTGGGAGCAAATCATGAATTATCCGGTATCGTTGAGGCTTATCTGTGTTCCTGGCGCCTTCCCAACTGTGTGTGTTTTGTTGGCCTTTGAAGTCTGCAATTCCTTCTCCTGCCCTGTCCAGTTAATTACTGCAGTGTGGTTTGTGTGGATTTTTAGTTTTTAGTTTGTATGTACTTTGTTTTCAGACTGAATTTCCTCCACTTAAAGGCTGTTGCTGGGATAGTTTTTCTCCAGCTGAGAAAATGTTGGCCATTGGGGGCGAAGTTGGAGATAATAAAATGACTCTTCTTGCTTGTTTGACTGTGTTGTTGCCTTTGTGCCTCACACAGCCCTTGACTTACGACCCTCATGGAGCCCAGATTTTCCGTGGCTGAGCAAGACAGCTGTCAAGTGAGTTTTTCTTTTTTTAAATTCATATTTATATGCCGCCCTTCTCTGGAGACTCAGGGCAGCTTACAATGTTTGGAGCGCAACCCAATGCGCTCAGCAATAGCCTTCATTCCATTGTATATGCCTCCTTATTACTAAGCGGCATTTTTACAAAGTCAGCTTATTGCCCCCAACAATCTTGGGTTCTCAATTTACCTACCCCAAGAGGATGGAAGGCTGAGTCAACCTTGAGCCTGGTGGGATTCCAGCCTGCACTAATTGCAGGCAGCTGGAATTAAGTGCTAGGCATTTAACAGCCTGCACCACCAAGGCTCTTTTGCCTCCTTTTATAATCTTGCTTCCCCAGTGGTTAAGTGAATCCCTTGAGTTACTAAATTAGTCACATGGTTGTTATGTGAATTTTTTTTTAAAAGGCTGCCATCGTGTCCAAAGATTTATGGATCTTGCTCACAATTGACACCTCTTCTCTTTATTTCCTACATCAGATTGGCAGTGGAGCATTAAGAGGGAGCTTAAAAGAAATAATCAAAATACAACAGAGAGGAAAACGATTGGATCAGTGAAAGCAGATGGTTTATTGACACGGAGTAACCCTGAAGGGCTCACCGCCTTGTAGGAAAAAGGCCCTCTTACTCATAAAAGTCTACAAACAAAGGCAACTACATTTTAAGAGTATTTTAGAGACTGCACAATTTTTTGTTGTTGAAACACACACAAACCCAGACAGACAGCAGGCCGATGGTAAGTTATTAAAATCCCGGTTTACTAGACTTCCAGATAACAAAAAAAAAGTAATATTTTTTTTTAAACAGAGACAAGATCACACAGTGGAGGTATGGCAGCTGGCATGTTCTGTCTGGTTAGAGATTTTGCAATCCCTGTACAGTATCTTATAAAACAGAAAGAAAGAAAAAGAAGTAATAATAATAAAAAATAAAGTTGCACATGTAAACAATGGGCTAAAAGCAATCCCTTATTTGTACCGGTATATGTAAATTGCCCATTCTTTTATCTTTGGAGTTTCTTTATGACAAATCTTTCAGCAAAATTGCAGCTGGTGGATATCCAGCAGATAATTCATTTGGTCCAATCGGTTCTGAATATATATATATATATATATTTGTATATATGCCACTAATTGTTCTCCTTCTCCATCACTAGTGCAAATCTAGGAATTTCCGGATAGATTGGATGGATTTTGCAACCACACTAAATTGGCATTATTGGATCTTTCTATCCATCGAACAATTTTTTGACTGATTAGGAGGCTAAGAGGTAATTTTTCCTGCCCGTTTCCAGAGGCAGCTACTCAAAAAATCCAGTTTGGGTGAGTATAATGAATTTTGCTCTGGGGCCAAGTTGAGTTCCAGACTCTGGTTTTGCAAGGGGTGATGATGGATCAACACTTGCTGATTCCACCCCACCCAAAAAAGTGAACCCTGAAATTGTGGGAAAATGGGAGAAAAAAAACATGCAGGCAGGTATAAATTTAGGGTAATCTAATTCAGGGGTTTTCAAACGGTGTAATTTCACGAGGAGCTTTTAAAAAGGAAAAAAAAAGTAGTACTTTCTAGACTTTTATTTTTTTTTAACTTGATCCATGCTGGGGCTTTTTTCCTTTTTTATGAAGAGACCTGAAAAAGTTTGAAATCCAACAATCTACTTTTGAACGGGGCTTATTGGATAAGCCTGTTTTGCATTGCAATATATATAAAACACCTATTGGATAAGGTTCTTCACCTGCCATGTTGGATTTTCAGTTGAATTAATACTGCTGGGTTGTTGTTGTTTTTTCAACGCCTGCTACTGTTTTAGGTTTTTTTTTTTCTCTTTTCTTAAAAAAAATATTGCGAAGAGAGCCAGCCAAATCTTAGCAAAGTTGCTCTCGAACGATCAGTGCGCTTAGCATACGGTTACGTTTCTGTAATGCTCAGATCTTCTCTGAATGCTTGTGGGTTTGCCTTGAGGCAAGCAATGTTTCTCTCGCTCTGAATGTGCGAACCAGAGATCGCGGCTCTTTTACGAGAAAAACACAGGTTGGGCTCCAGGCCTTTCAGTTTAAAAAAAAAAAAAAAAGGCAAATAAATGCAATTTTTTTCTAGCTTTTGCAAGGGAAAACATTCGCTCCTTAGGGGTGCGCCAAGCAGGCAGGAATCCAACATTGGGGCACTTTTGCTTGGGTTAAGTAATATTTAATGCAGGCTTACTTCGGAGGTGACACCGATAAAACCACGCAGATGGTGTTTTCGCGCAAGATCCAGCTCTTGCAATCAATCCTCGATCCTTTAAACATCATCCCTGATTTTTTTTCTTCCCCCTGACCTGTGGCTTCTGTGTAGCTGGGCTAATGTTTAAAGGATAGCAAGCTTGTTGGATTCCCCACATCACACCGGATCAAAATAACTGCCCAGAAGGGTTTTTCCTTCTTTGCAGGCTGGCTCGTTCCTACGGGAGCATCGGAGTGGGTAAATCAATGGGGAAATTAGGGCGCTGTTTAAGGATTCTGGGTTTTGCAGACCTTTTGGGTGTGAAAAATCCCGATCCGGCATCCCTAAAGAGCTTGGGCCTGCCTCCTGGGTCATGGGGTGGAGATGTCTGGATGGAGAAGAGCAGTTGGTCCTGATTGCATTGCTCCCCTTCCCCACTTCTTTCCCCAACCCCCATTAATCCAGCTCCCCACCCCCGTCTCTGGCTTATATCAAAAGACCATCCCGGCTGGAAGAGCGCATCATAAGCACCGCGCTCTTAAACTGCCGGCTGCTCCCGTCCTTCCAACGAAGCCCGGTGGGATCCGAGCAAGCCGAGGTATAATTATGGGGGTCGCAGTAGATTTGAGACCGCGAGCCTTTGACGTTATCGACTTTGATGGGTTCGCAGCAGGGGTCGGGGTCAGGGTAGATGGTGCCCCCTTTCGGGGGGTAGTAAGGCTCGGAGATCTCCCCTTGCTCCGAATCGGGGGGCGAAGGGATTTCAAGAGGCAGGACCACGCTGACGTCACTGTCCGGAGGTGAGCTCATCTTGACCTGGACGATGGGAGGGGTGTACTTGCGGCCTTGAGAGTACTGGACGCCCTTCGTTTGATAGCCCAGCAAGGAGTGGAGGCTGCTGGCCCGACTGATGGCCTGGCTGCAAGGTCGGCTGGGGGGGGCTTCAGCATCCACACTGGAGCGGGAAGGAGCATGGTCAGTGCAGGGAGAGAGAAAGGGGCAGAGAAAGCGATGCACGGTCAGTCAGTCGAGGGAGGGAAAGAGGACCCTGAGCAATCCGGGAGGAGGAAGGACCATGGTCAATGCAGGGAGGGAAAGGATTATGATAAATCCAGGAAGAGGAACATAATCACTACAGGGAGAGAAAGGATCATGGTCAGTCCAGGGAGAGAAAGAACCATGGTCAGTCCAGGGAGGGAAAGGAACATGGTCAGTCCAGGGAGGGAAAGGACCATGGTCAGTCCAGGGAGAGAAAGGACCATGATCAATCCAGGGAGAAGAACGATCATGATCAATCCAGAAAGAGAAAGGACCATGATTATTCCAGGAAGCAAAAGGAACATAGTCAGTCCAGGGAGGGAAAGGAACATAGTCAGTCCAGGGAGGGAAAGGAACATGGTCAGTCCAGGGAGAGAAAGGACCATGATCAATCCAGAAAGAGAAAGGACCATGATTATTCCAGGAAGCGAAAGGAACATGGTCAGTCCAGGGAGAGAAAAGACCACGGTCAAGCCAGGGAGGGAAACGGTCATTCCAGGGAGGGAAAAGCTACAGAAAAAGGGATGATTTTTCAGTAGAGAAAGAGGAAGGTGCTGCAACCTTCAGGAAGAGCGGAAGCATATGGGAACTGCCACAAAATCCTATAATCTAGTCCATCCTCCGGTTCCAGCCAGGAGCTGGTCCCTCTTTTCAGGGTGCTCCATTACATACCTTGATCTCCCTGCCCGCCCCCATCCTCCAGCTGCCACTTGGCCTCTATACCCACTGACTCTTCTCCCTGAAGTTATTTCTGGGACCCCCTAAGAGTTACCTCTGGATGGGAGAGAAACGCCTGGGGGTTTGGGGGGGGGCTGATGGGGGGGGTGGAAATGCCAGCTCAGTATTTATACTTTCCAGCTGCCAGAATTGGCCTCGTGCCCCACCTGTCTGGGATGGAGAAGAATGGAAATAACTTTTGGAAGGAGCAATGAAGTCAACAAATCTCTGTCACTTCCTCTTTTTGCAACAGGGTGCAAGGCTTGTATAGTAGTTAAGGTCTGAATTAGGATCAGGGAGACGCAGCTTCAGCCCCTAGCTGTGGGAAAGAGATGGGCCCAGTTCTGTTGTTTTCCTTCCTTCCTTCCTTCCTCCCTTCCTTCCTTCCTTCCTTCCTTCCTTCCTTCCTCCCTCCCTTCCTCCCTCCCTCCCTCGTTCCCTCCCTCGTTCCCTTCCTTCCTTCCTTTTTCCTTCCTTCCTTCCTTCCTTCTTTCCTTTCCTTCCTTCCTTTCCTTTCTTTCTTTCTTTTCCTGCTCCCCTGCCCTCTCCTCTCCTCCCCTCTCCTCCCTCACAAAGGCGTTGTTGCAAACATGCCAGGAGGAAAAAAGGTGGTAGGTAGGACAAATTTTTTTTTGTTGGTCTTAAAAAAGAAGTCAGGGTATAAATTGAACTGACAAAGTCAGCCCGAGTCATAAGACTATAACAAGCACCCCATTGGACCGAATTCGGTTTCCACCTAGCCGGTCTTCCAGTCTTTCACCACCTCATGTGGCAGTGAGTTCCACAGCTCCTTAAATCCTCACCTTTGCTCCAATCAAACCTCCTTTGTTGCCTTCTGGTGCTGGAAGTGACACAACTTTAAAAGGCAGGTATGTTCCCATCGGGGACTGGTTGGTACCAGTGCAATTTGTTGCACTGGTAATATCCATCACTGTGGGAAAAAAAATAACCAGCACGTTCTTGGCAGGTACCTATTATATCCTCCCGGAAGAAGGAAATATAATTTCGCTAATGGTTTCCTTTCTGGAGCATCCAAGAGCTTAGAGGAAGCTGTGAAACACGGGCCGTGGTTTAAGGATATACATTTTGCTCTTCCGTGCCTGCAGGCCACATCAAGTTAATGACTGTTATTATTCATCTGTTTATTCTACCATCTCCTAAGTTAGACATTTTGTATGTTGTGCGTCCTTCATTCCTTCTGCGCCAATCACCCTGCCATGCCTTTCCTTATTTTTTTAACAAAAACCTCTCCGGATACTTAATATTATTCATTCCTGTTCCATTTCTCCCCAGGACTGCAATATTTCTCCCTTCCTTTATAGCTTTGGAAATTTTCCTCCTAGCAAAAAAAGTTAGGAACCAGATGCCCAGCTGGTGTTAAAAAGCTAAAAAAAAAAAGGATGCTTTGTCCAATCTGGGAATGTTGTGGAAATAAGCTAGATTCGATCTAAGTGGGTCCTTAAAAAGGTTTCTCGTCTTGGCTTGGGGTCTGAATGAGTCCATGGGTTAAGCCAAACCAGGATGTCTCTCTGCATGGAAGCTTTGGGCTTCGTTAAGACCGGTGTGAGGCTGCAGCTCACATTGGGGGTGACCATAAGTCTTTCTCAACTCGGCCCCCTCCCATGAAAGGACTACAACTCCCATTGGCACATGCACCCAGAAAGTGAGCTCCGAAGTAGCACTTCCCAAAGGGAATTGAGTTGATGGAGAGGAGGAAAAAATGGCGGGCGGGAAGGAGGGAGAGAGGAAGGAAGGAATAAAAGAGGGAAGAAGAAGGGAGGGAGGAATGGATTGGGAAGGAAGGCGAAGCAAGGAAGTGAGGGAGGGAAGGTGGGAGGGAAGAAGAAGGAAGGAAAAAGAAGGAAAGAAAGAAGGAAGGTAGGAATTGTGAACTAAGGGGAAGTGAGGAAACAGAGGGAAGGAGGAGAGAAGGAAAGAGAAGGAAAGAAGAAAGGAGGGAAGGAATGAGAAAGAAGGAATTGGGAAGGAAGGAGGGAATCGGGATGGAATTGGGGAGGAAGGGGAAGCGAGGAAATGAGGGAGGGAGGAAAGAAGGAAGGAAAGAAAGAAAGAAAAAGAAGGAAAGGAGGAGGGAAGGAATGAGAAAGGGAAGGAGAGAAAGAAAGAGAGAAGGAAGGATGTTCTGGACCCTTGGAAGAGAGCTTTCGGTCCAGTGTAGACTAGAAGACGAGATCTCTGCCGGCCCCTGGGGGCTCTTGGGCCCCATCCCATGCCCCTCCCCCCCTCCCCGGGGCTCACCAGATGTCGCTGGCCTTGGTCTGGGAGTACTGCTGATGCTTCTCGGGGGCGTCAGGGCTGAAGTTGCAGCAGCAGTCCCAGCAGTAGTCCTTCCCGCAGTAGCAGCTGGGGCACTGGTCCCCACAGCAGCCCCCACCTTTTCCCCAGCAGCACCAGCAGCACCAGATCACGCCCCCGACGATGAGGGCAATGGACAGCAGGGCGATGATGATGGAGCCCGCGATGATCCAGCCTCGGCTCCAACCTGCGGCAAAGGCAAAAAGCCAGGGTGGCACGTGGGCTTCGGAGCGCCAGGTTGGCTCCCTTGGAGCCCCCAACCGCCCTGCCAGGGACGACTTGCTTAGCGGCCATCTGAAGCTGCAGCGGCCTTGAGAAAAGGGACTTGAGTTTTTCACCCTTGCGACTGTTCGCTTAGTGGGTCAACTCAAAAATATTTCTCTGGTCTTTTAGAGTTGCCAGCAGAAAGGGAGTGGGGAGAGCAGTGCATTCCTTAAATGCTTCAGATAATTGCTAGGCAGCCGAAGCTGTTGGCACGCAAGATTACTACTGGAGAGCATGATTGATGACTCCTGGCTATGGATGTGTCCCATTAGAGAATACACATCCAGGAGGTGTGGGGAAGACCAGGGTCAAGGGGGAAATGCATGATGTGTCACAGAGTTGGCTGCATCCTAATAAATCTTCTTTGAACTCTGAGAGATGCGGCTAGAGACTCATGATTTGAACAGGGGTGGATGTCGGAGCCCTGACATAGTGGCCGTTTGAAGTTATAACGGCCCTGAAAAAAGGGACTTAGGACTGGTTTTTCACACTTATGACCATTTGCTTAGTGGCCATTCGAAGCTGCAGCGACCCTGAGAAAAAGGGACTTGGGTTTTTCACACTTACGACTGTTGCAGGCATCCCCACGGTCATGTGATCCAAAACCAGACCCTTGGCAGGTGACTCGTATTTATGACGGCTCGGGGTCCTGCCATCCTATTTTGCGACCGTCTGACCAGCAAAATCAACGGGGAAGCAAGATTCCCTGTTCCTAACTTAAATCCCACTGCAGAGATTCGCTTAACAACTGTGACCAGAAAGGTCGTAAAATGGGGCAAAAAACACCCTTAACTGTCTCACTTAGTGACAGAAGTTTGGGGCTCAATTGTGGTCATATCTAAGAGGCGAAGATGAGAGGCTCAAGCCACTTTGTGAATCTCATAACAAACCAGATTCTTCATCTTCAAATGTTGGGGGGACTTTATGGATGGCTGGGGAGTTCTGGGAGTTAAAAGTCCTCGACTTACGACCACAACAGAGCCCCAAATTTCCATGCCTAAGCAAGGCAACTGTTAAGTGCTTTCCCCTCCCCCATTTTGCATCTTTTTGTCACGGTTGCTAAGCGAAACCACTGCCATTGTTTAAACTAATCCTGCCATCGTTAAGCCCATCGGGCTTCCCCTATTGACTTTTCTCGTCAGGCGGTTACAACTGGCGACCACCGCAGGACACTGCCACCATCATAAATGCGAGTCAGATGCCCAGCATTTCCAAATCCTGATCCCGTGACCGTTGGAGATGCTGCAACAGTCGTGTGTGTGTGTGTGAAAACCGGTCCTCAGTTGCTATTTGTTAGGGCCGCAGTGTCGTAACTTCGAACGGTCACTAAGCAAATGGTTCGTAAACGGAGGACACTTTTGAGCAGCTTGGGTATCCAATCCCCAGGGTGGGAACAGTTGAAACTGCACGGTTTTCTGCACCCCGACTTTGCCTTTACCTCCTCCGAACTGAATTTCCACCGAACAATAAGCCGTGCCGACGTTGTTGCCCACGCTGCATTCGTAGATCCCCACGTGGTCATCACACAGATCGCGGATCTGGAGATCCCCCGGAGTGAGACCTGAAGGAGAGAGACAGAAGAGTTACAGGGAGCCAAGAGGTTGGATCTGGTTTGGTGTTTTTTTAAAAAGAAAAATTTTGGCTTTAAAGCATGGCTCCTGAGCATGTACAGATAGGTTTCCATCCATGCGCAGAATGTTCATGCTGGTTGGGGGATTCTGGGAGTTGACGTCCACCCATCTCAAAGCATGCTGGTTGGGGGATTCTGGGTGTTGAAGTCCACCCATCTTAAAGCATGCTGACTGGGGGATTCTGGGAGTTGAAGTCCATCCGTCTAAAAGAAACTGGATGGAGGATTCTGGGAGTTGAAATCCACCCATCTTAAAGCATGCTGGTTGGGGGATTCTGGGAGTTGAAGTCCATCTGTGTAAAAGAAACTGGTTGGGGGATTCTGGGAGTTGAAGTCCATCCGTCTGAAAGAAACTGGATGGAGGATTCTGAGAGTTGAAGTCCATCCATCTCAAAGCATGCTGATTGGGGGATTCTGGGAGTTGAAGTCCACCCATCTCAAAGCTGCCAAGGTTGACAGCCATTTTTGGCATCTTTTTTGTAATGCGGTGACCAAAACTGGACGCAGTATTCCAGCTGTGGTCTTACTAAGGTTTTCTATCTAGTGGCAGGGAGTTCCATAAGCTGGATGTCTATCTTCCCACCTTATTTCTCCTTCTCTTTCCAACCACCCCCAAGGTGCAGCTGCAGGAAGGCGGACACTCACTTGCTGAGGGCATCCAATCATGGTAATTTCCACCAGCCATGGACCAGTGGTAGCTGAGCGGCGGGGACCCGGTGGAAGCTAAGCAACGAAGCATGATGCTGTTCCCGTACGCAATCTCGCCAATGATCCAACAGCGAGGAAGGGCTGGTTTTTCTGGGTAGGTCAGCAGAGAAAATAAATTACTATTTTTTTTTCTAATTTGGGGGTTTAGGACCCCTTTTGCAAATATGGCTGCCGCCCCTCCGTGCCTTTGCAAATTCTAAAAGTCCTTTTGATGGGTATCAGTTAACAGAGTTGGAAGGGACCTTGTAGGTCATCTAGTCCAACCTCCCCCCCACAAGCAGGAGACCTACACCATTTCTAACAGATGGCAGTCCAAGTCTCTTTGTCAACTGATAAAA
This sequence comes from Naja naja, assembly GCA_009733165.1. Classification (NCBI taxonomy): domain Eukaryota; kingdom Metazoa; phylum Chordata; class Lepidosauria; order Squamata; family Elapidae; genus Naja; species Naja naja. The sequence goes on from CM019166.1 coordinate 8,916,253, forward strand.
CATTCCTATGCCTGTTTTAGGGGTTGCCATAAAAAAAAGGGAGGGGAGAGGAAGGAAATCTGGAACAGCAGTGCAGCAAAGCGAAAGTACAACCTTGAACTACGCCGCCAATGGTTGGACTTAAGCGTAGCACACAAAATTATCTGCTACAATGTCCTACCAGTCAATGACTGCTTCAGCTTCAGCCGCAACAATACAAGAGCTCACCACAGATACAAACTCCATGTTAACCGCTTCAAACTCGATTGCAAAAAGTACAACTTCAGCAACTGAGTGGTCAATGCCTGGAATGCACTACCTGACTCTGTTGTTACATCCTCAAACCCCCACTCCTTTAACCTCAAGTTATCAATATTTGACCTCACCCCATTCCTAAGAGGTCTGTAAGGGGCGTGCATAAATGCACCATCGTGCCTCCCGTCCCTGTCCTATCGTCCCCATTTATTCGTACCTATTTCCTGTATTCTTACTCATGTTTATACTTATATCTATTATCTTGTAAGCAATTGACAAATCAAATAAATAAAAAATAAATACATTCCAACCCTTGTCTTTAAAAGATTGTAACTAGAATACTAGAGATTTTGCCCATGAATATATTTAATTGGAGAACGTGATTGATGACACCCAGCGTGTAACTGGAGAATGTGATTGATGACACCCAGCCCGTGAACGGGCTCAATTTATGAGACACTTGGGGGGGGGGGAAACAGGGTCACAGGGGACTGTAAATTACATATGCCAGAATTGGCTTCACACAGCACAGTGCCAGTATGCCGCCTCTAATGAATCCTTTGGAGTTTGTTGAAGTTTGGCTTGAGAATCATGATTTCATTAGGGCGATTGCTGGAATCCTGACACTCTTCTTAAAAGCTTCCAGTGATGAAGATCGATAAACCTTCGCCGCCAAGTACCCCATTCTCTTTGCAGTTGGAAAAACCGAGGTCCTCAACTGACGACCGGGATTTCCACAGTTAAACCAGGCAGCTGTTAAGCAAGTAGTGCCCGAGTTTAAGGTACCGACGCAATTCACTCAGGGACTGTATTTGAAAAAGCCATAAAAATCAGGCGCGATTCGCTCGGCGACCAAATGGCTTCGCCAGCCAGCATTTTTAATCCCAACTGTGGATTGTCATCGAGAAGCACACACCCTGCCAGAAAACGATGGGATGGCAAAAGGTGTTGCATCATCACAACCCTTCTGTGTGGGTGTCAGTGCAATGAGGGCAGGGAGAAACACAGCCTGAAAGGTCTCCCCACGCATTACTTACGATTCTATCAAGTCTGCTGTTTTTTCCTTCCCTTCCACACTTTTGCAAATGCAGGGACTCCCATTAACGAATCCTTCCTTGTTAAATGAGGACGAGGCAAAATGTTAATTCATGTTAATCCTTGCCAGGAAAGGGAGCCCGCTGGTGCTTTCGCTGGGGTGGGAGGTGAGGGAAGCTGAATAGTGAGGAGAAGGACCAGGGGAGACAGGATAGCAACCTTCCAATATTTGAGGGGCTGCCCCAGAGAGGAGGAAGGGGGTCAAGCTGTTTTCCAAGGCACCCGAAGGCCAGACAAGGAATAATGGATGGATCAAGGAAAGATTCAGCCTGGAAATAAGGAGGAACTTTCTGACAGTGAGAACAATCAACCCATGGAACAGAAGTTGCCTTCGGAAGTTGTGGGAGCTTCATCCCTGGAGGCTTTCAAGAAGAGACTGGACTGCCATTGGTCAGAAATGGAGGTTGGACTAGATGACCTACAAGGTCCCTTCCAACTCTGTGAATCTAATCTAATTACTGAGTCTTCCCTGAGTTCAGAGAAGAGCAACTAAGATGGTCAAAGGCCCAGAGACTAAACCCTATGAAGAACGGCTGCAGGTTTTGGGTCTGGCTAGTCTAAAGAAAAAAAAAAGAATTAGGAGGGACGGGATAGCAGTGGTCCAATATTTGAGGGGCTGCCCCAAAGAAGAGGGGGTCAAGCTATTCTCCAAAGCACCAGAAGGCAAGACAAGAAACAATGGATGGAAACTAATCAAGGAGAGAAGCAACTTAGAATTAAGGAGAAATTTCCTAGCAGTGAAGGCAATTGATCAGTGGAACTGCCTGCCTCCAGAAGTTTTGGGTGCTTCATCACTGGAGGCTTTTAAGAAGAGATGGAACAGCCATTTGTCTGGAGTGGCATAGGGTCTCCTGCTAGGGGCTGGACTAGAAGACCTCCAAGGCCCCTTCCAGCTCTATTCTATTCTACCTTGGACAGTGATGGTCACTTTGCGAGTCGCTTCCGTGGTCTTCTTCACTGTGCATTCGTACGTGGCGGAATCGCTCATCTGCAAATCGCGGAGTTGCATGGAGGCATCGTAGAGGCTAGGATTGGAGGAGATGAACCCCACTCGCTTCTGGAGATCAGGGGGTCCCGGGTAGATGATACGGTGGTCATGGTAGCCCAAGAGCTGGCAAAAAAAACCGGAGGAGAGAATGGAATGGAATAGAATTTATTAGCCAAGTGTGACTGGACACACAAGGAATTTGCCTTCGGTGCAGAAGCGCTCAGTGTATGTAAAAAAACACCCTCATCAAGAATCATAAGATGCAACGCTTAGTGAGTTATAGGATACTAAATAAGCAATCAAAATCATACTAGGAAGCGAAATAAAACAATACAATCATAAAGATTCAGGCAACAAGGTTATAGTCATAAGTAGGTAATAGGAAGGGCGAGAAGAAGAATAGTAATGCAGTCTTAGTAAATAGTTTGACGGTGTTGTGGGAATTAGTTGTTTAGCAGAGTGATGGCAGAGAAGAAGGAAGGGAAGAAGGAAGGAAGAAAAATTGGAGAGAGAATAGAATAGAATAGAATAGAATAGAATAGAATAGAATGTAGAGGAGAATATAGAAGCATAAAGAATAGAATAGAAATAGAATAGAATATAGAGGATAGAAATAATAGAATAAAATAGAAATAGAATAGAATGTAGAGGACAACATAGAAGAGTAAAAAATAGAATAGAATAGAAACTTGAATAGAATATAGAGGATAGAAATAATAGAATAAAATAGAAATAGAAATAGAATAGAATGTAGAGGACAACATAGAAGAGTAAAAAATAGAATAGAATAGAATAGAAATTTAAATAGAATAGAATATAGAGGATAGAAATAATAGAATAGAAATAGAAATAGAATAGAATAGGATTAGAAAAGGATTAGAAAATAATAGAATAGAATTCTTTATTGGTCAAGTGTGAGTGGACACACAAGGAATTTGTCTTCGGTGCTCACAGTGTACGTACATAAAAATACATTCATCAAGAATGATAAGACACAGCACTTAGTGATAGTCATAGGATACTAAATAAGCAATCAAAATCGTACTAGGAAACTTAATAAAACAATATAAAGATACAGGCAACAAGGTTATAGTCATGTAGAAGGAGATAGGTAATAGGAAGGATGAGAAGGAGAATAGTAACACAGTCTTAGTACAGTGTTGTGGGAATTAGTTGTTTAGCAGAGTGATGGCAGAGAGGAAGGAAGGAAGGAAAATCGGAGAGAGAATGGAAAGGAGAATAGAATAGAATAGAATTCTTTATTGGCCAAGTGTGATTGGACACACAAGGAATTTGCCTTCATTATTGCTAATAATACTAATCACAGTTATACAGTCTTAGTAAATAGCTTGACAGTGTTGTGGGAATTAGTTGTTTAGCAGAGTGATGGTATGCGGGGAAAATCTGTCCTTGCGCTTAGTTGTTCCAGTGTGCAGTGAAAAGAAAGGCAGAGTGCTGGATGGGTTTGGCGATGAGGTGTGCAAAAACCAAATTCCTAGTCCTCCTGAGTCAAAAAAGAAATTCCGGGCAACAGGTAATGCCTGATTAAACTTTCAGCAGCTAAGGTGTTTCCAGACAAATTCCCCAGGATTGAGACAGCTTGTAGTCCACCCATGTTTATCGCAAACCCCAAAAAGATAATTATCTAATTGAAATTGCAGATTACCAGATGCCAAGGAGAAGAGGCTGGAAATGCCACATTTGCCTATGTTCCCTCTCTTTGCGCTCTTTTAAAAATAAGATGAACACAGGTACGCAGACAGCCTGCACTTTGGCCTCGATCCCTTGCTTATCTCACCCAAACCAGAGAATCACCATATTTCCGAATCAGTTCCTGGCATGTTAACAGGAATGGTTCAAAACCCGCAGGACGTTTTTCTCCTTTTTGGAACAACAGTCACAAAATATAGGATCTCCTGCTTGAGCATGGGGCTGGACTAGAAGACCTCCAAGGTCCCTTCCAGCTATATTCCTATTTCTATTTCTATTATTTCTATTTCTATTTCTATTATTTCTATTTCTATTATTTCTATTTCTATTATTTCTATTTCTATTATTTCTATTATTTCTATTTCTAATATTTCTATTTCTATTATTTCTATTATTTCTATTTCTATTATTTCTATTATTTCTATTTCTATTATTTCTATTTCTATTATTTCTATTTCTATTATTTCTATTTCTATTTCTATTATTTCTATTTCTATTATTTCTATTTCTATTATTTCTATTTCTATTTCTATTATTTCTATTTCTATTTCTATTATTTCTATTTCTATTATTTCTATTTCTATTTCTATTATTTCTATTATTTCTATTTCTATTATTTCTATTTCTATTATTTCTATTTCTATTATTTCTATTTCTATTCTATTTCGAAAGCTGCTTGGTGCTGTGAAACTGAAACTGAAACTCCTCTGCTTGTGTTTTGCATTTGGAAGAGATTTCTTTCCAGGTGGGGAGGGGGAGTAGAACTCCTTAGCATCAGAGCGTGTTAATAATAATAATGATATAGGAAATACTCTAAATGCTCTGAGGGTCATTTTGAAAAATCCTTTCTTAGTGAGCCTCTAGAAGCCAAGAGGAACATAAGTGCCAAATTCCAAATTCGTAGGCTTTACGGTTCTGGAGATTTTGTGATGATGCGCAAGTGGCCTTTAGCTTTTATATATATATTTATTAATCCGACTTATATGTATATGGATTATATGGATTATGCATATTATCCATATGTATTATATGGATTGCAATTATGGAAGGACTTTTTTTTTTAATTACATTTATATGCCGCCCTTCTCCGAAGACTCAGGGTGGCATACAATTTTTTGGGATACAACCCAGTGCTCTCAGCAATAGCCTTCATTCCATTGTATATGCCTGCTTATTACTAAGCGGCATTTTTTTTACAAGGTCAGCTAATTGCCCCCAACAATCTTGGGTCCTCAATTTACCTACCCCGAGAGGATGGAAGGCTGAGTCAACCTTGAGCCTGGTGGGATTCGAGCCTACAGCAGTTGTAGGCAGCTGGAACTTAAGTGCAGGCAATTAACAGCCTGAGCCACCAAGGCCCAGTGGCTCCTTTCAAAAGGATTAAAATCTATGACTTACCGGATTGTACTGGGGATGTGGGCCAGGCTTCACCTGCTTCCACTGAATGTCCCAGTCATTATCCGGGGTGTTATCTTCAGGGTCTGAAGAAAAGGGGCACCCCAATTTCACCGACTCCCCTTTAGGCAAATAAATGACTTTATGCCCATCCTCGTTAATCCTGACAGCAAGAGCTGCACCTGAAAAAAAGAAGACACCCCCGTCGCTATGAAATCCCTTCCAAAAATAAAGTTGCATTCCTAACACAACTGATGCGACATAGCACCGTCATTGAGTTTGGAATTATGGTTGCAAATGGAGGACCAACTTGTACGATAACCCAAACCAGGTTGTCCTACCCAGACTTTTATCATTTATCATCTTGCTCCTGCAGGTGCCCCTGCTTATCAAACAATACAATCAAATCAAGATAAACTACATCAACTACATTGCCTCCCAATCTACCAGCAAGACAACTTATGAAAAACAGGAGCTGGTGATATACTCAGAGCAAAATATTCTTCCGACCTCTTCCTAATCCATGCATGCTTTCCCAGATAATAAACAAGCCAGCAGTTAAATTATCTGTCCTACAACTTAAGCTAAGTGTCAAAATATTTCTATGGCCGTTTTAGAGTCGCCAACAGAAAGTTTGAAGTTTTGGAAGTTTGGCTCAAGGATCATGATTTAATTGGCGTAACTGCCAGAATCCTGACACTAGCATTGAGTTACCCTTCCAGTCTATAATTTCCCAGGCAGCCCCCCCCCCCCAAATTCACCCCATCCTCCTGTTTTTGGGATACCCTGTGTCCATTTCTGGTTATTTGACATCTCTTAAAGTTCTCGAATTCCTTCCCCATGATGGCGTGCTGAATAGATGGACTCCTTTTTTTTCTCACCGACAAACTGCTGATTTTGCCACCAAAGCTATTTATTTGGTGGCTTTGCTCACCTCCCTGCCCCCCCTTTTTTTTTTGAAGGAGAGATGAAGAAGGACCCAAGTCAAGTAGCAAGATGGTTGCTGATTTGGGTTGGGTTCAACTGGTTTACCATACAGTGAATGTCAGGTACCAGGAAACAAGTTTAGAGCTGTCACAGAAGGGGTTTTTTTTAATATATATATTCAAAATTCCTTCAATCCCCAGCCGGGTATACTTGAAACTGTACAGATCTAATTTATTTAGGGTCAGACCTTGTAAAGTCCATCATCACAGTTGGAAGGGTTCTTGGAGGTCTTCCAGTCCACCCCCCCTGCTCAAGCAGGGGACACTATACATTTGAGACAAGTGGCTGCACTGTCTCTTCTTGAAAACTTCCAGTGATGGAGCACCTACAACTTCTGGTGGCAAGTTGTTCCACTGGCTAATTGTTCCCACGGTTAGGAAATTTCTCCTTAGTTCTAAGTGGCTTCTCTCCTTGATTAGTTTCCACAGTCTTTGGATGATCGAAAGAAGGGAATCTGGATGCCCGCAATTCTTGGCAAGGAGCACTCGGGAAGTCTCGCCTCTTCCATATTTTCCTTTCAGCTCCTCTTTTTCTTAAGCACGCCTGGGTTTTTATTTGCACGTTTTAGAAGCCTTGCAATCTCTTGATTTATGACCAGGTGACTTCTTACCTATTTCATAAACCCTTGCTGGATTATCTTCAAAAATTCTCTAGAAAATTGATCGGGTGTTCCTTTGTTTGTGTGTCTCAGACTCTCTTCTATCGGGGGAGAGTCAAATTTTGCCGGTTGTTTACGAATTGCTTGTAAGGGTCTCCCTTTTTTATTTATTTTTTCCTCTCTCCCCCCCAGATATTCCTTTCTTTTGGCCCGGGGAAATAATGGCTTTTTTCCCCCCCATCAATATCATCTTGATCAAATACCTTCAATACTTTTGAAACGAGGCCAGGTTGGTTATTTATTATTATTTCTTAATCCTGTCTTTCCGTTAAAAGCCAAACTGCTCGTGGGCTTGCCAGCAAAATTAAAACCTTCTCCCAAACATGCCAATTATCTTGCTGCTCCAAAACAGAAAGAAAAGGAGAAAACTCCACGCCTCTCGAGATTGTGGTTTCAGCTTGTCAATGTGACAGATCTTCTTCTGTTTGTTTTGCTTGGGTTACTCATTCCGGCTTCAACAAGTGAGAGATCTCGGCGAAGGATAAAGATAATGCCAGCCTTACAACCATTATTAGCGATCGCTCCGTAACTTGTTTCTCCGCTGTGTCTAATAATTAAGATGATGGCAGGGTATATTCCCTTCCAAGGCCTTTGTTTACAGGAATTCAGTCATTTTCTCCTGCGTGGCCAGGAAGCTGTGAGGCTTCCAGAGGCCAGCTGTACAAGGATAACTATGCTTGTTCTTTATGGTTTATTTGTTTAGCTTTGTGGAGGTATCACAGTAGGATATTTGTAGCTCAGGATTGAAAGGCGGGGTCCTTGTGGAGAGGAGGAGGAAGAGGAAGAGAACTGTGGGGTTCTTAGTGCTCTCTGAGCTTGGTGGCTTCCTTGCAGATGTTTCATAACCCAGCTAGGTAACATCATCAGTGCTGGAAGGGAATGGGGGAGGAGGAGGAAGGAGGAATATTGTGGGGTCTTTGCTGTTCTCTGAGCTTGGCTGTTTTCTTCCAAACATTTCATGACTCAGCTAGGTAACATTAACAGTGCAAGAAAACTCACTCCCTTCTAGCACTGAGGATGTTATCTAATTGGGTCAGGAAACATCTGCAAAAAACCAGCGAGCGTAGATTGGGCCCATTTCACAAACCCATGGAGACTCGAATGCAAATTTGGAGGCAATAGCAACAGCAAAGCAGGATTTGAAAGTCACCAAAAAAAAAGGATGGGAATTAAATCCACCTCCCCCCCCCCAATGGATTGTTGCGAACAGATCATGGTTCATCTGTCGCATGATTCTTAAAAATTGCAATTCAGACCTGGTTGCTTTGACTTAGGATAAACCTCTGACAGATTGGAGATGGAGAAATCAAGTAGGCAAATATTTCAATATCTGATCGTGAAATTGAAGCTGCTTGAAATGAGGCAACACCTAGCTAACCTCGGCTGACCTTGGGAAGGTAAATGGGGACAGAGGTGGGAAGCTGCAGGAGATCTTGAAAAAAAGCCAAGATAAAGGATCTTGCCAAGAAAACAAGAGGAATTAGCAAGATAATTAGAATAAGAATAGAAGAGAATAGAGAGCAGAGCAGAGCAGAACAGAACAGAACTGAACAGAATAGAATAGAGCATTCTTTATGGGCCAAGTGTGATTGGACACACAAGGAATTTGACTAAAGGGAAGGATAACTTTTTAAAAAGAAGAAAAGAGGGTTGAAGAGTTGGTTTTCTTTTCTTTTTTCATGTACCCAGGGACAAAGAACTCAAGAAAGGAAACGGTTGTGCAAGGAAAATTATGACATATTCAAAAGCAGATTCAAGTAAGATGTCGAAAGCTGAATATAACTAATCCTTTAAAATAGGGTCAGCTATCAAGTTATTCCTCAATCGTTTATTCATAATTCTCTGTCTAAACGTTCTCTGTATTTTGTCTGTGTTTCAGTTCACAGTGAGAAAAAGAACCAAATGTAATCATACTATGCACAGAATTGTCCTGGAGTAACAATAACAATATTCTCCATAATAGTCATTTGCGGGAGATAAAGCTGGACCCAAATCTTTCTAATCTAGCACTCTAATCATTACTCCACACTGCCTCTTTCTCCAAAAATAGCCTTTCTTATTGCTTGTCCTAAGACAGGATCTTGGGGGTGTTGGCCCCATTCCGTTCCAACCATTTGCTGCTCTTTCCAGGTTTTCATTTGCAACCGAATAAGGGAATTAAAGAACGATTAAACCAGTGTTTTTCAAACTTGGCCGTTTTAAGATGGAGGGGACTTCAACTCCCAGGATTCCCCAGCCAGGATGCTGGATGGAGAATTCTGCGGGTGGAGTCTGCCCATTTTAAAGCAGGCTAGTTGGGGTTATGTGGGAGTGTAACTCCACCTATCTCGAATCAAACTGGGTGGAGAATTTGGGGAGTTGAAGCCCACCTGTCTCAAAGCCTGCTGACTGGGGGATTCTGGGAATTGAAGTGAACCCCTCTCAAAGCAAACTAAATGCTCTCAAAGCAAGCTAAATGCTGACTGGAGGATTATGGGAATTGAAGTCCACCCATCTCAAAAAATGATGACTGGGGGATTCTGGGAATTGAAGTGAACCCCTCTCAAAGCAAACTAAATGCTCTCAAAGCAAGCTAAATGCTGACTGGAGGATTCTGGGAATTGAAGTTCATCCATCTCAAAACATGATGACTGGGGGATTCTGGGAATTGAAGCCCACCCATTTTAAAGCAGGCTACCTGAAGTTACGTAGAAGTTGAAGTCCACACATCTCGAATCAAACTGGCTGGGGGATTCTGGGAGTCAAAGTCCACCCATCTTAAAGTAAGGTGGGCAAAGGATTCTGGGAATTGAAGTTCACCTATCTCAAAGCTGCCGTGTTTTGAAAAGCCCTGGCTTCAAGAAACAGAGACATCACGAAGACGTAAATCCAGAGCGTGCGTCTTACCTAAAAGCATGCAGGAAATTAAAAACCGTAATCCTTTGCTGCTTCCCATGCCCAAAACTAGATGGTTGCTGGATCCAAGGCAGGTATGTTTCTTGGCACAGGAACCTGTGAGCCCCACGACGTTTGTACTCCCCCAGTTCAGTCCCTTACGAGCTGGTTTCGAACAGGTGAGGGAGGCACCTCCAAACTGCAAAAACTAAGTCACAAGAGATGAGCCTCAGTTTCCTTTGATGTCCTGACACACTCGACAATTAAGCAAGACTTTTATCCCCACCCACAGCCAATCTGGTCCCAGAGATTTCCCACAGAGGAAAGACCAAACCTGTGAATTCCCTTTGGGTGAGTCAGTCAATTTCTTTGGCTGTCAGTCAATTTCCATTGGCCGTCAGTCAATTCCATTGGCCGTCAGTCAATTTCAGTTTCCCATTTTTTTAAAAAAAAAAATTCTCCCTTTCCCCCCCCCCCGCATGGCGGTCTTAGCGGGCCTTGTGCTTGCGAACTTTGCAAATCTCCGGATTGCACAGATCGTATTTTGCTCGCTCCTTTTGGGAATCAGTCAGTGCTGCTTCTCCAGAGATCTGCATCGAGCGGAAGTTTTGTGTGGCTTCGAATTTTGGAGAGAGGAAAAAAAGGTGGGTGGCGTGGCAAGCCTCGCCAAGCCCCGGTTTGGGAACATAATTTTTGTCACTGTACCACTGGGGTAAAAAAAAATGAAGTCAGATTGCATTTAAATGCCAATGACACAGGTTTCTCAGCCCACACTTAGTTGAGAGAGAGAGAGAGAGAGATCGGCTCACACGGTCGCAGCTCTTGAGCGGATGGTAGTTCCATTTTCAAAGTTTGGGCTAAGTTGATGAAGCGGCCCTGGCTTGTTTTTAAGAATGTTGTGATTTCACACCAGTGGCATTTCAATCTGCAACCTGGGTGATTTTGGGCCAGTCCCATCTCTCTCTCTCTCTCTCCCACCCCCCCTCTCTCCATCCCTCCCTTTCTTTCTCCCTCCCTCCTTCTCTTCCCTGAAACCTTTTTCTGAGCCCTTTTTCCATTTTTATGCCTCTTTTCCATCCTCTGCAAACCGCCATTTTATCCCATTGCCGTGATTTTTCTTCTCTGCCGATCTTCTGTTTGATCTCGCCTCCCTCCTCTTGTCCTCCTTTCCTCCTTCCCTCCCCTCTCTTTCCTCTCCTCCCTTTTCTCCTTCTTCTCCTCCTCCCTCTTTCTCCCCCCTCTCTCTCCTTCTCTCTCACGCACAGCCCAGGCTACCTGGCAGGATTGTTCTGTTAGAAAAAACTGAGGAGGAAGGCATATTATTTATGCTGCCTTGATTTCCGAAAAGGAAATGATCTATAAAACTAACGAATAACTGTCATGGGCATAGCCAGCGTCCTTTTCAATATGCATTCTCTTTTCCATCACAGCCACATTCTTCCTGCCTGTTCTTTTAAATTTCACATCATTTCGCTGACCGATGATATTTGTGGGGGGGGGGCTGGGGGCAAAAGTATTATTATTTGGGGGAGGGGGTGTACAATAGAAGAATTGCACTGGACCCCAGGAAATTCCTCCATGCCTCCTGTTGATACCTTTATTCCATTTATATCTAGATAGTCCTTGACTTCCAACCATTTGACTGTTTGAAGTTAAAACGGCCTTGGAAAAAGCGACTTATTATTACATTTCTATGAAGTCACAGACGTTTCTAAATTTCTATGACGTGGGACCGGTCTTCGCAGTTACGACCGCCGCAGCATTCCCAAGGTCACCGGGTCGCTATTTGCGAACTTCCCAGCCGGCTTCCAACAAGCAAAGCCAGTGTACTGTCTCATGCAATGACTATAAGTGATTCACTTAATGACTGCAGCAGAAAAGGTTGTAAAATTGTGGGCAATCACACGTGACACCTCACGTTTAACAACCACACTGATTTAACAACACGTTTTCCAATTCCAATTGTGGGCGTAAGTCGAGGACTACCTTAGTATATCCAGCTTATCGATCGGCTGGGGAAAATAGATTTATCCCCAAACCGTCAAACTTGGGGAAAAAAAATTAGGATTAAACATTAAACCAGTTTTGTTCCTTATAACATTAGCACATCGGAATCTGGGTACCTAGAACAAGAAAACCATCATACGTCTTTACATCATAACCCCTGAAACACTTGAGCCGTTGTTACAAAAAGTTGTTTCTGATAAATCAAATAAACAATAAACAAACCACCTAAAATTACTCAATAAAACTGCAAATTGAATCCCATTGGTTTAGAATTAGGCTTCCTGTTGAACACCCAGAGCAAATTTCAGGATCAAATTACAATGAATGCCCGAAATCAAATTCTATCTACACCTCCTTCCACAAACACACACACACACACACACAAATGCACAAACGCACACCCTGGTTTTAAAGAACAAGGTTGCAGAGAATTAATTTGACTGTGTTTGGGAGCTGCAGCTCCACTAGCACCCATCATTAAACAGGACTAATAAGTCCCACTGATTTTAACTTGACTGCTCCTAAATCATTTCAGTCCAGCCTGCTTGGGCTCACAGCAAAGCAGCTCTTCCCCCACTACTCAAAAATTAATATCCAAATCCTTGCAAGCAGAAATGTAGAGCGCCAGGGAAGAAGGTTCGCCTTGAGACCTGCTGGGTTTCTACATCTCTTGGCTTGCAGGGGATTTTTCTGCAGTCCCCTCTCCTTCTCTCAGCTTCTACCTCGCCAGGATTCTCAAGCAGGTACCTTTGTTCCGCGCGCCGGCAATGCTGTGAGCGCTCAGCTTTCTGCCCTGCCAGGACGGATGCCACCAGCCTTCTAAGAACCTTGTCAGGAAGGAAGAGGGATAAAAAAACAAATGCACCTTGCAATTAGCTCGACACCCCGGAGCGAAGAAGGCGGCGCCTTTTTTAAAAAACCAAATCAAGATATGATTTATGGAGCAGCCAGAGGAAACTGGGGTTTTGGGATGCTGGGTGAGCCAGGTAAGGCGTGAGCAATTTCCCCCCCCCCCGTCATGTCACAAAACTGCACGCCAAATTTAGCAGGCGTGTGACAGCGGGGCCCCAGCCAAAGCCAACCAGCCCTACCACTTGCAAATTAGGCCGTGCCTCTCTCTCTTTCTCTCTCTTTCTTTCTGTGCTTACAACCGCCCTAACAGGTAGGCACAAAATAACAGGGTGTCGATCGTTTCCTCGGCTTGTGTTTATGAAATTATGCCATCCTCGGTTGGCAGAAATTGACTTGAGCGGAGAAGGCAGGGAAATGGAAGAGATCACACAGAATAGAAACACCCCTCCCCCCAATGAACTGGTAGTTCAAAAATTCTTGGACTGTGTCAAAATGGACAAATTGACCCTGGAACTAAAAGACAAAGAGTCGGAATATCATAAAATTTGGGATATGTGGTATTGACTGTTTCCTAGTATGATTTGATTCCCTATTTGTACCCTATGACTGTCATTAAGTGTTGTACCTTATGACTCTTGACTCTTGACGAATGTCTCTTTTCTTTTATGTACACTGAGAGCATTTGCACCAAAGACAAATTCCTTGTGTGTCCCATCACACTTGGCCAATAAAGAATTCTATTCTATTCTATTCTATTCTATTCTATTCTATTCTATTCTATTCCTTATTCTATCCTATTCTTTATTCTATTCTATTCTTTATTCTATTCTATTCTTTATTCTATTCTATTCTATTCCTTATTCTATTCTATTCTTTATTCTATTCTATTCTTTATTCTATTCTATTCTATTCTATTCCTTATTCTATTCTATTCTTTATTCTATTCTATTCTTATTCTATTCTATTCTATTCTATTCCTTATTCTATCCTATTCTTTATTCTATTCTATTCTTTATTCTATTCTATTCTTTATTCTATTCTATTCTATTCCTTATTCTATTCTTTATTCTATTCTATTCTTTATTCTATTCTATTCTATTCCTTATTCTATTCTATTCTTTATTCTATTCTATTCTATTCTATTCTATTCTATTCTATATAATTGGCTGGAAATTAGGCAAATAGAAAATAATGAAATGTAAGATAAGTAATATGACAGACAAATGTATATAATCGCATAACAATGTATATAAATGTAAAAGGGCCTTGGTGGTGCAGGCTGATAATAGCCTAGCACTTAGCTCCAGCTGCCTGCAATTAGTGCAGGCTCGAATCCCACCAGGCTCAAGGTTGACTCAGCCTTCCATCCTCTCGGGGTAGGTAAATGGAGGACCCAAGATGGTTGGGGGCAATAAGCTGACTTTGTAAAAAAATGCCGCTTAGTAATAAGCAGGCATATACAATGGAAGGAAGGCTATTGCTGAGCGCATTGGGTTGTATCCCAAAAATTGTAAGCCGCCCTGAGTCTCCGGAGAAGGGCGGGATATAAATATGAATAAAAAAATAAAAAATAAAATAAAAAAAAAATATGCACAAGAGATAGATATTTATAACACGGATGTTATAGTACTGTTAATGTGATTAATTTTTCTGTTTTAAAAAAAAAACATAAAAGAATCAATTAAGTTTATTAAAAACAAGGAAAAAAATGGAGGAGGAGATCAAGTTGGCAAATGCCCCTATTCCCACCCTTGGTTCCCCGTTTAGAACTTCCACATTTTCATTCTTTTTTTTTCCCCCTTGAGGTCTAGTAACTTGCGTTTCTTTATTTTAAAAAGAAAAGCCTTGTTAAACGTGCATGTTTAAAGGCGCATGTTTTCTCCAGCTGGCCAGATTCCAAGGCTCGGAGTGCATGACTTACTTCGTGCAACTGGAGGAAGAGGAAGCATGAATATGAAAAAAATTGGTAGCCAGGTTAAGTGAACTAGGATGCCTATGAAGCAGAAAAACAACTGTCCCGTACAGATGTCAATACAGCAAATTAGCATGATGCCTAGGTTTGCCTCTGATGCCTACAATTGCCCAGCAGGATGCAGGAGGCAAACTCAGGAAGAGAAGCTGAAGGAAATGTTTATTAAAAAAGGAGTTCTTGACTTGCAACTGTTCATTTGGCATCTGCAAGAAGTGATCATGGGTGCTGAAAACAGCAGCTTGTGACCCGGTCCTCGCGTTTACGACCGTTAAAGTATCCCCCATGGTCATGCGATTACGATGGGCATGTACTTATGACCGTTGCAGCATCCCAGCATCGCATGATCCCTTTTAAGTCAACGACGGGTGAAGGCTTCGCTTACTGACTGCAGGATTGACTTAACAACTGCAGGATTGGTTGGACAACTATCTGCCCCAATCAAGGGCTAGCTGTGTCCCCTTATCAAGATCAAAGACCTCAAGTGCCCGATGAAACCAGTTTCATTATTATCGGAGTACGTTTGTGGCATGACGAGGGCTTCCACATCCATTCATTTAGTTTAATTGGGTCCTGATTGTTCCCTTCTTCCTTCGTTAAGGAGCTCCAAAGCCATCACCAAACCGAAAGTTAATTGCTTCACGGTTGCAGGTTGTTTACACAATTGCACAACCACCTCAGCCCTGCTTCCAAGCCATGTTTTCATGTGGTTCCCTTCTGCTTCAGATTTACATATGAATGTTGCTAAACGTATGGCATGGCCTCACTGGGCATAAATCCTTGGCTCTCTTCATATCTGACACACACGTTGCAAACACGTTCACCGACACTCCTAGGTTTTTTTCTGCCTTTCAGTTTTACACACACAGCGACTCGCTCCTTCCGCAGAAGCCCAGTGGCTGGACAAAGCTGAAGTTCCCACTCAAAGGAGCCAGGGAGGGGTTGAAGGGCCCAGGACTCAAAGCACAGAAAATGCAAAAGTGCTTTATTATAAATTCCTGTTTAATTTGCCGCTTAGTAATAAGCAGGCATATACAATGGAATGAAGGCTATTGCTGAGCGCATTGGGTTGTATCCCAAAACTGTAAGCCGCCCTGAGTCTCCGGAGAAGGGCGGGATATAAATATGAATTAAAAATTTTTTTTTATTGATGTGCCACCCATTTCCCCATTGCCTGACTATGATAAAAGAAGATCATGGCCTGACTGAAGGTCACATATTAATTTTTGAACATAGAATAGAATAGAATAAGAATAGAATTAGAATAGAATAACAATAAGAATAGAATTAGAATAGAATAAGAATAGAATAAGAATAGAATAGAATAAGAATAGAATAGAATAGAATAGAATAAGAATAGAATAGAATAGAATTAGAATAGAAGAAGAATAGAAGAGAAGAAGAATACAATAGAATTAGAATAGAATAAGAATAGAATAGAATAGAATAGAATAGAATAGAACAGAAGAAGAAGAATACAATCGAGAATAGAATCAGAATAAGAATAGAGAGACAGAATAGAATAGAATAAATAGAGAATGGAATAGAATAGAATAGAACAGAATCAGGAATAGAATAGAATAGAATAGAATGAGATAGAAGGGTAGAACAGAATAGAAGAATAGAGAATGGAAGAATAGAATAGAATAGAATAGAATAGAATAAGAATAGAAGAATACAATAGAATTAGAATAGAATAAGAATAGAATAGAATAAGAATAGAATAGAAGAAGAATAGAATAGAATAGAATTAGAATAGATGAAGAATAGAAGAAGAATAGAATAGAAGAAGAGAGGAGAAAAGAAGAGAAAAGTAATAACAAGAGTTGGAAGGGACCTTGGATGTCTTCTAGTCTAATCCCTTGCTCAAGCAGGAAACCCTATACCCTTCCAGTCCAATGGTTGTCCAAACTTTTCTTGAAAGCCTCCAGTGATAGAGCACCCACAACTTCTGGTGGCAAGTTGTTCCACTGATTAATTGTTCTCGCTGTCAGGAAATTTCTCCTTAGTTCTAAGTTGCTTCTCTTCTTGCATCCATCGCTTCTTGTCTTGCCTTCTGGTGCTTTGGGGAATAGCTTGATCCCTTCTTCTTTGGGGCAGCCCCTCAAGAATTGGAAGACTGCTATCATGTCCCCCCTAGTCCTTCTCTTCGCTAAGACTACCGTGTTTCCCCGAAAATAAGACCTACCCTGAAAGTAAGACCTAGCACTATTTTCTAAACCTGCCCTAATATAAGACCTACCCCAAAAATAAGACCTAGTGTAAATCTCCAGTTCCAGGAAGACTTTTCAGGGAGCAACCGTGCACCCGCGAAACACCCCCCCCCTACACACTCACACCCACTATTTGGCACCATAAATATATAAGACCTACCCCGAAAATAAGACCTAGTGTGTTTTTGGGAGCCAAAAAATATATAAGACAGTGTCTTATTTTCGGGGAAACACAGTATATATGCCCAGTTCCTGCAACCGTCCATCGTATATTTTATCCTCCAGTCCCCTAATCATCTCTGCTGCTCCTCTGCACTCTTTCCAGAGTCTCAATATCTTTTTTTTATATCGTGGTGACCAGAAGTGGATGCCGTATTTTTCCAAGTTCGGTCTTACCAAGGCCTTAGGAAGTGGTGCTAACTTGATTCTATGTCTCTGTTGATGCAGCCTAGGGTCATTGTGTTGGCTTTTTGGGGGCGGGCTGCATCACACAGCTGGCTCCTACCTAAGTGGTTGTTCCAGCAGGACACCCAGAGAGAATTATCTACAGCTGATTGAATCTTAGTCTGCTGACTAGGCAGGATTTATGCAATCCATGTGGTTGACTGCAACATGGCCTGACCAGGACGGCAAGGTGGCTTGCCTGCTTAACAATGGCTTGATGTAAGGTTTGGACTGAGTTGCCATTGAGTTTGCAACTATACGGTGCAAAGGGTTCCTTGTTAGCTTGCGGAACTCATTGCCACAAGAGGTGATGAGGATTGGTACAAGAATTTTTATACGCGTAAAGATACCCTAATTCCCACAATGAAAGGGCGGAGGATAAAAGTGGTGAAGTTGACAAAACGAATTGTTTTAATTGAAGAGAAGAATTTCTTCTACTTTGGTTTCTGTATGGAAACCGCTTCTGGGTTTTTTGTACCTGAAACCGGGAAAAAACCCCCAATAAAACTCTAATTTTAGATTTGGACGATTTAAAATGATCTTTCTAACAGAAAGGGCTTGAAATACAGATATTCCTCGACTTACGACCATCATGGAAACTTAGGTATTTCCGATGGTGAAGTAAGTGGCGGTGCCCAATTTTATAACCTTGTTTTTGACACGGCGGTGAACCGAATCAGTGCAGCCATTAATCAAATCATGTGGTCCTTAAGCAAATCCAGCCTCTCCCATTCACTTTTCTTGTTGGATGCTGGATGGGAAGGTTGCAAATGGTGATCACATGATCCCAGGATGTCATAACGGTCATAAATACATGCCAGTTGCCAAGCAACAAGATGCTGACCATGTGACCGTGAGGATGCTATGGGCCGAAAGTCACATTTTCAATGCTGTTGTAAATTTGAACGGTCAGTAAACAAATTGTAGGTCGAGGACTATCTGTATTTAGAAATGTAAAGCAAAAGGTTGAGGGTATAATTCCTGTAGTATTCTATTATACAATAAAAGCTGGATGTCCCTTCCTTCCTTCCCTCCTCCCCTCCAATCTTCCTTCTTTCCATCCCTCCCTCCTTCCTTCCTTTTGCACCGCTTTCTCTCCTTTTAATTTTGCTAAGTTTTCTTTCTCTTTTCTTTCTCTTTCTTTTTTCAAAATCCTTCCTTCCTTCTTTTCTTTCCTCCTCC
>CM019166.1:8935860-9051629 GCA_009733165.1 Naja naja
GGGATCATGTGATCCCAGGATGCTCTAACCATCATAAACCTGAGTTGCCAAGTCTCTGATATTTCCTCCCTGTGACCATGGGGGAGGCTGCAACTGTCGTAAGTGTGAAAAACAGCCGTAAGTCGCTTTTCTCATTGCCATTGTAACTTTGCTTATTAAAATGAACGGTTGTTAAGATGAGAACTACCTATAATGTGTTTTTTTGAGGGGGTGAATAGACACAGCACATCCTTGGCAGATGGATATGCACCCAGCATACTTTTCCAAGGCAGCTTAAAGGAGCAGCAGAATAACAGAGGGCCCTTGGAGGTCTTCTAGTCCAGCCCCATGCTCAAGCGGGACAAACCCTTCCGGGGATACGGTTCGGCTGTCCTCACAGCTTCTGAGGGTCTTCAACGCTTCTTTGATGAGGAAAATTCCAAATTTCTCGGAGGGGGAGACCTTTTCTGCCTCCCCCCTCCCCCGGTTGGTTAAACCCAATGCCTTGGTAGGATCTACGGGCTTCTTTTTACAATGTGTCATCGTAGGAGGGAAAAGTCAATCTTATTCAACCTGCTGATCAGCCACTTTGTCATCAATGACTCTTGCCAGTGTCTACCTGGTTTGAGGATCATTCTAACTGAAGTTTCCCCCCCTCCCCAATCCGAAACCGATGTGTGATGACTAATTCATCGCAATGTCAATGGGTGGGACCCAATATTTGCATAGGGTAATATTTTTTTTCCCGAGGCAGTGCCACTGGTGGTGGGAAAGGGGAACTGCAGCTCACAGGATTTAGCCCAAATTAGCAATAGCACTTAGACTTCTATACCGCTTCACAGTGCTTTTACATCCCTCTCTAAGCGGTTTACAGACTCACCATATTGCCCCCAACAATCTGGGTCTTTGTTTTGCCCACCTTGGAAGGACGGAAGGCTGAGTCAACCTGGAGCCTGGTGAGATTTGAACTGCTAAATTGCAGGCAGCCGGCAGTCAGCAGAAGTAGCCTGCAGTACTGCCCTCTAACCACTGTGCCACCGTGGCTCATTAAGAGCATATAAATTGATATTTTTGGCCCTAAACAAATGGACAGTTCTGCTGTGCTTGAGCAGTTAAGTTTACTTCAGGGCAGAGGAAGACGGATGCGAAATTCCCATTTGACAAATGATTATCCGTCCTCTGAAACCATCTGCCTAGATTGGGGTTTATCAAATTTTAAGGGGTGAGGATTTCAACTCCCAGAATTCCCCAGCCAGCGTCTGAGTTGAAGTCCACACCTCTTAAAATGCGTCTAGCATCATGTTTCTCAACCTTAGCAACTTTAAGATGTGCATATTTCAACTCCCAGAATTCCCTAGCTAACGTGTCTGGGGAATTCTGGGAGTTGGAAATTAAGATGTGCATATTTCACTCCCAGAATTCCCTAGATAACATGAGGAATTCTCTAGCTAACATGTCTGGGGAATTCTGGGAGTTGAAGTTAAGACGTGCATATTTCACTCCCAGAATTCCCTAGATAACATGGAGAATTCTCTAGCTAACATGTCGGGGGAATTCTGGGAGTTGAAGTTAAGACGTGCATATTTCACTCCCAGAATTCCCTAGATAACGTGGGGAATTCTCTAGCTATCATGTCTGGGGAATTCTGGGAGTTGAAGTTCACACTTCTTAAAGTTACAGAGGTCGAGAAATGCTAAGATTAGACCAATCCTCCCCGCCTCCTCACGGTTTATTCCCACCAGGTCCAAAGGAAAAAAAAATTACAGCAAGGTGACCCAGTCTCCCACCTGACAATCCTTTCGAATTCCGCCCGGTCGCGCTGCACTTGGATGGCCAAATTGTGTTCCTTCTGCGCCACCTGCTCCAACCGGCTCTGTTTCAACATGGCTTCCGTCTGCAGCTTCTTCTGCACGGCGTCCTTCTCCTTCCGCCGCCACTCGCGCTCGGTGGCCTCCTGGTTGCGCTTGGCCCTCAGGGCGTGCTGGAGGGGCAGAGAATAACAGAAGGACAGAGTTGGAAGGGACCTTGGAGTTGGAAGGGACCTTGGATGAAGTTTCTCCTGGTTAATTCCAGGTTGCGTCTCTCCTTGATTAGTTTCCACCTGTTGCTTCTTGTTCTTCCTTCAGGTGTTTTGGAGAATAGTTTGACCCCCTCTTCTTTGTGGAAGCCCCTCAAACACTGGCATACTGCTATCATGTCACCCCGGTCCTTCTTTTCATTAAACCAGACCATTCCTGCAACCGTTCTTCATATATTTTAGCCTCCAGTCCCCTCATCATCCTGGTTGCTCTTCTCTGCACTCTTTCCAGAGTCTCAACATCCTTTTTTGTAGTGCGGTGACCAAAAATGGATGCAGTATCCTAGGTGTGGTCTTACTAAGGGGGTGCGAGATTCTATGCCATTCGGAGAACCCCCAAATCCCACTCCCGGCTGGCCACGCCCATCCCGCAACCAGGCAGAGAACCCGTTGCTAAAACTTTTTGGAAGCCCACCCCTGCCCTCTTTGGGTGGTCAAGCGTGGGCAATCGGTGGGGAAGTCCCTGATACCAGACTGGCTTACCTGTTCGGCTTGGTGATCCTGGGCTTTTTCCTGTAGGGCCCGCAGACGGGCTGTCTCCATTTCCTTTTCCTTGCGGGTCTTCTCCTGCTCGGCCTCAAACTCGGCTTCCCGTGCCTGCGTTCAGGAGGAAATGAACGACAGAGTTAACAGATAAGAGATAAATCAGAGTTGGAAGGGGCCTTGTAGGTCATCTAGCCCAACCTGCCCCCCTCCCTCCGCCCACTCTGATCTCCCGCTCAGGAAACTTCTCCCTCGTTCCAGGATGGGATTTCTCTTTAACGATCGTTCCACCTGTGGCTAACTGTCCTGACCTCAGGTGTTTGGGAGAATATGTTGCCCCCCTTCATGGGCTTGGGGGCCAGTTGGACTGCAATCCCCAGAACTCCCCAGCTCCCAGAGCCAATGCAATTATGGGAGTTCTAGAGCGCCAAGTGGGGCGAACCTTCTCCCCACTCACGAGAACGCAGCCAATTATTGCTGTTTTGATCATCCCCCCACAAGACTTGGACTGCAAAAAATTGTCTAAATCTCCAAAGACGACACTCCGAGCCACATTGGAAGGGCCCTTGGAGGTCTTCTAGTCCGACCCCCTGCTCAAGCAGGAGAAAAATCTATTGGTTTTTTTTTCTTCTTCACCTCAGCACCTTTGAGGGGGGACCAACTTCCCTTTTGTGGGAAGGGAATTCCGGCCCTCAGAAAAGGCCCCATTGAGCTTTCCCAACCATGTGTGTGTGTGTGTGTCATTTGGGGACATGGTTCATTGGGAGAAGCCGTTGACGTCTAGGAGGGCTGGGTGGCTTCCGGCGACTCGCACACCGTACCATTTTCTGCCGCTGGTACTCCAGCACCCGCATGTCGGCCATCCTCTCCTGGTTCAGCTTCTCCATTTTGCGTCTCTGGTTTTCATCATTGATGTTCCGGATCTCGGCCTGGATCCTCAAGCGTTCCAACCTACGGCGTTCCATTTCCTAGAGAAGATTAGAAAGGAAGGAAGGAAGGAAAGGAAGAAAGAAGAGAGAAGAAGGAAGGAAGGAAGGAAGGAAGGAAGGAAGGAAGGGGAAAAGGAAAGAAGGAAGGAAAGAAAGAAGAAAGAGAAAGAAAGGAAGAAAGAAAGAAAAAAGGAAGGAAGGAAGGGAGAGAAAGAAGGCAGGCAGGCAAGCAAGCAAGAAAGAGAAAGAAAGAAAGAAAGGAAAAAGAAAGAAAGAGAAGGAAGAAAGGAAGAAAGAGAAAGAAGGAAGGAAGAGAAGGAAGGGAGACAGGAGGCAGGCAGGCAAGCAAGCGCAAAAAGAGAGAGAGAAAGAAAGAAAGAAGGAAGGAAGGAAGGAAGGAAGGAAGGAAGGAAGAAAAAAGAGAAGGAAGGAGAGAAAGAGAAAGAAAGAAAAGGAAGGAGGAGAGGAGAAAGAAGCAGCAAGCAAGAAAGAAAGAAAGAGAAAAAAGAAGGAAGAAAGAAAGAAGGAAGGAAGAGAAAGAAGGAAGAGAAAGAAAGAAAGAAGGCAGGCAGGCAAGCAGGGAAGCAAGAAAGAAGGAAGGAAAGAAAGAAAAAAAGAAAGAAAGAAAGAAAGAAAGAAAGAAAGAAAGAAAGAAAGAAAGACCTCATGACAGGTCCTCACCAGTCCTAAGTCTCTTATCACCTGGTGATGCCATTTCCCTTGAAAGTGCAGATAAACCGTGCAGTGGCAGGTTTATGAGTTTTCTTTCCACCTAGCCTGAAAAAATCGACAACAGCCCACAATCTGGAGTTCCATCTCAGCCTGCTTCATAAGGGTTGTCCTGCTTGCTTCTAACTTTGCTTGGGACCCCCCCCCCTGTTTATTGACACATTTATTTGCATCCCGCCTTTATTATATTTACAAATAACTTGAGGCGGCGAACATATCCATATAGCTTCTTCCTCCTATTTTATCCAATAGCTTCTTCCTCCTATTTTCCCCACAACAACCACCCTGTGAGGTGGACCGGGCTGAGAAAAAGGGACTGGCCCAATGTCACCCAGGGGGCTTTCATGCCTAAAGCAGTGCTAGAAATCCCGGTGATTGGCCCAAAGTCGCCCAGCTGGACCAGAACTCACCCCCCTCCCCATGTGCTTCTGGGCCTCACCCTCTCATCTTCAAACTGCAGCCGTTCCAGGTACTCCAGCATGTCCTGGGCCTCTTGGTCACGTTGCTCAGCCTTCATCGCTCGCATTTCCTCATTCTTCTCGATCTGTTCGATGAGGTGGCGCCTCCCCCTAGACAAGATGAGAGGGGGGGGGGGTTTCAGGGAAGCCACTTGCCAACTCCCAGAATTCCCCATCTGCAAGCTTTAAAATAGGTGGACTTCCACTCCCAGAATTCCCCATCTGCATGCTTTAAAATAGGTGGACTTCCACTCCCAGAATTCCCCATCTGCATGCTTTAAAATAGGTGGACTTCCACTCCCAGAATTCCCCATCTGCATGCTTTAAAATAGGTGGACTTCCACTCCCAGAATTCCCCATCTGCATGCTTTAAAATAGGTGGACTTCCACTCCCAGAATTCCCCATCTGCATGCTTTTAGAGGGATGGACTTCAACTCCCAGAATTCTCCATCTGCATGCTTTTAGAGGGATGGACTTCAACTCCCAGAATTCCCCATCTACATGCTTTAAGAAGGGTGGACTTCCACTCCCAGAATTCCCCATCTGCATGCTTTAAGAAGGGTGGAGTTCCACTCCCAGAATTCCCTGGCAAGCATACATTAAGATGGGTGGACTTCCGCTCCCAGAATTCCCCATCTGCAAGCTTTAAAATAGGTGGACTTCAACTCCCAGAATTCCCCCGCCAGCATGCTTTAAAGACGTCTGCACCAAGCATGCTAACTGGGGAATTCTGGGTGTTGAAGTCCACCCCCTCTTAACGTTGGCCAGTTTGACACAGACTCTTCGAGGGGCTGCAGTCATCCTGACTTTCTCGGCGAGAGATTTCATCACACCTGACATTTCCTCCCCAGTCCTTGTGGTATGATACGGCGGGACGTGGCGCTATTTTTTATTTATTTTTGAAACGTGGGATTAAATAAAGTCTTGTTTAATCAGAAAAGCCCTTCGAGAGGGCTGTAAAGCACTGTAAAGCGGTACATGAGCCTAAGTGCTACTCCTATGGCTATTGAGCGGCAGGCTTGCCCCAGATCCTGGCTGGAAAGGAGAGCCAAGTTGGTCCCTTCACCTGTAGAGTTCTTCTTTCCTCTTCCGTTCCACCTCATCCTGCATCTGATTGGCCTTCTGTCTCTCGACCTCCATCAGGTGGTCCACTCTCATCTCCTCCCCACTCATCTCCTTCTCAATCTGCTTCTTCTCCAGGACTTGAGCATCCCGGATGGCATGGCACTTGGCTTCTAGGATAACCTGCCCAAGAGAGACGGTAGCCCTTAACTTACAACGGTTCGCTTAGCGACCAAAGTGACACTGGCACTGAAAAAAAAAAGGGAATTTCCCCCAGCTTTGCAGCATCCCCGTGAACGTGTGATGAAAATTTGGACGTTGGACTGGATTGGCCTTACAAGGCCCCTTCCTCCTGCCCACCTCGGCGAGCGTTTTGATCTCGTCTTCCTGCTCCATCCGGAGGTTGTTTGCCCGGTCCAAGAGGTACTGGGCTCGTTTCTTGGCCTCCTCTTCCAGGTCATTGAGCTTCTCATTTTTCTTCCGTAGGATCTCCTTCATCTTCATGGATTTCTTGCGCTCGTTCACGGCCACCTGCGGGTGAGGAGACGAGGAAACTGTTTGGGTGCACCCCCTCGACTTGGGGCTCGCAGTCTGGAATTCATACCAGGACAAACGCCTCCAACTTCCTTTTGGGTGGACGGACCTGCCCTGTTCCAAGGAAATGCTTCTCTCCGGGATCATAATCGACAAGATCAACAATGAAGTCAGACTGAGAGCAAGAGGCAGCATTAAACAATGCACCGGAATTGATTAGAGGAAAAAAAGAACTGGGAAAATTATGTTTCGTCATCCATTGGCACCTGCCTTATCTTGGAAGACAAAACTTACTCAAAACTCGCCCAGAAGAAAGGCTTTGAGAGGGATGGATCTATCTATCTATCTATCTCCTAGATCCCTCTCCTTTGAGAGGGATGGACCCATCTGTTTACCTCCTCATCTATCCTTTGATCTATCTCTTAATCTATGTCTGTTTATCCATCTCTATCTGCCTGATACAGATGGATAGAGATAGATTAAGAGATACATTAAAAGATAGATGAGATAGATAGATGAGAGATATAGATATAAAGACATAAAGAGGTACATAGATTAATAGATGATGATATAGATAGATATAGATGGATAGACAGACATAAGAGAGAAATGGATAGAGATATTAGGTATGTAGGTAAATAGATGATAGGCGATAGATAGGCGATAGATAAATAGGTAGGTAGGCAGGCAGGCAGATAGAGATGGATGGATGGATGGATGGATAGATAGATAGATAGATAATGGATAGATAGAGATGATAGGTAGGTAGGTAGGTAGATGGATGGATGGATGGATAGATGGATAGATAGATAGATGATAGATTGAGATAATAGATAGATAGATAGATAGATAGATAGATAGATAGATAGATGATAGATTGAGATAATAGATAGATCGATAGATAGATAGATAGATAGATAGATGATAGATTGAGATAATAGATAGATAGATAGATAAGATAGATAGATGATAGATTGAGATAGAGATAGAAGATAGATAGATAGATAGATAGATAGATAGATAGATAGATAGATAGATAGATAGAAAGGCAGGCAGGCAGGCAGGCAGAGACACAGAGACACAGATGTAGAAGAGAAGAAAAGAAGGGAACACAATTCAACAAATCTAATTTAGATGGGACGTATTTGAAGCTCAGCCAGGAATATTGGCCAATGTGAAATATTATTCATCTGCCAAATTATTGCTTATTGGTGGCAAGACACCCTGCTTTAGTTTATTTTAATTGCCTCCTCATTTAAAGGCACGATAATCACCACCCTCTTTCTTCTTTTACTTGCCATCGAAGTTGTTTCCACTTCACCATACAGCCTGGAATAAACAAGCATTTATACGACGCTACAGTGAGCGATGATTGAGCACGGAGGAATGCGACGGAGAGCAACATCAAGCCGCTGGGGAAGAACCTGCCAATTAAGCTTCCTGACAGCTCAGAGAAGGTTTAGAAAATGGGAAACAGGAGAGGCCCAAAACAGGCTTTGGCGAAAGCAAGCAAGCAAGCAAGCAAGCAAGCAAGCTTCTTTCAAAAAAAGGGGGGAAAAAAAGCCAGGGTCTTGGGAAGTGGAGGAAAAGGGGGGAGTCTCTGTGGGTTTGGAGATGTTAAACAGCTCAGAGTGACTGACTCCAGATGACAATCACTCAAATATGACCGTCCCTTAAAAGGTAATAGGATCCCAGGTTGCATCAACAGAAGCATGGGATCAAAATCACGTGAAGCGTTAGCATTGCTTTATAAAGCCTTGGTAAGGCCACGCCTGGAGTAATGCATCCAGCGTTGCTCACCATATTACAGAAAAGAGGCTGAGGCTTTGGAAAAAGTGCAGAGAAGAGCAACTAGCAGGATTGAAGGCCTGGAGAGGAAAAACAACAACATGTGAATTGGGTGGGGAGAGTCTGGAGAAAAGAAGGGCCCGGGGTCATGACAGCAGCGTTGTGGTATTTGAGGGGCTGCCTCAAAAGAAAGTGGGGTCAAATTATTCACCAAAGCACCTGAAGGCAGGACAAGAAACAAAGGGGTGGAAAGAAATCAAGGAGAGACCCAGCCTAGAAATAAGGAGGAACTTCCTGACAGTGAGGACAATTAACCAGTGGGACAGCTTGCCACCAGAAGTTGTGGGTGCTCTATCACTGGAGGGTTTTTTTAAGAAGAGACTGGACAGCTTCTTGTGTGAAATGGTATAGAATCTCCTGCTTGAACAGGGGGCAGGACTAGAAGACCTCTGAGGTCCCTTCCAGCTCTTATTCTGATTGATTGATTGACTCCAAAAAATGGCAAGTCTCTTCGAAGGAGCATTGGGGCCACCATTTCTGCAATCTCAGCTATACGAGTAGTCCTGAACTCACAGCAGTTCCTTTAAGATTCAAGGTTTTAGTAACAACCTATAAAGTCCTACATGGCCTGGGTCCGGGGTATTTGCGGGAACGTCTCCTGCTGGCATCACACTCCGATCGCCCTGTACGCTCCCACAGACAGGGCCTCCTTGGGATACCGTCGGCTGGGCACTGTCAGCTGGGGGGCCCAGGGGCAGGGCCTTCTCTGTGGGGGCACCCACCCTGTGGAATCAACTCCCCTTGGACCTTCCTTCATTTGGCTCCAGATCTCCACTCTTTCTACCATGACCTAAAGACTTGGTTATTTCAGCAGGCCGGCCTGGACTGAACCAAGAGGGGCGGGGGGGGGGGCTTCTTTTAAAATAAATTTAATAGTTTTAATGTTTAATATTAGGCTTGTACTGTTTAATCATTTTTTAATTAGTTTATTGTATTGTATTTTATTCTGTGAGCTGCCCTGAGTCCTTAGGGAGAGAGGGCAGCATACAAGTCTAATTAATAATAATAATAACAATAACAATAATAACAACAACAACAATAATAATAATAATAATATAATCATCATCATCATCATCACTCGGAAAAAAGCAACTTATGACAGTTTTTCACACTTACGGCCACCCCCATGGTCAAGGGGATGACCGTGACAAAAAAGTCAGACGCTTGGCAACGGGTTCATACTTACGACCCTTGCTGTGTCCTGGGGGGTCACGGGATCCCCTGTTGAGACCTTCTGACAAGGAGAAATCAGCCAGAATCGCTTTCACAACTGTGTGACTAATCTAACAACTGCAGGGATTCGCTTGACAGTTGTGGCAAGGAAGGCCGCAAAACTCACTTAAACGGACACCTCGCTTAGCAACAGAAAGGTTTGGCCTGGATCGCAGTCGTAAGTCGAGGACTGCCTGTGGTTGGTTCTTGGGGAGGCTTTGAGGAGCTTAAGCCTCATTTTTCGGAGGCGAGCAAAAAAAAAGGTCTTTGTTTGGGCTGCTCAGAAAGAGAAAATGCAGAGCAACAGAGTTGGAAGGGCACCTCAGAGTTCTTCTAGCCCAACCCCCTGCCCCCAAGATGATTTTTTAACAGACTTACAATGGTGGCTTCTCGCTCTGCCCTGGTGACCGCTTGCTGGGCCTCCTGTTCCTCCTTCGTCAGGATGCGAGAGGATTCCTTAATCCGCTGAAAATCCTCAGGGCTGATGATCAGAGATTCTCCTGAGGGATCCACCGTGGGGACGCTGAGGGGTGGGGTAAGAGAGATGTGGGGTGGGGAGAAAGCCAGAATCAGCCAAGCATTGCAACTAGGAGGGACAAAATCCATCAAATATAGGTAGTCCTCGCCTTACGACCACAACTGAGCCCAAAATTTATGTTATGCGAGGCAGTTATTAAATGCATTTTGCCGTTTCGCTACCTTTCCTGCCACGTTCAGTGAATCACTGCAGTTGTTAAATTGGCAACATGGTTGTTAAGTGAATCTGGCTTTCTCGTCGGAAGGTCGCCAAAGGGGATCATGTGACACCCCCCCCCCAGGAGACGCTGTGACCGTCATAAATATGAGCCGGTGGCCAAGCCTCCGAGCGTAAATCACATTAACCATGGGGAATGCTGCGACGGTTGTTAAGTGCGGGGAAAAAACGGTTGTAGCTCACTCCTTTTCAGCGATGTTGTAACTTTGAATGGCCACTAAGCGAGCTGTCGTAAGTCGAGGACTCCCTGTGTTTTCTCCAGGGTGGACCTTCTCATTTAACATCCGTCCCCAGCATCTCTCAATCCAGAGACGCTCGGGGTTGAGCAGTCAGAAACAGACAGGTAGTCCTCGCCCTTACGACCACTTGTCAGAAGGCCGTTTGAAATGGCTGAAAAAACGGGACGTAACAGGTGATCGGGGCAATTAATTTCCCCAAGGAGCCATAGTGTCAGGGCTCCGGAAGTTACCCCCCATTTAAATGATGAGTCTCGAGCCAAACTTCCAAAACATGCCGGCACTGCCTGGGTGTAGCCGACTCTGAGACACATCATTGACCCTGGTTTTCCCTCCACCCTCTGGGTGCATCGTAATTCATATTCTCCAATGGGACACATCCATAGCCCAGAGTCATCAATCATGTTCTCCAATTAGAATTTCGCGCTGCAGAAACTTCAGTCGCCTAGTTACTACCTTTGAAAACATTAATGGAATGCAGTTTCAGTTTCCAAGCTGCCCACTGCTCCCCCCATCCCTTTCTGTTGGCAACTCTAAAAAGACCATAGAAATAAAAATATTTCTCAACTCATAAAACACGACACGTAGGAGAAACTGAGGCTGTTGTGGAAGGCCGAGCCCACGGGCTGAACTTAAGTCTGCTGCTGGTGTTCCAGGTGTTGAGCGAGGAGGGAGCACGGGGCCTCACCTGGCGGCCGGTTTTCTGCCGCAGGTGTGCAAAACCTCTTCCTCTTGCCTCAAGGCACACATTTGGCTGCTCCTTCCCCTGTCCCCCGTGGCACCTTTATTTACATTTAATTTCCTAACTGCCAATTGACTTCACGCGGGCCAGACACGGATAGCCCAAGGGCCGGATGTGGCCAGAGGCTACGAACTACCCCGCGGTCTGTTACATTTCCTTCCTTTTTGTTACTGCAAGCCACTTAAGGCAGCCCCCACAGTGAGACAGGTGGCAAATAAATTTAGCAGACAAATAAATATCCGCGGTGGTGCCACAGTGATGGGTCGGCCAAGTGCTTCCTAGAGGGAGCTGTGACTTTTATTTTTTCTTTTGAAGACGTTTTGCTGCTTATCCAAGAAGCTCCTTCAGCGCTGGCAGGATAGTGAGAGAATGCAAACAGCTGGTCATTTGCATCCTTTTTAAAGGGTCGTTGAGGCCGCTGGGAGGTTCATCTGTGTCCTCGGGGGGTCACCTGAGTGGTGGAAATGGTTCCTGAAGTCTGCCATTTTTCCTCTGGAAATCCATTCTGCCTCCCACACCTTCCAAAGCCCCAAATTGTATCGCCCAAAGTCTGTAGAGGTTCTCAAGTCGTCCTTTTAGCCGTACAATTCCAGAGGAAAAAATGGCAGACTACCGTCTGCAAGGAGCATCAATCCTTCCGTTCCCCACCGTCCTGTTAGAGTGGAAGAAGCTTCCAGAATGAGAAGCGAAATGTCTTCAAAAGAAGAAAAACAAGAAAGTCCACTTGGCTCCTGAGGAAAAAGAGCACCTTTGGGACAATCGTGACCTGGATGACGGAGAATGTCCTCAGGAGGAGGAGTAAAGCCAGAGTTGGAAAGCGGGGGGGCGCAAGACCCCCGAGTGGACTTACACCAGGTCCCGAATGAGGTCTCGAGTAATAAGCCGGATGGTCTCGGGCTTGCGGCCCCATCCCAGCGTCTTCCCTCTTGCTGAACCCGCATCGTGAAGGATCACAACGGGGCTGCCGGGACGGGAGAGCTGCACATTCTGGAAAGGAGGGAGAGATGCTCAGAACAGCTTCGGAAATTCACGGGGAGGGATTGAAAAATGTGCTTAATTATACTTTTTATTATATGAACCAATAACTCGAGCCGGCGGACATATCCAACGCACTTTCCTGCTCTATTTTCCCCACAACAACAACCCTGTGAGGTGGAGCTGGGTGAGAAAAAGGGACTGGCCCACCCAATGTCACCCAGTGGGCTTTCATGCCTAAGGAGGGACTAGAACTCACTGTCTCCTGGTGATTGGCCCAAAGCCATCCAATCAGCTTTCGTGCCTAAACCAGTACTAGAACTCACTGTCACCTGGTGATTGGTCCAAAATCATCCAATCAGCTTTCGTGCCTAAACCAGTACTAGAACTCACTGTCACCTGGTGATTGGTCCAAAATCATCCAATCAGCTTTCGTGCCTAAACCAGTACTAGAACTCACTGTCACCTGGTGATTGGTCCAAAATCATCCAATCAACTTTCGTGCCTAAACCAGTACTAGAACTCACTGTCACCTGGTGATTGGTCCAAAATCATCCAATCAGCTTTCGTGCCTAAACCAGTACTAGAACTCACTGTCTCCTGGTGATTGACCCAAAGTCACCCAATCAGCTTTCCTGCCTAAACCAGTACTAGAACTCACCGTCTCCTGACGATTGGCCCAAAGTCACTGATCCAGTTTTCATATCTAAGGTGGGACTAGAACTCACCGTCTGTCCACGGGGAGGGATTTTAAAGATGTGTTTAACCATCATTAACAATTTCATTCACGTCTCTTCCAGCTCTTATTCTGTTCTAAGACCTCGGATCCCAGCACCCTCCTCACCCTCACCTTGGAAAGCCCAAAGAGGCTCTCGTCGACTTCCGAACTCGCAGCCTTGGTCCGGTAACGTGTGCGAGAATGGGACCGGGATCTGGCTGAGGAAGTGTTGGACGAGCTGCCCAGCGAACACACACTGCTCGGCTGCGGGGAAGGAAGAACGAACGTGTGAATACAAAGACACGTGTTCGAAAGACCCATGGATCCGAGTCTTCTTAAAAGCATGGTCCACGACTGAGGCCAGAATTTCCACTGCTAAGCAAGGCAGTTGTTAAGTGAATCACGCCCAATTTTTTTGCCACTCACTGCAGTTGTTAAGTGAATCATGCAATCGTTAAGCAAATCCGGCTTCTCCCATTGCTTGTTGGAAGCTGGGAAGCTCCTGAATGGTGATCACATGATTCCAGGATGCCACAATCTTTATAAATACATGTGGGTTGCTAAACGCCTGAATTTTGATCGTGCGACTGTGGGAACGCTGCGTCGGTCGTAAGGGTGAAGACTGGTTGTAAGTCACTTCCCCCCCCCAAGTATTATTATTAATAGTATTTGTGGTCTGTTCCCAACCCAGGGAAATCAGAACTGGCAGTTCTTTAGAGGTGTTGCCTAAATTTGCATCACCTTCTTCCCAAGAATCAAAGATGTTGTAATGTATTTGCACAAACAGGATATCTGTGGATCTAAGCAGTATCGTCTTTTGCAACTGGCAGATGGTAATCTTGTCCATACACAGATTTTTCTAAGTGCCATCCAATTGTTTTTTCATTTTTAGTTTTCATTTTGATATGGTACTTAGTGTGCCACTAGATAACCATTAGGGTTTATGAGATAATATTTCAGTTTTGATGATCAGATCTTGATGCTTTCTGATCCTGTCCCATTCTTTACCCCCTACTCTACTGTCCCCTGATATTGCCATATCAATTATTCACACTGTCTTCTTTTCAACCAGAGTTATCTCTGCCATTTTATGAGTTGTTATTATTAGTGTGTTACCTGAGGCTCTTTTGTTAGCTTATGATAAAATGCATGGTGTGAATCCAGAAAAATCTGGGAATCCTGGATGCAGGCTAAGGGGTGGGTGGGTGAATGCAACCCTTAAATCTTGTATTAACGAAAGTTTCTTTTCTTTTTTGCAAATTGGCTCTGCCACCAAGAAATAAACCAAAACTATCCTCCATTCATCTTTATCTCTCTTATGAAGGTAACTAGCCAGTGTTTGGCTGGCTTGGTTACCCCTGTGGGGAATGCTTCCAGCCACAGATCTGCAAAGCATTTAAAACATCAAAGTTAAATTTAATTAAATTATGGAATTAAATTAAATTATGAAATTAAATTAAATTATGAATTTAAATTAAATTATTAAATTAAATTAAATTATTAAATTAAATTATGAAGTTAAAGTAATTCAAATTCACCCAGAGTTACCCTGTGGTAGGATGGGTGGCTAATAAAATGAATGAATGAAAGCAGGAAAGTAGGAAGGAAGGAAGGAAAAGGGAGGGAGGGAGAGAGGGAGGAAGAAGGAAGGAAGGAAGGAAGGAAGGAAGAAGGAAAGAGGGAGGAAGAAAGGAAAAAAGAAAAGAAAGAAGAAAGAAAGAAAACTATCTGAGATGTCGAAGAATTAAAGCACCCCGCTAATAACCCATTCATTTCTATTTATGATATTTGCCCAACGCAAAAGTCTGAAGCTAAGACAGGCGTTTAAAAAAAAACATAAATTCGTTCCAAAATAATTTTAAAAAGCAGAATTGATTTGATACTAAGGAAAGGGCAGGGGGCCTCTGAGCATGTGCAGAGGGCTTGGGAGGCTTTCCCTAACAACGGCCCTCCTGGGATAGGCACGGGTTGAACGGTACCCCGTCGTCGGATGAGCCGATCAGCCCGGCGTTTCTCGGGCGAAGAGGGGGAAATGAAGCCCTGGCGGGTCTCACCATCTCCGCTACCGCCGCCGCCTCCGTCGCCCAGCTCCGCGTGTTTACCGGTCGCCATGGCAACGGCGCTCTCGGCCGCCATGACGACGGGGATACTAGTCGCGTGACGGAAGTGACGTAGATCCTCCATCTTTCTTTCCTCCCCCTTTTTTTTCCCTCAGACGTTGCTCTTCTCGGCCGCGGCCTCGCTCGCTCCCGGCCCGAGTGGGACCGGACTGAAAAGCGGGCGATGCGGTGACAGGGTCCCTCGAGTTGTCAAAAAACCGCCGTTTCTCCCGTCGGGACGAAATTCGTCTTTAACGGCCCTTCCGACTCCGAAACGGCATTTCGAGTGTGCATAGATCTATTAATGGTAGAGAGACGCATCGCCTGCTCGGGAGGGGGAGTTTCTGAGATATTTTTTTCCCTCGCCAACGCCACGTGGGTATTGTTTACATTCGAGGCGACTAATAGGTGAGTGTATAATACAGACAGAGCGCTTCTCTGCATTGCACATGCATGCCTAAAAATTCTTGTATAAATGCGTGTAAGAATAATAAACAGATGAGTATTAATGGGGATTAATCCCTTTTTATTATATCTGTATAATGTGTATACGTTTCCATACAAGTGTTAATCCAGTGTAATCCAATTCAAATCTAGATGGTCCTTCCCTATGTCGCTGCTTTATCTAAATGAACTCTTGCTTTTAAAAAAATATATGTATAGTTTTCATTCCCCTTCTTTTTCTCTTTTTTCCTTAGTTTCTAACTTTTACTGGTTTATGTAATTTCAGTGTACTGAAAAATTCTAGCTTTTAATTATACATACATATATGTGTATATATATGTATATATGTATATTTGTATGTAGGTCTTGGTGTATTCGGGTCTTGTCCCATGTAAGATTGAGAATACCTTGGCAACGTTTCGACGAGATCCCACTCGCTGGTGTCTTCGGCTTTGTGCTTGTGCCAGCAAAGTATATGTATGTGTGTGTGTGTGTGTGTGTGTGTGTGTGTGTATGTATATATATCCCCGACTCCACCTCGAATTAAGGGATTATAGGATGGTAAAAGGAAAGCTATGTCTGTGGGTGTGTAATATTGTTATTATATATAATAACATGTGTGTGTAATATATATATATATATGTATATATATATATATATAGAGAGAGAGATGTGTATAATAATGTAATTTATTTATTATTATTTTTTATTAATTCGATTTATATGCCGCCCCCTCTCCAAAGACTCGGGGCGGCTTACAATTAAAATACAACAATAAATTAATTAATTTTAAAAAGAATTAAACATTTAAGCCAAATTAACATTTAAAACCCCAATTAAATAACCCCAACCCAGGAGAATCAGCACAGCCCAGATTATAAAAAGAGCCAAGTTTTCAAATCATGGCGGAAGGTGCGAAGATTTTATTAGATTTGTGTGCCCCCCATCTTGTCTAGAAGTGTGTGTGTTTGTGTGCACACATACAGAAAATTGTGTGTGTGTGTATAAAGATAGATAGATAGATAGATAGATAGATAGATAGATAGATAGGCCTCTAAGCGAGATGGGTGGCATAAAAATTTAATAAATAAATCAGAATTTTTCAATGCAGTAAAATATATATACAAAAAAGAAAGTAAGACAAAGAGAAAAAGAATGAATGACAACATGTTATGTCTTCTGACCTTTCTATCCAGTACTGTAATTATCATTCTTTTTCCAACCTCTTTGTCCCTTTTTAGTCCTCACACCCAGAAACGATCAATTTAATGTTCTCTTCTTTCAATGAAAAACCCCTTATAGTTAATTATCTGGTGTGAATGCAGCCTGTGCGTTATTCCGTTTCCTCACTGTTTTCCTGTAGTCACGGTCTGTATATGAAGCTTTCCTAACTTGAGAAGTTGTGATTGAAAACACAAACGCAGCATTGTTATTTTAAACTTTGTGCACTGGCGCTTGCAGTGGCAGGAATTTTTTTACTGCAGTTCAGCTCCCAGGCTGTTCTTATTGTTATCATCAACATTACAAAAGGTGGATTGTGTCGGTTAGAAGTGAATTATACAGTGGAGTGTTTGTACTTTTCGAAATAGCTGCATTTAGTTGTGTGTGATGCCATTCTGCTTCGTGTCTTAACTACCATCTGTATTTTACAAACATGTCTGATGGCTCAGTCTTAACTACCATTTGTATTTTACAAACATGTCTGATGGCTCAGTTTGAGGATGTTGGAAGTGGAAGTGAGGTGGAGGTTGAGGATTTAAATTGGAGGACAGTAAAGGTAACACTAGTGATGAAGGATTACAAGCCCACGAATTAATGATAATGAACTGCTCAGAACAAGAGGGGAAAAAATCACACTGTAGAGAGAGTACTGCATCCAGTTTTGGTCACCACATTATAAAAAAGATGTTGAGACTCTAGAAAAAGTGCAGAGAAGAGCAACCAGGGTGATTAGGGGACTAGAGACTAAAAGATATGAAGAACGGTTACAGGAACTGGGCCTGGCTGGTCTAGGGAAGAGAAGGACCAGGGGAGACAGGATAGCAGTCTTCCAATATTTGAGGGGCTGCCCCAGGGAGGAGGAAGGGGGTCAAGCTATTTTCTAAAGCACCTGAAGGCCAGACAAGGAATAATGGATGGAAACTGAACAAGGAGAGATTCAACCTGGAAATAAGGAGAAACTTTCTGACAGTGAGAACAATCAACCCATGGAACAGAAGTTGCCCTTGGAAGTTGTGGGAGCGCCATCACTTGAGACTTTCAAGAAGAGATTGGACTGCCATTTGTCAGAAATGGTGTAGGGTTTCCTGCTTGGGCAGGGGGGTGGACTAGATGACCTACAAGGTCCCTTCCAACTCTGATTATCTGTTATCTGAGAAGGGAAATGGCCTTGTAGGAAATAAGAAAGATTTGATTTCCCAAATAAACGTCATTGGACAGCGATGGTGAAATTCAGGAAAGGCTTTTTTGGCTGCAAAAAACAAATCTGTTTTTTTAATGTTTTGTCTTCGTGCCTGGAAATACAGGTAGTCCTCCTTACTTACAACCATTCGTTTAGGGACCGTTCGAAGTTACAGCAGTACTGGAAAAAGCGATTTATGACCATTTTTCACACAGCCCACTTGGTCAAATGATGAAAATTCAGACACTTGGCAACTGGCATGTACAGGTAGTCCTCGACTTGCAATGGTGCATTTAGTGACCGTTCGAAGTTACAGTGGCAAGAAAGGCCGTAAAATGGAGGCAAATTCACTTAAGAACTGTCTTCACTTAGCAACAGACATTTTAGGGCTCCCTTGTGGTCATAAGTTCGAGGACTGCCTGTAGAAAGTCTGTTTTGGAGGAAATGTGTTGCTATCTATACCGATGGTGCCCTATCAGTGGGACGGTATCTTTTTCACAGAGGTCATGGGATGAGAAAAACTTTAGGGATGAAACTGGGAAAAAAAATTCCTTCTGGATGATGCTACAAAAATGGTTATTAAACAAAGGCAAGTTTGCTCAAGAGGTTTTTTTTTAAAATATAAGAAAACCTGGTGTAAGAGGTGAATGTACCCCAAGAAATGAGGGTTCAGCAAAACTCATTTTAATTAACTCTAAAAACTATTTTTTAGAACTAATAAAAGAGAAAATTTGCAGCTCAGCTTTGAACTTGCCTCTCTCTGAGCTTTCACAATATGTGGCCAAACCTAACTGTAGTTTCAACTGGGAAACCGAGCATCCTAGAGCAGGGGTCGCCAACCTTTTGGACCTCAGGGACCACCAAAGTCATAATTTTAAATCCCGCGGACCAAAGACCCTGGGAAAATCCCAAAAAAGTCTGCAGGAAAATTCCCCACCCCGATTTCCTACAGATCAATCATTCTTTATTTGGGATCGCAGGATACCTTCTTCAGCTCCGTTCTCAGGCGGAGAGAGAGAGACTTTTGGCTTGATGCAAGGAAAGCAGCAGAAGCAGCAGAAGTCTTTCTTTCTCTCCCCAAACTCTGCCAGAAATGAGTCTTTGTGAGGCTTGTCATACTGGCGCAGCCTCTTGGAGCAGGAGGCCTTGCAGGGTCCCAAAGACTCATTTCTGGCAGAGTTTGGGGGAGAGAAAGAAAAACTTTTGCTGCTTTCCTTGCATGTAGCCAAAAGCAGAAGAAGAAAGAAGCGGAAAGAAGCAACCCAGTGGCCAGGCCAGGTGCGTGGGGCGAGTGGGGCAAGTTCCCCCCCTCCACTCTTTCCCCCCTTCCCTCACTACCTCATGTTGTTTGCAATGCAAGCGATGCAAGCCTTGTGTTCCCTCAGGCTATGTGGGCGGTGCAGCCTTGTGTTCCCGCGCAGCCTGGATTAATTGCTTTGGGGGTGACATTTCCCTGCCGACCACCAAAATTTTCTCACGGACCACCAGTGGTCCCTGGCCCACCGGTTGGCAACCACTGTCCTAGAGCAAGCTAAATCCAAAAATGCTAGCAAATTGTGCAAAAAGCTATACACTGCTGTGCACCGGAGACAAATTCCTTGTGTGTGTCCCATCACACTTGACCAGTAAAGAATTCTCTCCCGTTCCGTTCCACATGGCACTCAGACAAATCTGCTATCCACAGGTACATAGAGATAAACAACATTTCCTCATCCTTCAGTAGAGACAATAAACAAGCTAAAAAGGAAATGAAAACACGAGGATGCATCCTCCATCAGCAATCGATAGTCAGATAAGCAGGACTTAATACCAGACAAATAATCAAGCAATCAACAATACCCTAATCAAGGAACTATCAACTCTGACAAACAAACAAGCAGTAAATGACAGCCTAATTAAGAAACTTCCAAGGAAAAACACCACACCTCCCACCAACACATCAAGCTCTTGTATATAAACAGAGAGCAAACCCCCTCCCTTCTAGCACTGAAGATGTTACCTAGCTGGGTCATGAAACGTCTGGAAGAAAATAAGAGAAAATTAGAGAGCATCAAAGACCTCAGTCATCCTCCTCCTCCTCCTCCTCCTTCTTTCAGCAAACCCTTCTAATACTGATGTTGTTACCTAGCTGGGTAATGAAACATCTGTAAGAAAATAAGCTCAGAGAGTACCAAGGGCCCCACAATTTTAGTACTAATAAGGAAACTTGTACTTAGTCCAACAAATAATGCAATTTAGTTAAAACAGCACGGAATAGATAAGTCGCTGTGAATTATATAGATAACACTTATTATGTGCTGGGATCAAGGTGTATTTCAGTCACAGTTCACTATGAAATGGCTGGTGTTGATAAACCTTATAGGACGTTGCTATGGAAATGCCGCTATTAACAATACCCATGTTCAAAGGTAAATCTTGAGGGGAATTTTCCATTTGTGTAGAAAGGGCCACAAAGCAATTGTGTGAAATTGATTTCAGGTCGTCTTCGAGTTTATACTGGTTTTTTTTTTTTAAATTTCAATCCTTCCCCAATCATCTCAGGCCAACCTGGTTTTATTACGGCAAGAATACTCAAGCCGCTTCTAGCTAACAACATTTTCCTGGCATTCACCCCACAAAACCTCTGGCTGGAGTCAATGTTTTGATGGCTGACTTCAATCCCTCTTTGCTTTTTGATCAGAAATCTTTTCAGCCATGAGGTGGCACCAGAATTCATCGGCTCTGTTTTCCTTTTCAACAAACAGCCGCGCTGGAGCTCACTAAGAAGTGAAGTGGTTGTTTTCTAATTTAAGACGAAGCCTGCATCCTCCTCTCTGCACAGCCCTGCAGTCAAATATTTTCTTTCTTTTTTTTTCTCCTTTTCTTCTCATATTCTCCAGCTCTTTATCTCTACAAGGGAGCTCCCTAATCTTGTCTGGTGTGTCTAATCCAGGAGAAATCTTGGAATGCATGAAACAGCTGCAGGAAGGGGCATTGGCTGGCTAGCATCTGCTTTGGTGCCCTACCCTACCAAATTGGTTCTCGGGTGAACCCTAGCTACAGATAAAATGTCATTTGTGTTGTTGTTCTTCAGTCGTTAAGTCGGATTTGACACCTCGCGGTGGTCCCTAGGCCATTGTCTCCTGGAGCGTGTCGAGATTCACATTCCTCACGTCAGTGACACTACCTAACCATCTTAACAGATGCTTAACAGATTAACAGAGTTGGAAGGGACCTTGTAGTGTCATCTAGTCCAACCCGCTGCCCAAGCAGGATGTGGTGACCCAGGGTGGGATATAAAATAAACACAGTCACAAAAACAGGTGAAGCCCCTTTTATTCCTTCACTTTGCTTCAAAGCTCCAAATATCCTTGACTGGAGACAAAAAACTCCCCCCCCAAGCAGTTAGAAAAAGAGGAAATGCCATTTAAACTAAAAATGCCTATAAATTATAAAGAGGAAAAACAACACAAACCACACTGAAGCAATTAAGGGAACCAGGCAAGATAAGGGCTTGAAGACGTCCACAGATACCGGACCACACACTGGGAAGGACGTCAAACTCAGAGAGGAACGACAAGACTAGAGATATTTCCACGCTTTGTTTCCAGCACTGCCCCATACGCATGTCCATCCTTTTAACCAGTTCTCACAGCGGCAGCCCATGAAGAGGATCAAGGCCCTTTCCTCCCCCGTAGACCACACCATTCACGTTTCTCCCTTATCCTCTCCTCCCTGCATGCCCTAGGATGGAGAGGGGATGGGCCTGGGTCTGACTGCCCAGCCAGCCTCTGCCCTTCCCCAGCCGCCTCCACAACCTCTGGAGCCACACCCTGTCGGCTGTTCCTCCTCTCCCTCAGAGTCCATCTCCACCAGGGGCATGACACAGGAGACTCTACACCATTTCTGATCCCCTTCTCCTTTTTCCTTCCATCTTTCCAAGCATCTGGATCTTTTCCAAACAACTTCTCTCTTTTCATTAGGTGCCCAAAGCGTTTGAGCTTCAGCTTCAGGATCTGTCCTTCCAAAGGCACACTCAGGGTTGATTTCCTTTGGGATCAGACTGATCGGATCTCCTTGCTGTCCAAGGGACTTCCGAAGTCTTCCCCAGCACCAGAGTTCAGGAAGCAGTTACAGGCCGTCCCCAACTTACGACCACAATTCAGCCCAACATTTCTGTTGCTAAGCGAGATGGTTGTTAAGTGAGCTTGGCCCCACTTTATGGCCTTTCTTGCCACCGTTGTTCAGCAAATCGCTGCAGTTGTTAAGTTAGTCACACGGCTGTTCAGCGAATCTGGCTTCCCCGATGACTTTGCTTGTCCAGAAGGGTCGCAAAAGGGAATCATGTGACACTGCAACCGTCGGTGGCCAAGCGCCTGAATTTTGATCATGTGCCTGCAGCGATTGTTGCAATGGTTGCAAGTGTGAATGGTCATTTTTTCATGCATTTCCCCCCCATTTTTTCTTCCTTTGTCTTCGGTTTTTTTCTGCCTAACTCTTCTCCACTGGGGAATTGCTTCCGGATTAATCTTGGTTCTCTGAATTGATGGAGCTGGCATCACCCAACGGAAATGTTCTTGAGTGGCACTTCGGTAGCCTCCCGTTCGCACCGCCTGGCTTTTCTGCAGCTTGCCCAACCCGATCATTTCAGACTTTTAAGTAGTTGCTTAAGTATAAATAGTTGTTGACGTTGCTTGGTTGGCTTGTTGAGGGCCCAGGATATGTTGTAAACCTGGAAATGCCTTAATTCAGTAACCAGGTAGAACTGTATTAAGCAAACCCAGTCGTTCATTTTCCAACTAGTAATAAAGCCCCAATATTTTTCTTATCGTGGCCTACTTGGAAGACATTCTGAAATACTAGAAAGGATATTCCACCCTGTTCTGGAGAGATGGGGACTCATGGTGGAAGAAAGCTGGTTTAAAAAGCTGGTTTAAAAACAAGAATCGAACCTTCCCAGCCTCTCTACCTGCCGAGATTCTCCCAAATCAAAGTGCCCCCATGTATTGCAGTTTTCTCAGGGATGTTCTTTTAAATCAGGGGTCCCCAAACTGGGCAACTTTAAGACTTGCGGATTTCAACTCCCAGAATTCTGGGAGTTGAAGTCCAAAAGTCTTTAAAGTTGCCGAGTTTGGGGACTCCTGTTTTATACTGACAGACTTGAACATTGGGGGCTATCAAACAAAATGAAAATTGGGTGGTGAAAAAAGTAAGGTTCTACATTTAGGCAAGAAAAATCAAATGCGCAGGTACAGTATATGTGGTACAGTATATGTAGTAGTAACTGTGAGAGGGATCTTGGAGGCCTAGTGGACAACCATTTAAATACGAGCCAGCAGCGTGCAACAGCCAACACAGTTCTAGGCTGCATAAACAGAGGGATAGAATCAAGATCACGTGAAGTGTTAATACCACTTTATAAGGCCTTGGTAATAAGGCCACACTTGGAATACGGCATTCAGTTTTGGTTGCCACGGTGTAAAACAGATGTTGAGACTTCAGAAAATAGTGCAGAGCAGAGCAACAAAGATTAGAGGACTCGAGGCTAAAACATGAAGAACTGTTGCAGGAATTGGGTATGGCCAGTTTAATGAAAAGAAGGATTAGGGGAGACATGACAGCAGTGTTCCAGTATCAGAGGGACTGCCCCAAAGAAGAGGGAGTCAAGCTATTCTCCAAAGCACCTGGAGGCAGGACAAGAAGCAACAGCTGGAAACTGAGCAAGGAGCAAAGAAATCTAGGAGGAATTTCCTGACAGAACAATTCATCAGTGGAATAACTTGCCTCCAGAAGTTGTGAATGCTCCAAC
Organism: Naja naja; assembly: GCA_009733165.1. NCBI lineage: Eukaryota > Metazoa > Chordata > Lepidosauria > Squamata > Elapidae > Naja > Naja naja. The sequence continues at coordinate 8,959,330 of CM019166.1, forward strand.
GCTGGAAGTTTTAAAAAAGATGTTGGATAACCCTTTGTCTGAAGTGGTGTAGGGTTTCCTGCCTAGGCATGGGGTTGGACTAGAAGACCTCCAAGGCCCCCTCCAATTCTGTCATTCTATTCTATTCTAAAATTTCCAAGTAGCCTGGGATGACCTGGTGGTGTCTCATCCAGGACTAACCCTCTTTACATCCTTCTTCATTCTGGCCATTCTTCTCTGCCTAACAAAGCTCCTGTCTCACTTGGGGAATTAATTTTGGCCTGGCCACCTCCCGCTCTGCTGCCTCTTCCCCCTGCCTCAGTTCACGGCCTTTCCTGAAGCAGCTGCCAAGATGCCCAGCAAGTCTCACCTAGCCAGGTTCGGTGCAGAGATTATGAAACCATCCTCGCCTGTCTCGGGAAATCTGCCTGTTACATAGCACACATCTTCTCACAGCAGCTAGACACAGCCACTCCATTTCCAAAGAGTGGTCAATTTAGCTCTTTGGAAACAGGGTCTATTTCTGGCCTATCATCTTCGTTTAATGACCTCATAATCCCTTGCAGGGTGGACAACTGAATGGAGCTAAGTGTTTACTGGCCAGGTGCCCTTCCTGTTGCCAATGTGGAGTTATATTCATCAGATATATTCTCATCCTGCCCAGAGAGAGAAATATCTGCCTCTACCTTAGGATCGTATTTCTGGCCTATCCCATCTCCTAAAGATGCTAGCTCATAGGACAGGGAAATAAAATGTATTATTATTACTGTGTTTTGTTGTACAATCAACCAAATGTTTAGGCTGTGTCTGGCATTTTTGTCCAGCTTCTGAGTCTTTCCCAAGGACCTGGGATAGGCAGATGTAATTGTTTGATGAAGTTAGAGATAGCATCGCAGGATGTCAGCTGTCTGAGTCAAGCTGCCTTTTGCAATTGACCGGTAGGGATTTTGTCAATGCCGATGGTGTACAACTATTATTATGATTATAATTTGTTGCACAGTCAGCTGGGTTTGACATTTTTGTCCTGTATCAAGAAGCTGGAGTAGGCAGATATCGTTGGGCAGTGTGAAAGGTCTCTTCGCATGATGTAAACACTTCCAAGTCAAGCTGCCTTTTGCAATTGACCGATAGGGATTTTGCCATGCCGATGGTGTACAATTATTATTATGATTATGATTTGTTGCACAGTCAGCTGAGTTCGACATTTTTGTCCTGTATCAAGAAGCTGGAGTAGGCAGATATCGTTGGGCAGTATGAAAGCTCTCTTCGCATGATGTAAACACTTCCAAGTCAAGCTGCCTTTTGCAATTGACTGCTAGGGATTTTGTCAATGCCGATGGTGTACAATTATTATCATGATTATGATTTGTTGCTCCAGGCAGGGGTTTTAAAAAAGTTTTTGCAGTCTGTTTTTTAAAGCCTCCAGCGATGGAGCACCCACAATTCTGGGAGTTGAGCTATTTCGTTGATCAATTGTTCTAAATTAAATATGTACAGCTAAATATACAGGTGGTCCTCAACTTACAACAGTTCATTTAGTGATCGTTCAAAGTTAAAACGGGACTGAGAAAAGCAACTTATGGCCGTTTTTCACACTTACGGCCATTGCAGCATCCTCACGGTCAGCTGATCCAAATTCAGGCGCTTGGCAAGCGACTCGCATTTATGACGGTTGCAATGACCTGGGGTCGAGTGATCCCCTTTGGCGACCTTCTGACTAAGCAAAGATTCACTTCACAATCGTGTGACTAACTAGTTTATTTTAGTTTAGTTTACTCTATTGTCATTGCACCTCATACAATGAAATCTAACACCCTCTTCAGTGCACATCATGACCATGAAAATAAACACAAACACACATCCTTCACCCTCCACACATTGAACTGAAAACCCCCGATACCGCAGCAACACTGCACCATACAGTAGAATTGAACAGAGCTACTGCCCTGGGATAGAAGCTGTTTTTCAGCCTATTTGTCCTTGTTTTTATTATTATTCTGTACCGTCTGCCAGATGGTAATAGTTCAAAAAAAGGGTGTCCAGGATGAGATGGATCTTTGAGGATGTTTTGGACTTTCTTAAGGCAGTGGGAGCTCTAAAGCTCTTCCAAAGAGGGGAGAGGGCAACCCATGATCCCCTGGGCAATGACATTAACCCTCTGGAGTGCTGTCCCATCTGCCCCTGTGCAATTGGCAAACCATACAGAGGTGCAGGAAGTTAAGATACTCTCTATGATGCAGCGGTAGAAGGTCACCAGCAGTTTCTCATTCAGTTGTTGTTTCCTGAGAAATCCCAGGTAGTATAATCTCTGCTAGGCCCTTTTGACCAGGGCTGCAATATGAGCACCCCAGGTCAGGTCTTCTTTTATGGTAACTGAACAATGTGCAGCAATTCACTTAACAACATTCGTAAAATGGGGGCAAAACTCCTTGAAACGTCTCGCTTGGCAACAGAAACCTTGGCTTCAATTGTGGTCGGAAGTTGAGGACTACCTGTATACCTGCATGTGAGCTGGTGGCAGGGAAGGATGAACAGCCTAAAGCCAGATATAAAGCAAGGTTAGCCCCCCCTCCCCACCAAACACAAACAGATTTGTTTATTTAATGAACCACGAATGTGGGTTAATTCATTTTCTTTCTTCCTCAATGGGGGAAAAAACTTCAAATAAAAGAGAAGCAAAAAAAAAGAGAGGGGGGGTTTAGAGAACATTGTTCCATAATCTCTCGATTTATTTGCCAGCTTTTTGCAGCTACTTGAAATGACAAATCAAGTCCGGCTCGATAACCGGCTTGGGCAGTTGATGGCTGGGCTCCCATTTTTTTTTTCTTTTTTTGGCAACCAACCTCAAGCGGCATATTTGGCCTTGGTGCAATATTAGCAAGGTGGCGATTGGAGAAGGTTCAAGGGAAGGAATTCAGGTACAAACTGTAAACAGGGCGGCAGAGTTCTGCTCCAACGTTGCAGAACGAGGACAGGCAGGCCCGCTCTGTTTTTCCTCAAAGCACAGGAGCCCAAGCTGCCCTCTGCAATTTCTGAGCCCTTGCCAGTGTGATGTTAAACCCCCACCCCCCCAAAAAGGATGCTTGTACTCTTTTTCTCTGTCCACGTTTAAGGACAGGGGTCTCCAACCTTGGCCGCTTTAAGACGTGTGGACTTCAACTCCTAGAATTCCTCAGCCGGCAAAGCTTGAAGTCCACACGTCTTAAAGTGGCCGAGGTTGGAGACCCCTGGTTTAGGGAATTCAAAGAGGGCCAAGGGACTGGGGGGAACGTCATCAGCGCCATCCAATATTTGAGGGGGGCTGTCACAGAGAAGAGGGGGGGCAAGAAGCAGCGGATGGAAACTTAGCAAGGAGAGAGCCAATGTAAAATTAAGGAGATTGAGAATAATCAATCAGCGGAACAGTTCGCCTGCAGATGATGTGGGTGCTCCATCAATGGGGTTTTTTTAAGGAGATAACTGGACAGCCATTTGTCTGAAATGGCACAGGGTCTCCTGCTTGAGGAGGGGGGTGGACTAGAACAGTGGTCGACAACCAGTGGGCCGGGGACCACTGGTGGTCTGTGAGAAAATTTTGGTGGTCCGCGGAGAAATGTCACCCCCCCAAAGCAACCCCCAAAGCAATTAATCCAGGCTGCATGGGAACAAGAGGCTTGCGTCACTTGCACTGCGAATAACACGAGGTAGTGAAGGGCGGAGTGGGGGACTTGCCCCACGTGCCTCACCTGGCTACCAGGCTGCTTCTTTCTGCATTGTTCTTCTTCTGCTTTGGGATTGCAGGATACTGTCTCCAGCTCCGTTCTCAGGAGGAGAGAGAGAGAGAGACTTTTGGCTTCATGCAAGGAAAGCAGCAGAAGCAGTAAAAATCTTTCTTTCTCTCCCCCAAACTCCGCCAGAAATGAGTCTTTGGGACCCTGCCAAGGCATCCTGCTCCAAGAGGCTGCGCCATTCTGGCAAAGTTTGAGGGAGAGAAAGAAAGACTTCTGCTGCTTATGCTGCTTTCCTTGCAGGAAACCAAAAGTCTCTCTCTCTCTCCCTCCCCCCCCCACCGAGAATGGAGCTGGAGACAGTATCCTGCGATCCCAAATAAAGAATGATCGATCGGTAGGAAATCGGGGTGGGGAATTTTCCTGCAGATTTTTTGGGGGGGATTTTCCCAGGGTCTCTGGTCCGTGGGATTTAAAATTACGAGTTTGGTGGTCCCTGAGGCCCAAAAGGTTGGCGATCCCTGGACTAGAACCCTTCCAACTCCATTATTCTGTTACTGTTAAATTCAAAGAGGGCCAAATAACTAGGGGGGGAGGTAACTTGATAGCAGTGTTCCAATATTTAAGGGGCTGTCCCAAAGAAGAGGGGGGTCAACCTATTTTTGAAAGCACCTGAGAGTAGGGCAAGAAGCAACGGATGGAAATTTATCAAGGAATTAAGCAACCTGGAATTAAGGACCAATTTTCTGACTGTGAGAACATTTAATCGATGGAACTCGCCTCTCGGAGTTGTGAGGTTTCCCAAAAGACATTGGACGACCCTTTGTTCCGGAATGGAGTCAGGTCTCCTGCTCGAGCAGGAGGTTGGACTAGATGACCTCCAGGGTCCCTTCCAAGCCTGCGACTCTACGGTGAAAAATGAAAAACTCAAAAGGCGTTTGAACTGTCTCAGGTCGCTCTGGAAAAGGACAGCTGGTTCTTTCTTAAGCCCCTGGATTAGGGCCCAGCTACCCTGTTGGTATTGTTCCTACTCCTTCGTCCAGACAGGTCCCCCACTCAACTCAGCCCCTACTATACCCTCTTACAATTTCCCACTGTATGAATGGCCGGAAGTGACTCATGAAGCCTGCAGCTTTGCTCTCTGTCCTGGTTTTCTGTCTCTGAAACAGACATCTCTCATCCGCAGTTGGTTCCTTCCCGAGATTAATTAGCTGGACGTGATTGGTTTTAAAGGAGGTTTTTAAATTGGAAAAACTAAGCCGTATGCCGAGGGTACCTTGCTTTGGAGCACTAATTTAATGCCGAGCTGAAATAGAACAATTTCTTTTGCCATCCGGAATATGCCTTCAGGACTATATCACTAGCCACTAGGGCGTGCACCCTGTGTTTAAAACAGAGGAAACTTTGATCCAAGTGCAAAGCCCGGCCCAGCCAACACGCGCACACACACACACACACACATACACCCCAAAGCACAAACAAAGGCACGCCTTCGCGGGACAAACATGTCCCAAATTATGATAATCGCCCCACCAAACACTTGGGTGTAACCTTCTACATAACTGTTTGCTCACCCGATCGCTCCTTCTTGCATTCCCACCCGGTTTAATTCCTCCGCCGCCTTCTTCTTCTTCTGACGAAGAATTTTGCAAAGCCAGGTGAGCGAGGATCAAAGCCGGGAAGGTTTACGTCCAGCCTCCCAATTTAATATCCCTACTAATTAGGGTCAGCGGCCAGACGTCCTAGCCAAGGATTGTGCTGAGCGGGGAACATAGCTAAGGTGGAACTCACTGCAACTTGAGGCGGGCCTCATGGACAGCACCGAATCCAAACAGCATCCAATTAGAAGAAAAGTTGTGGTTAGAGGAGGAACATTGTTCACTCCATCTTGAGGGTTTTAAAAAAAAAAAAAAACAAGGCGTTTTTATTTAGGTTTCATCTTGAGGTACACGTGCAGAGAAAAGTTAGAAAAATAGAAAAAAGAAAAAAAAGGGCAGAGAAGGGGAATATATATATATATGTATATGTATGTATATGTATATGTATATATGTTTTCGTAGATTTTCACGGGTAAAGGGATGTAGGTCTTGGTGTATTCAGGTCTTATCCCGTGCCAAGATACTCTCAATCTTACACGGGATAAGACCCAAATACACCAAGACCTATACACACACACACACACACACACACACACACACACATATATCTACTGTCTGTTTTGTAGCCTTTTTTTGTCTTGATTGGCTGGCAACATTGTGTTTTGTGTATTGGGGGCTTTTAGCACGGCTTGGCTTCGGGTGAATGGCTGGCTATCGTTTATTAGGAACCTAGGTAGGTGGCTGGCTGGGCTGTGTTTGGGCTGGAGGTATCGGGGGGGCGTCTGTTTGTGCCCAGATGTTTGCTTGGCTTGTGGTGTGGAGATTTTTTTGTTTGTGAGTGCAGGCTTCCAGATAATTGACAGTCGCTACAACTTTAAAAACACAACTATAATGAAATAAACGATAGCCGGCCATTCACCCAAAGCCAAGCCGCGCTGAAAGTCCCCAATACACGAAACGCAATGTTGCCAGCCAATCAAGACGAAAAAACGCTGCAAAACAGACGGAAGGCATTAGAAACACCGATCAAGCAGAACACAGCAAAACTCCCAAGACCAATAAACACAGACCAAGATTCCCAACCAATCAGGATGAAGAAAAAAAACCATTCTAACACAGCACGAGGCTAGCACCAAATTTAAAACAGAAACGGCTGCGAAAGCCCGACACACAGACGAACCCAATACACAAGCCTGATGATGGCAGATGAGATTCTGCCGAAACGTCGCTACAACTTTAAAAGCACAACTATAAAGACGTGGGAAAATACCCAAACAAAGCTGAATACCATAAATATAAATACCCGCGAAAACATAACAAAACACACACAATGCCTGCTCTTAAGATCCAGCTGTCTACAATTACTGTAGGCTCGAATCCCACCAGGCTCAAGGTTGACTCAGCCTTCCATCCTCTCCGGGTAGGTAAACTGAGGACCCAAGATTGTTGGGGGCAATTAGCTGACCTTGTAAAAATGCCGCTTAGTAATAAGCAGGCATATACAATGGAATGAAGGCTATTGCTGAGCGCATTGGGTTGTGCTCCAAAAATTGTAAGCAGCCCTGAGTCTTGGAGAAGGCGGCATATAAATGTAATTAAAAATAAAATAAAAAAAAATACACACACACACACACACATATATATATATATATATATATATATATATATATATATATATATATTCGTTGCTTAAGCAGATCACGGTTTAGCTTCCGGCATGGCCAGTGGTAAGAAATTCTGGGAGGCAACTGGACTTTCTGTTTTTTCTTTAAAATGTTTTGCTTCTCATCAAGAAGTTTCTTTGGCTCTGACTGGACGACTGAGAATCTCCATAGACATCTGGGAAGGGTAGTTTAACCATCTGTGGCTTGTCCCTGGATCTTTTTGGATTCACTTGATCGGACAACCGTTTGTCCAGAACGGTATAGGTCTCCTGCTCAAGCTGGGGGTTGGACTAGATGACCTCCAAGGTCCCTTCCAACCCTGATACACATCCTTGTTCACAACCGTGGCTCCGTGGTATCCGAAGCGGAACATCCAGATTCAGCCACAGTTCTGTCAACCTTGTGAACTCTCCAACTTCCTCTTTCTGCTATGTATTCAAGATGGACAGTGATTGATAGTATAATATTAATTATAATATAATATTCATATGTATAATATCTTTGTATTTATATGTTCAGGTATAGGTATATACATCTGTATGTATACAGCATGTCTGTGTGTTATTTTGAGAACAGGCAGCAGAATTTCATTTTTAATGGGTGCCACAGTCCCACGGGGGGGGGAAGGACAATAAAGGTTATTTTATTCCATGTTCTGTGAGACATACCTGAAATGCTTTCCCAGCATCCTTTGCAAGGCTTTTTTTCCCAGAGGTGGAAAGACTGAATCCAAATCCCAAAAGAGCCACAAAAGAAGGTCACATAAGAGAAGATTGTATTTTCCAGGAACCAAAGGTCACAAGCTGGATGGAAGTGCCAATTAATCTTGGCCTCAGCCGCCTGGAGTTACCTTGCGATAAGATGGGCGGCCAATAAATTTGATAAATAAAAAAAAAACCCTACACTTCCTGGTTGAGGACAATGGGCATATATGTACAAACAGGGAACAGCCGAGACAACTCAGAAATGGTGTAGGGTCTCCTGCTTGGGTGGGTGGGGGTGGGTTGGACTAGATGACCTACAAGGTCCCTTCGAACCCTGTTGATCTGTTAAAAGCCTTCGGATGAAGACAGTGGCCCCTCCCACCTTCCCGTTGACTCTAGCATGGAAGCTAACTCGCCACAAACATGCATGCACGTGACTTCACATGTTTGTTCAGTTGTACCTGAATTGCCTGCCACCTAGGAAGAAAAACAAACTCTGGAAAGTTAAAATTTGCTGTTGTGGGAATCTTTAGAAGCAGGTTGCACAATATAGTTGCAACTTTTAGCGGCTGAACTTGCCAGATAGCCCTAATTTCGCCCGTTTTGGGGGTTCACACAATGCATTGAATTTTAACAACCAGCTTGGTTCAGTGGCGAAGGTTAGAAACCAGGTGACTGGGAGTTCTAGGTCCGCCTGAAAGATGAAAGCTGGCTTGGGTACTTTTGGCCAATCACCAGGAGATGGGGAGTTCTAGTCCCATCTTAGACATGAATGCCGACTGGGTGACTCTGGGCCAATCACCAGGAGACTGGGAGTTCTAGTCCCACTGTAGGCATGAAAGCCGACTGGGTGACTTTGGGCCAATCACCAGGAGATGGTGAGTTCTAGTCCCACCTCAGGCATGAAAGCCAACTGGGTGAGTTTGGGCCAATCACCAGGAGATGGTGAGTTCTAGTCCCACCTCAGGCATGAAAGCAAACTGGGTGAGTTTGGGCCACTCACCAGGAGATGGTGAGTTCTAGTCCCACCTCAGGCATGAAAGCAAACTGGGTGAGTTTGGGCCACTCACCAGGAGATGGTGAGTTCTAGTCCCACCTCAGGCATGAAAGCCAACTGGGTGAGTTTGGGCCACTCACCAGGAGACTGGGAGTTCTAGTCCCACTGTAGGCATGAAAGCCGACTGGGTGACTTTGGGCCAATCACCAGGAGATGGTGAGTTCTAGTCCCACCTTAAGCATGAAAGCCAGCTGGGTGACTTTGGTCTAGTCCCTCCCTCTCTCTCTTTCAGCCCAACCTCACAGGGTTGTTGTTGTGAAAACAAAATAGCAGGAGAAAGGTGTAATGAGACCACTGCCTTGAGTTGCTCATAAAGTAATAGGAACAATTTTTTTAAATAATTCATCACCAGACCAGTTTGTGGATTCATCCCCCTCATGAAGGCCAGGAAAAGCAGCTTACGCTTCACCCCGACTTTTGCACGGATTTGTAGGTTTAACAGCTGAGCGTCCTTTAACCTGGTTATGCAAATACAGCCATTGTAGGCATATTGCAACAGGTTGGCAGAGCGTGATGGGAACAGAAATTAATTGCCAAGTGGGAGCCTTCAGATTAAGCGCTGGGAGGGGGGGTGGCGGGGAGAAGTTTGGATGGCGCCTTTATTAAACAAGTATTATGCATGGCTAATAAATATATCAGGCCAGTGATGGATTGGGCTCCTGCTGAGAGGGCTTCTGGGTCAAAAGCTGGGCTGAATCAACGCCAGCCAGTTGGGGAATCTAATCTGGGTGCTGAAAAGCAGCAGGCTGAACGACAAAAAAAGTCCTCAGTTTACAGCCCTTGAATGACTGTTCCAAAGTTATGCCGACACTGAAAGAAAGTGGACTTATGACTGTTTTTCACACTTACGACCATTGCAGCCTCCCCGGCAGTGGTCCCACGATCAAAATCCGGGCGTTTGGCCATCGTCCTGCATTTATGATGGTTGCAGTGACCCCTTTTTTGCATCCTTCTGACAAGCAGTCTCAAGGGAAAACCCAGATTCGTTTTAATCCTCGTGTTAGGAACTTTTCAAGGACGTAAAACGGGGCAAGAACTCATTCAACTGCCCTGCTTAGCAACAAAAAAAAAATATTGGGCTCAATTGTGGTCCTACACTGAGAACTGTGCCTGTAGATGCTCTTCCTTGAAAGGCACAATGGCCTAGCAAAAAAATCAGAATACAGCTGGAAGGGACCTTGGAGGTCTTCTAGTCCAGCCCCCTACCGAAGCAGGGGACCCTATACTGTTTCAGACAAATGACTGTCTAGTGTCTTCTTAAAAACAAGTTTGTGCATGTGTGTCAAAAGACAAGGCAGACTTAAAGTCATTTGGTCAATGAGGACAGTTTTTTTAAAAAAATAACCACCCTCATTGGCTTTTAGATTTCAACCTAGGATTTTCCCATCTGGGCTTATGAAGCCTCTACGAAAGCTTCTGATTTTTTTTTCCTGCAGGAATCAGGCAAAGCTCTCCCAAACATTTCCCAGACCCCCCCCTCCCTGCACTCCCTTTGTGTATCCTGTTTTCCAATTGCTTGTTTCCATAGAAGTATTTTAAAACAGGAAACTGCTGCCGTTGCAAATCAAATTGCCAGACTTTAGCAATGTCGTTTCTTGCACAAATGGCTGGCCCGTTTGCACAGGGATGGCAAAATTAACACACACCCCAGACGAATTTCACCAGGAGGGGTTTTCCCCTGCGTGCTCTTAACCCTCCCACCCCCACCCCACCCACAATCGCCTCTGCCTGACCCTCTTGGCAAACTGGGATTTGCGTAGACTTCCAAGCTTCTGCTTAAAAGGGTTTTCCTGGCTGGGGCTGCTGGGAAGGGTAGTCGAACGAAGATCCAAAGACAAGCAAACGCAGGCTCATAAACAAAAGAATTGAGCAATCTTTATTTCTTTATCAAGAGCCTTGAGGCAGAATATTTTCCACGCCCGTTTCAAAGGTCAGGGTAGTTCTCGCTTCTGGCTTTGCCACGGAAAACCCGAAGGCCAAGACCAAAAAGGCTGGGCCGAGCTGTGGAGGGTGAATACAGGCAAGGCAGCACCATGGATCTGGGTACCCCAAGGCTGGTCTTCCCCATCTCCCCTCCTTGACTGATTTAAAGAGTTTTGCAAGATTACAGCAGACTCAGCTGCACGGTTGTGTCCCCTCTTAACACCATGGCCCCCCTCCGCAAAAAGCTGAACCCAGATAAGGGCCTTCCAAGAACCCAGATCCCCAGGGGTTACTTTTTGGAGAAAGGAATGAATCACCTATTTTTTCAGATTGGGGTGGGCGTGAGTGCAGGAGCATCAAAAATTCACCCCCAAATTAAGAAACGCAGTAGTGCAGCTCATCATCTATATAGCATCTAACGGGTATTTTGGAATGAAGCAAAACAAGTCCCCTGAAACTTTAGATAAGACTTCCTTTTTAAAAACTAAAACGTGATTATTTTGGTCCAGAAGAGAAGTGCGACCCTGGATTTTGGTTCCAAAGAAAACGCCTTTAAAGGCCTTCAGAGGTTGGAGGCTAAGATCTTTTAAAAAAAAAAAAGTTTGGAGAAAGGCAGGCAAGATGGGGGATGCGTACCACCTTGTCTTTGGACAAGAACTGGTCCCAAATGGATGGAATATAATATATATATATATCAAGATTTGGGCATCCTTGGAGAAATGAAGGGTCGTGAGATGATGGAGAGGCAGGGGGGAAAAGTAATTCTTGGCTGAGGCAGGAAAAGCAGGAATGGGAATATAATGACCAAATAAACCCTAGAGGAATTTTTGTTGTAATATTTCAAAAACGGCCCAAAGGAATCTGGCGGAAGAAAAAATGGGAGAATCCAAAAGGATTGTTTCTTGAAGAAGAAACTCAGAAAAGTTCTCTGGGCATGGGGAAAGGAAGATTTTGGAGGAGGTGAAGGGGAAGGCTGGGACGGTGGGCTCAAAGGATCTGACGGGGCATCCCATAACCCGTCATGCCCGCCTGGGAAGCCCCTCGGTTTGTCCCCATCTGCAGCCCGATGACGTTCTGCCCCTCTCGGAGTTGGTCATCCGAGAAGGCCCGGCGGTTCTCCTGCGATTTCCTAAAGCAACACAGAGGGGGGAAAAAACAGAGTCTGAATGAAATTCCCAGGTTGAAAGGCAGTGCTGGCTTAATGGTGGTTTAAGGAAGAAACCCCAGGGGGAAAGGTGGACGCCTCAAGGGACAGCAATACGGGTGGTCCTCGACTTACGACCATTTGTTGACTGACGGCCTGAAGTTACGACGGCACTGAAAAAAGTGATTTATGATATTTTTCACACTTTAACGGCCATCGCAGCATCCCGGTCGCGGGATCAAAATTTGGATGCCGGGCAACAGGTGTGTACAGGTTGTCCTGGGCTTACAGCCACAACGGAGCCCAACATTTAATGTTGTTAAGTGAGGCATTTGTTGTTAAGTGAGTTTTGCTCCATTTCACGACTTTTCTTGCCTCCGTTAAGTGGATGGCTGTGGCTGATAAATTATAACGCGGCTGTTAAGCGAATCCGGATTCCCCATTGATTTCGCTTGGCAAAAAGCTCACCAAAGGGGGGGAAATCACGTGACTTTGGGGACCCAAGCAACAGTCATAAGTATGAACCCGTTGCCAAGCGTCCTGAGGTTTGAACATGTGACCACGGGGATGCTGCAACGGTCGTTAAGTGAGGAAAAATGGTCGTAAGTGAGGAAAAGTGAGGGAAAATAAGTCACTTTTCTTCCAGTGCCGTTCACTGTAACTTTGAACGGTCACTAAATGAACTGTTTTAACTCGAGGACTGACTGCATCTATGACAATTGAACTATCCTGGGGAGATGGAATCACTATTTCTAAACCTCTTCCCAGCTGGCTTCCAAGAAGCCCAGCCCATGGGGGAAGCCAGATTCACTTAATAACCGTACGATTCCCTTAACAACTGCAGTGATTAACATCTGGGCAACAATGGCTGTGAAGTGGGACGAAACTCACTCAATTGTGGTCGTAAGTCGAGGACTACCTATGCAATTCCAGGTGCCAGTTGTCACCTTCGAAGCCCTACCTGGCTTGGGGCCAGGACTGTCTTTGACCAGTTACATCTACCCCACCCACCAGAGAGGGAAGGCAGGGGGTGTTGGAGTCCCCTCTGTTTAAGATGCTCTATTTGGTGGGACCCGGAAGAAGGGCCTTCTCCGTGGTGGCTCCCTTCACACGACATCTTTCCTGATCGGTGGTGGGATTCAATTTTTTTTTACTACCGGTTCTGTGGGCGTGGCATGGCTTGGTGGGCGTGGCTTGGTGGGCGTGGCAGGGGAAGGATACTGCAAAATCCCCCTTCCCTCCCCACCCCACTTAACCTGCTTTACAGCTCCCTTCTCCTGTGCAGGGCAACCAAAGAAGACCCAGCCAATCAGCTGGGACTCGATGGGAGGCAGAGAAGAGATGGGGTTGGCGGGGCCAGTCAGAGCTGGGATTGGCCGGTTCTCCAGAACCTACTCAAAATTTACCCCGCTGGTTCTCCAGAACCGGTCTGAACCAGTTGAATAGCAATAGCAATAGCACTTAGATTTATATACCACTTTGTAAACTGCTTAGTGAGGGCTGGAAAGCACTGTAGAGTCAGCCTACTGCCCCCAACAATCTGGGTCCTCATTTTACCCACCTCGGAAGGAAGGAAGGCTGAGTCAACCTTGAGCCTGCTGGGATTTGAACTGCCAAATTGTAGGCAGCCGGCAGTCAGTAGAAGTAGCTTGCAGTACCGCACTCTAACCACTGCGCCACAGAGGCTCCTATTGAATACCACCTCTATCCCTGATTAGGAAGACCTGGTTCTGCCAGCAGGCCTGAGGGACCGCCCCCCCAGGGAGATACAGCACCCACTAATTGTGGCTGGTGTGATTGTTGTTGCCAAAGAGTAAGGTTTAATTGGGGTGTTGATTCCGCAAGCGGCCCAGAGTCACCCCGAGTGTGTCAGGCAGTCACATCAATTTGCTTAATAAAATAAACATAAATACCCCAGGCAGACCCTTGTGCCCATGCTTGGCTTTCCAATCAATACAGAAACCTGGCTGACAAGCCCACTTACTTGGGGAACCAGTTGGGGTCTCCCACGAAGAAGCCATCGTCTTTGGAGACTGCCAAACCACCCAGGTTCATCAGGGTCCTCTGAACGCAGGCCATGTTCTTCCCTGCAGGGTGGAAAGAGGTCAGGAAGGATTTACCGGCGTCGCTTCCAGTCCATTGTCCCAAAGGTGTTTTTCCAGGAGACAACTGGACCTTTCTTGTTTTTTTGTTTGAAGATGTTTTGCTTCTCATCAAAGAAGCTTCTTCACTTATGACTGGATGGTGGAGAATGGAAGGATTTATATTCCTTGCAGGCAGCTGGTCATTTGCATCCTTTTAGAGGGTCGTCGAGGCCACTTGGAGGCTTATCTGTATCCTCAGGGTCACCTGAGTGGTTTCAGCAGATCCAAGAAGGCTCCCCATCCTATTTGCACCACTCAGGTGACTCTAAGGACGCACATAAACCTCCAAGTGGCCTCAACAACCCTCTAAAAGGATGCAAATGACCAGCTGCCTGCAAGGAATATAAATCCTTCCATTCTCCACCATCCAGTCATAAGTGAAGAAGCTTCCTGGATCAGAAGCAAAACATCTTCAAACAAAAAACAAGAAAGGCCCAGTTGCCTCCTGAAAAAACACCTTTGTGGCAACCACAACCTGGGTGACTGAGAATCTCTACAGACTTCCAGTCCACTGGACTTCAAATCCTAACCTCATTCTCACAACCGCTTGCATTCTGCAGAAGGATTCAAAACCCTGAACCTTTTTCTCGCAAATGGCTGTTCACACGGCTTTCCCTGAATACCAAGGACTGATTTCTGCTGCTAAGCAAGGCAGGCTAATGTGGCTCCACGTTACGACCTTTCTCCCCACAGTCGTTCACTTAACAATTGCGGCAGGGAAAGTCATAAAACGGGGCAAAAAACTCACTGAGCAACTGGTCTTGCTTAGCAGTTGCAATTTCTGGCTGATTAATGATGGTAAAATGAGGACTATCTATATTTGCCTCTGTCCATTCTGTCCCCAGTTCTCAAATTTTCCAGTGAAAGGAAAAAGAGAAATTTAGTTTCTAGCCATGCCTTAAAAACAAAACAAGGGCTTCATTTCCCCTTAAGTGTTGCAACATAAAATCCAAACAGTATTATAGTTTTGAAAACATCCATTAAAATCAGATACCTTTTGAAAACAATACAAAAAGTGAGTATCAAAACATTTAATGCTACAAAAATGACTTTGGGTAGAAACTTGAGAGTATGCAACTAACAGAAAACTGCAAATAGGCTGGTTTTTAACAGGCTGCCTCATCTCCCTTAAAAGTCAAGAAAAGAAAGAAAGAAGAATTTGCAAAATAGAGATACCCCACTATAGCTCAAATAGACTTGGCATGAAACAGTGTTTCTCAACCTTCACCGCTTTAAGATGTGTGGACCCAGAATTCCCCAGCCAGCATATTTTAATATTTCTGGACTTCCATTCCCAGAATTCCCCAGCCAGTATGCTTTTAAAATGGGTGGACTTCAACGCCCAGAATTCCCTAGCCACTGCCATATTTCTGTTTTTTTCCCTTTTTTCCTGGTTTCTGATGACTACAGACGAGTGAGACAGCGAGGCACCATTAACAAAAAACCCTTTTAAAACTCTTTTTAAAATTTTCTCTTTTTTAAAAAAGCAGAAGATTCAACCTCTCATTGCCCAACTTGGGACTTGTGGATAGGATAGGGTGTAGAATATAGAATAGAATATAGACTAATGGAATTGGAAGGGAGGTCTTCTAGTCCAACCCCCTGCCTCTTTCCTTTTGAAACATACCTTCCCACAAATCCACGGTTTGGAACATGTCTGACGCCATGGTGCCGTAGTTCTCGGCCGCGCGTAAGAATTGAGAAATCTGCTCCATTTGTTTGAAGGCCATGTTGAAAGACTGGATCTTGGTCACGGGTCCCTTGCCCTTAGGATACAGGCTGTTGATGAGCCGGCAGAGTACCTAAGGAGAACAGGAAGATTTAATTTCCTTGTTCCCCTTGCTGGTTGTCTTAACTTCTCCGTTCAAGAGTCAAAAACCAGATGGAGTGGGTCTCCTTGAGCCAAAAAATGTGATGCATAATACTCTGGATGTGATTTATGGCAGATTTGAGGTCTCTGCCATAAAGCTTTACAAAATGATTGGTCAAATGGTCATTTTTGTGCGTGTCTAAATATCAAGGAGCAAGTTGCTAATCCCTATTAGAAAAACATGCATCTAAAAATCTCTTCTCTACTAAGTGATCAGTCAAATGGTGATTTTGTGTCTAAATGTCAAGGGAGAGGTTGCTAATGCCTATTAGAAAAGTGTGAATCTAAAAAAAGCCTCTGTTTTTCTCCAGTAAATGATCAGTCAAATGGTGGTTTTGTATCTGAATGCCAAGGAAAAAGTTGCTTATTAGTATGGCTCTAAAAATCTGCTCTGCTTTATGGCTTGCACTAATGATGCCATAATAGTAGCCTAGCTTTTTTTAAAATGATTTATTTAAAAAGCCCACAAGAGAGTTTCAAAGTATTTATATTTGCATCAACATCTGGAGTCTTTTCCATGCCTCTCCCCTGACTTTATATAACTAATTTAACAAGAGCTGTTCGAACTTATTCTTTTAATGCAAATTCTTCCCTTTAGGCCTTACAGTTTTCCCAACATGGGTGGGCTTCATTCATGTACTATTTTTTTTTCTTTAAATCTTCCACCCTTTTGCCAACTCCGCGGTGGATTTGACCAAAATACCCTCTGACATAATTTTTCAAGAGCCAGTTCTGCTTCATCTAATGCAGCAAGAGCAGGCAGAGGGGAAAGAATAGAGACAATTTAGCCAAAATAATAATAATAATAATAATAATAATAATAATAATAATAATAATAATAATTCCTCACCGTGCCATCTTTCAGCCATTTCTGGAAATTGTCTTTGCCCGGTTCAGGTTCCCCGACATCTGGCCCACACTGGGCCTTGATCCATTGGATGAGAATCTGTTCCAGCTCAGGATCATACTGTCGGTCGATCTTTTGCTGAACCTCCCGACTGAGTCCATAAGCAGGGCCTCGGTTCGCCATGACGGTGAAGGTGGGTGGGTGATGGATTTCCAAAAATGTGATCTGGGAGAGAGAGAGAGACAAAGACAATCTTAGGATTAAATGATTGAATATTCCAGAATTTATTAAGGTACAAGACAGGGTATCTCAATCACAGCAACTTTGAGATGGGTGGATGTCAACTTCCCAACCAATGTACTTTAAGATAGATGAATTTCAACCCCCCAGAATTCCCCAGCCAATGTACTTTAAGATAGGTGGACTTCAACACCCAGAATTCCCCAGCCAATGTAGTTTAAGGTAGATGGACTTCAACACCCAGAATTCCCCAGCCAATGTAGTTTAAGGTAGATGGACTTCAACACCCAGAATTCCCCAGCCAGCCTGCTTTTAAGAAGAATAGACTACAACTCCCTGATTTACATCCATGTTGGCTGGGGAATTCTGGGAGTTGAAGTCCACAGGTCTTTAAAGCTGCCAATTTTGGACATTCCTGGTGTAAATCCAAGGATGTCAATCAAAGCACAGCAAGGAAAACCCAAGTGTATGCAATAAAAACTTGCAACGGGGCAAGTGACTCTTGATCTTTTGCTGATCGTGGTCAGTGGAGGAAGGAGCCTAGGTGAAGGAAGAGCTGTTTTGTCATGCTGGGTCTCTCTCAACCACCTGTCCTGACGTGCTAAATCTTAGCACAGCAGCTGGACGTCAGGTGAGAATAGCTCTCTGTATGTGCTTAGGGTCCTCCTTCTGACACCATCCAGATTGGCATCAGGAGCCAAGCGGGTGAAAAAAAACGCTTTGGTCTGGATTCCTATCTCAGCAGGCCTGGCAACACCCCATCTTTCTTACTCAGCAGGGAGGGGCGGGGCAAACCTTCCGATGAGACTTGAAACCGGATCCTCTGAGTCACTTCTACCCCCCTGATCACAAACAGCCGATCCGGATCCAGCTGGAGAAACGAAGCTGGGCCTGTCCTTTTCTCTTATCCAAGCCTTGGATCAGTTCCTCCTGGTGGGTGTGGGGGAGGCTGGGTTGCGCCCACCTGCTTGCCAGCCACGAGGCCAGGAATTGTGAGTTGGAGTACAGGTGGTCCTCGACTTAGGACCCCAACGGAGCGCCAAATTTCCGTGGTTAAGCAAGACTGCTGTTAAGCGAGTCTCAACCAATTTTACAACCTTTTTTTTGTGTGTGTGTGTGTGGGTGGACAAAAAGGATATTGAGATTTTGGGACGAGTGCAGAGAAGAGCAAAACAGATGATTAAAGGTCTGGAGACTAAAACATATGTCGGAATTGGGTGTGGTTAGTGTAGAAAAAAAGACGGACTAGGGGGGACATGATAGCAGTCTTCCAGTATTTGGGGGGCTGCCAGAAAGAGGAGGGGGCCTACTTATTCTGCAAAGCACCACAAAGGAAGACAGGGAATAATGGATGGAAACTAACCAAGAAGAGAAACAACCCGGAATTAAGGAGAAACTTTCTAACAGGGAGGACAATCAACCAGTGGAACAGATGGCCTCCAGAAATCATGGGTGCTTCATCACCAGAGGTTTTTAAGAAGAGACTGGACAGCCATTTGTCTGGAATGGTGTAGGTTCTCCTGCCTGAGCAGGGGGCTGGACTAGAAGACCTCCAAGGTCCCTTCCAATTTCCTGATAATTAGAACAATTAACCAGTGGAGCAGCTTGCCTTCAGATGTTGTGGGTGCTCCATCAGTGGAGGTTTTTAAGAAAAGACTGGACAGCCACCTGTCTGAAATGGTCTCCCCTGCTTGAGTAGGGGGTTGGACTAGAAGATCTCCTAAGGTCCCTCCCGACTCTACTCTGACTGAATCCTGAGATTTCTCATTTGAAGAGCCCACCTTACAAGCTGTTGGAAAAAGAGTCCCTCGGGGGCCTGGCGCACCCTAATTGCATGTGCCCGCCTTCTCTCCTTCCCCCCCACCCCTTGCAGGACAAAATGGATTCCAAGGCTCAAAGCTGGGTTACATCAGCTTTACCTGGGGGCAAATCAAAGATGTTCTCCTGTGATTGGAGGGAACACCCGTTAATGGCTCTTCTCAGCCTCTCCTCCCTTCCTCAGTCCAATTCTTACATCATGAGCCTCGTGGCTTTGTTTAAAATTTTCCTCTGTATCCAGTTCCAAATCTGATAAATGGGGAGCCAAGTTTCTCACAGGGTAGGGAAAGCGGTCTCAAGGCAGAGACGCTTCGGCTAATCGTCTTTAAAAAAAAGGCACGCATCGCAAGCAGCAGAATCTTTCTAACGCTCCTGGGTAGGTGAGCGGGTACAAGGTCTGAGATACCTCTCCGTGGGTGGATTTCTCACCAGACAGTTTCCGTGGGAGTTGCAGACGGACTGGCAGCCCCTGATCAATAAGATCAGGCCGCGGGAGTTTTTCCAACATTTTTCTCTGGCGTCCCCATCAAGGCATAGATGAGGGACAGCAGGAAGGAGGCAGAAAAACAGCTATTAGCCTTAGACATTGAAATTGGCTGGGTGACTTTGGGCCAATCACCAGGAGACGGTGAGTTCTAGTCCCACCTTAGGCAAGAAAGCTGGCTGGGTGACTTCGGGCCAATCACCAGGAAACGGTGAATTCTAGTCCCACCTTTGGCAAGAAAGCCGGCTGGGTGACTTTGGGCCAATCACCAGGAGACGGTGAGTTCTAGTTCCACCTTAGGCAGGAAAGCCAGCTAGGGGACTTTGGGCCAATCACCAGGAGATGGTGAATACTAGTCCCACCTTAGGCAAGAAAGCTGGCTGGGTGACTTTGGGCCAATCACCAGGAGACGGTGAGTTGTAGTTTCACCTTTGGCAAGAAAGCTGGCTGATAAGTTAATAATATCAACTTATCTGTAAGGACATACTATCCTTTAGACAAATGTTTCTCAAACTTTCAACTGGGTGGATTTCATGTCCCGGAATTGGAAAAAAAACAGATTTTTTAAAAAAAGGAATCCCTTCAAGCAAGCAACTTGCAGGGGGGAAAAAAAGAGGAGAGAGCCACACAAAAATTTTGCGCTAAAGGGAAACGGAAATATTGAAGGGACGGAGAAAGGCTAACTCCTCTGGCCAAGATGCACAGTGGGCTTTTTTTAAAAAAAATGTAAATGCAGGTCGGTTCCCACAGCCATGCCAACTTTCCAGCCCCCCGTCCTCAGGGGCCTACCCAGACCACCCGCTGGCATCCATTGTCCCTTCCTCAGACAACACTACAGCCTTTGTTTCTGGCCCCAAGGAGGCCGCTTCTGCTCTTGCAAAAGGGGCCCAGCTTACAGCACCACTTTTGTGCCCTAAGAAAACCTGGGCTGATTTGTCCTTTTAATATCCTGAAAAATAACTCTGTCCCCCCCACCTCCTTTCAAGCTGAGATCAAATCAGGCAACGGCTGAATTATGAGAATCAATTATAATTACGAATTAATTATACGTAGTATTGTAGGGCTGGAAGAAACCTCAGGGGTCTTCTAGACCAGGAGTCTCCCAAGCTTGGCAACTTTAAGCCTGGAGGACTTCAACTCCCAGAATTCCCCGGCCAGCACTTGGGAGTTGGAAGTCCTCCAGGCTTAAAAGTTGCCAAGCTTGGAGACTCCTGGTCTAGACCAATCCTCTGCTCAAGGCAGGAGACCTTACACCATCCCGTACGGTCTATTTTTGCAAAACCTCCAGTGATGGAGCACCTCTGGAGGCAAATTGTTCCCCTAGTTAATTGTTCTCCCTGTCAGGAGATTTCTCCTTAATCCTAGCTTGGATCTTTCCTTGATAAGCTTCCATCCTTTGCTTCTTGTCCTACTCTCTAGTGCAGAGGTAGGCAACTATGGCCCCTTTAAGATCTGCGCACTTCAACTCCCAGAATTCCCGAACCAACTTCCAATTCTGGAAGTTGAAGTCTACAGATTGTAAAGGGGCCATAGTTGCCCACCACTGCTCTAGTGCTTTGGAGAATAGGTTGAGCCCCTCTTCTTTGGGGCAGCCCCTTAAGTACCAGAAGACAGCGATCATGTTACCCCCTCCCTCATCCTTCTCTTCAGTTGGCTGGACGTACCTAGCTCCATCAACTGTTCAGCGTACAGTTGAGCCTCCAGACCCCTAATTCATCTTTGTTGCAGCCTGGAATTGCATTGGCTGCTGCAGCACACGGCTGGCTCATGCTCCAGTGGTTGTTTGCCTAACTAGGACATGTTTTGTGGAGCCTTTTCTGATCAAAATAGCAAGAGCCTTGGTGGTACAGGCTGTTAAACGCCTAGCACTTAGCTCCAGCTGCCTGCAATTAGTGCAGGCTCGAATCCCACCAGGCTCAAGGTTGACTCAGCCTTCCATCCTCCCGGGGTAGGTAAACTGAGGACCCAAAGATTGTTGGGGGCAATAAGCTGACTTTGTAAAAATGCCGCTTGGGGGTGGGGGCAAAAGCCCTAATAATAAGCAGGCATATACAATGGAAGGAAGGCTATTGCTCAGCACATTGGGTTGTGCTCCAAAGATTGTAAGCCGCCCTGAGTCTCCGGAGAAGGGCAGCATATAAATGTGAATTAAAAAAAAAAATTTTCCAATCCCAAGTCCTGAAAAGGGGGTATGTACATTCTGACATCCAGATGGGAAGTCCCAAAATCATTAGCAAGTTGGCTGGCTGAAATGGGCTGCAACCAGAGGTGGTATTCAGCCAGTTCTGACAGGTTCTGGAGAACTAGTAGTGGAAATTTTGAGTACTTCAGAGAACCGGCCAATACCGCCTCTGACTGGCCCCACCCCATCTATTCTCTGCCTCCCAAGTCCCAGCTGATTGGCTGGGTCTTCTTTGGTTGCCCTACACAGGAGAACGGAGCTGGAAAGCAGGTTAGTGGGGTGGGACGGGCATGGATTTTGCAGTATCCTTCCCTTGCCATACCCACCAAGCCACTCCCACAGAACCAGTAGTAAAAAAATTTTGAATCCCACCACTGGCTACAACTCCCAGAATTCCCTTGTGTGTTGGCTAGGCCAACTGGGTTTGCACGTTCAGGTTACTTCAAAGGGGAAAAGGAGGCCGGCAAATACTATCCAAGTCCTATGAACTCATGATTTGCTTAATGATGGTTTAATGAACAAGATCCAACGGCCAACATGCTTTAATCAAGTCAGGGGAAGACTTAGCAAGCACACTTACCCAGCAGACTTAAGTTTCCTTAATTTATTATCATTATTTTTTAATGTTGGCTTAGTGGGCCATGTAAACCCAGAACGTGGCTGAGTTTTGTGGCCAGTTTCAGTGGGCCACCACAGCCAAGGTGGGAAAAGAAAACAGAGCAAGCCACGTTGCGCCCTGAAGGAACAAGACGGCTTCAAGATTTGATTCTGCAACGGGAGGAAAATGTAGCGAACAGACCCAAGTTGGTGCAAAGGAAGTTGGAAGGAGAAAATTGACAGTTTCCTGGAAAGAGGAAGAAGAATGAGAAAGGGGTGATTTTGGAGTTGCAAAGTTGCAATATTGTCCCCATCGAACTACAGGTAGTTCATTTGGTGACCATTCAAAGATAGAATGGCACTGGAAAATGTGACTTTTGAGTGTTTTTCACATGTACGACCGTTGCAGGCATCCCCGTGGTCACGTGATCAACATCCAGGTGCTTGGCAAGTGACTCGTATTTATGACGGTTGCGGTCTCCCAAGGTCACGTGATCCCTCCCCCTACCTTTTTTTTTTGCAATCAAAGTCAGTGGGTTCACTTAACAACCGGGTTACCACATGATCAACTGCACGGATTCACTTAACGAGGCTGTCAAAGAAAGGCCATAAAATCTGGCAAAACTTGCTGGGCAAATGCTTCACACTTAACAACAACTGAAATTTTGGGGCCTGACCGTGGTCATAAACCAAGGACTACCTGCAGCCCAGCAAGAAAAGCCTCTGCAACGGAGGGAGATTAAGTCCCAGAGCAACACAACAAGAAGGACAACATTAAAAAAAAAAAAAAGAGGAATAAGCCCAGAAGCAGAACTTCAGATATGAAACAGGAAACTAAGAATTATAAGCAAAGTGGAGACCAGGGAGGGGAGGAAAAACTCAACCAGAAATGGAGCAGTGTGCAAAACAGGATGTGTGTGTATGTAGCCCGGGAGGTGAGAGATCACAACTGGTAGCTGTTGTCACTGAAAAGCAATCCACAGACCTGCTCCTGTCCCCACCCCATCGTTGACAAATGTAAGCCAACCCTCCAAGTATGCCTGTCTTTGACAGCACTCCTCTGCAACCCAACAAGACAGACACACACTCCAGAGGGTAATTAGGACTGCAGAAAGAACAATGGCTACCAACCTGCCTTCCATGGAGGACTTGTATGCTGCACGAGTCAAAAAGAGGGCTGTGAAAATATCTACAGACCCCTCACATCCCGGACATAAACTGTTTCAACTCCTACCCTCAAAACGACGCTATGGAGCCCTGCACACCAGAACTAGACACAAGGACAGTTTTTTCCCCAACGCCATCACTCGGCTAAACAAATAATTCCCTCCACACTGTCCAACTATTACAAAGTCTGCACTACTATTAATCTTCTCATCACTCCTTATCGCCCATCCCCTCCCACTTGTGACTCTATGACTGTAAGCTTGTTGCTTGTATCCTTACGATTTTTGACTGTTTCCCAGTATGATTTGATTGCTTATTGTACCCTATGACTCTTATTAAGTGTTGCACCTTATGATTCTTGACTCTTGATGAATGTCTCTTTTCTTTGATGTACACTGAGAGCATTTGCACCAAGACAAATTCCTTGTGTGTCCAATCACACTTGGCCAATAAAGAATCCTATTCTATTCTATCCTATCCTATCCTATCCTATCCTATTCCATCCCATCCCATTGCGTTAAACCACAGTGGGCTCTGCTTTGGTTTTGAATTGGCCTGCGGTTAAAAAAAAACAAAAACCAGATTTTAGGGGCTTTAGCAGGGTGCAACCCAAACCACAGCTTTTCTGGAGAAACCTTGATTTTGCATAAATCTGGAAGGGGAAAAAAACATCTCTTTTTCTCCCAGGCAGTGAAACTTCAACCACATTATGGCTGTTATGCAAAACAGACGTTTGGCAGTTCTTGGCTGGTGCTTTGGCATCGGGCCGAAGTTTGGAAATCACCTGAAACTAATCCACCTTCTTGTGTTTGGCTTCTGCGTGGAAGCAGCCCTTCCATGGGGTTTTTTCTGGGGGGGGAGGGGAGGAAATCTCTCTGCGAATGTTTACTAGTCTTCTCAAAGCCAAGGAGGCTCAGAAACCGGGAAAGTGTCTTAAAAAGTGCCATCCCGCTGGTAGAACTCTGCATTTTTGAGAATGACAATATAGGTAAGTCCTTAAATTATGACCACCGTTGCAACTTGAATGTCCATTGCTAAGCAATAACACTTGGCACTTAATACCACTCTATAAAGCCTCAGTAAAACTACAGGTGGAGTATTGCATCCAGTTTTGGACACCACACTATGAAAAAGGATGTTGAGACTCTGGAAGGAGTGCAGGGGAGAGAGATCAAGATGATTTAGGGGACTGGAGGTTAAAACATATGAAGAACACTTGCAGCAACATGGCTAGTCTAGGGAAGAGAAGGACCAGGGGAGACAGGATAGCAGTCTTCCAATATTTGAGGGGCTGCCCCAGAGAGGAGGAAGGGGGTCAAGCTATTTTCCAAGGCCAGACAAGGAATAATGGATGGAAACTGATCAAGGAGAGATTCAACCTGGAAATAAGGAGAAACTTTCTGACAGTGAGAACAATCAACCCATGGAACAGAAGTTGCCCTCAGATGTTGTGGGAGCTTCATCCCTGGAAGCTTTCAAGAAGAGACTGGACTGCCCTCTGTCAGAAATGGTGTAGGGTCTCCAGCTTGGGCAGAGGGTTGGACTAGATGACCTACAAGGTCCCTTCCAACTCTGCTAATCTGTAAAGGATATTGAGACTCTGGAAAGAATGCAGAGAAGAGCAGTCAGGGTGATTAGTGGATTGAAGACCAAAACATACAAAGAATGGTTGCAGGAACTGGGCCTGGCTAG
Source organism: Naja naja (assembly GCA_009733165.1). Taxonomy (NCBI): domain Eukaryota; kingdom Metazoa; phylum Chordata; class Lepidosauria; order Squamata; family Elapidae; genus Naja; species Naja naja. The sequence continues at coordinate 8,984,147 of CM019166.1, forward strand.
TCTAGTGAAGAGAAGGACCAGGGGAGACAGGATAGCAGTCTTCCAGTGTTTGAGGGGCTGCTCCAGAGAGGAGGAAGGGGTCAAGCTATTTTCCAAAGCACCTGAAGGCCAGACAAGGAATAATGGATGGAAACTGATCCAGGAGAGATTCAACCTGGAAATAAGGAGAAATTTTCTGACATTGAGAACAATCAACCGATGGAACCAAAGTTGCCTTCAGAAGTTGTGGGAGCTTCATCCCTGGAAGCTTTCAAGAAGAGACTGGACTGCCCTCTGTCGAAAATGGTGTAGGGTCTCCTGCTTGGGCGGTGGGGGGGGGTTGGACTAGATGACCTACAAGGTCCCTTCCAACTTTGTTAATCTCTAAAGGATGTTGAGACTCTAGAAAGTGTGCAGAGAAGAGCAACCAGGATGACTGGAGGCTAAAACATAGGATGAACGGTTGCAGGAACTGGGCCTGGCTAGTCTAGGGAAGAGAAGGACCAGGGGAGACAGGATAGCATCTTCCAATATTTGAGGGGCTGCCAAAGAGCATCTGAATTTTGATCACATCATCCTGGGGATGCTGCAGAGGTTGAACTGAAAAATCGGTCGTAAATCCCATTTCTCAGTGCCTTTGAAACTCTGAACAGTCACTAAACGAGCCATTGTAAATCGAGGACTCCATGTTCATGGTTGTACAGAATTAAGGAAATTTCCTGGTGCTAATCAGTCAGGGTCTGCAAATCCCATCCCAGCTGGCTGTCCAAAATAAAACACTGCAACCAGGGTCCAGGGCTTAGCAAACCGAGTTAAATTTAACCGAGTTAAAGGGCCTTGGTGGCTCAGGCTGTTAATTGCGTGCACTTAAGTTCCAGCTGCCTGCAATTACTGCAGGCTCGAATCCCACCAGGCTCAAGGTTGACTCAGCCTTCCATCCTCTCGGGGTAGGTAAATTGAGGACCCAAGATTGTTGGGGGCAATAAGCTGACCTTGTAAAAATGCTGCTTAGTAATAAGCAGGCATATACAATGGAATGAAGGCTATTGCTGAGCACACTGGGTTGTATCCCAAAATTGTAAGCCGCCCTGAGTCTCCGGAGAAGGGCGGCATATAAATGTAATTTAAAAAAAATAAAAATTCAAGGAAGCTCCAGGAAGGAAGTTTGAATCTGCAGAAAGTTTAAAGATTCTCCTTCAGGGCGTGGCGTGTCATTAATAATTGAAGAAAAACACACCAAGTGCAGCACTGCACTTGAGGCTTGGGTAGCTATTAGCAGGGTGACCTCAGAAGGTTCAAAATGTGGCATTATCGGGGGGGGGAGAAGGAGCTGACGTTGGTTAACACCCCAAAACCACACCACTGGCACAGGAAGGAGTGGAGTAGAGAGATGTGTAAGTCAGAAGCCGCAACAGTTGGCGAGTAACTTCCTGAGTTCCCCCCCACACCCCCTCCTTTTAAATATACAAAGTCTTGTTGTAGCAACGGGATTTGTATTTATTTTTCCGCAGGGTTTTCGGGATGCTAAACGGTCCCAGTCCAGCCACCGATTTCCGTTTCGCTAGCCAGAGAGATGCATTGGGGGAAGTTCACAGGCAGGGCACAAGTTGCAAATAACATTTTTCCATCGGCTTTCTGCCCCCGTAATTGCAGGTAGACTGTGCCTAAGCTGGGAGGTTCCACCGCCAAAGCGCTTCAGCGAAACCTAACTTTAGAAGGAACCTTATTTCAATCCAGCCGCAGTATTTGACCTAACGAGGAACTTCTGTTCTGGCCAACGGTGATTGTATTTGTTTGTTTGTTTGGACTTGTATGCCGCCCTGTCTCCCGAAGGACTCAGGGCGGCTCACATCATAAAAAACACACAATACAAAAGATTGAAATTATTTAAAAATTATTAAACCCAATTCAAGCCAAACAAATTGAAGGAGCCTTGGTGGTGCAGGCTGTTAAATGCCTAGCACTTAAGTTCCAGCTGCCTGCAATTAGTGCAGGCTCGAATCCCACCAGGCTCAAGGTTGACTCAGCCTTCCATCCTCTCGGGGTAGGTAAAGTGAGGACCCAAGATTGTTGGGGGCAATAAGCTGACTTTGTAAAAATGCCGCTTAGTAATAAGCAGGCATATACAATGGAATGAAGGCTATTGCTGAGCGCATTGGGTTGTGCTCCAAAAATTGTAAGCTGCCCTGAGTCTCCGGAGAAGGGCGGCATATAAATATGAATTTTAAAAATTTTATCTAAAACCCAAAAGACACTAACATTTAAAAAGCTAAAAAAAACCTCAGTCCAGGCCGGTTTGTTCGAATAACCATGTCTTTAGGCCGCGGTGGAAGGAGCGGAGGTCGGAGGCCAATCGTAGCTCCAGGGGCAGCTGGTTCCATAGAGTGGGTGCTCCCACAGAGAAGGCCCTACCCCTGGGGGCCGCCAGCCGACACTGTCTGGCTGATGGCACCCCAAGGAGGCCCCGTCTGTGGGCGCGCACCGGGCGATGGGCATTCGATGCTGGCAAGAGACGTTCCCACACGTACCCCGGCCCCAAGCCATATAGGGTTTTATAGGTAAGTACCAGCACCTTGAATCTCACCCGGAGGGCAACCAGTATGACTTTAGAGTACCGCAATTTGGGGATGCAAGATGAAAAAAGAAATTCAAATGCAAAATTTTGGATGCAACCCCCCCCCCCCCAAAACTGGGAATGCTGTGATGGTCAGAAATGTGAGGATCTATTTATTTTATCAATTGCCAGATAGAAAAATAGGAAAATGAAATATATTACAATATAAATTTAATGCAATAGTAAATATAATACAATAATAAAGATATAATTGATTATTATGGAACAATATATATGTTCCATATATATTGTATATATCATTATATATATATATATCTCATATATCATATATCATATTATATAAATTATAATGTGAATCAGAACTAGTAAAGACAGATTTGCTCTAAAAGGATAATGTGAACCTGCAATTAAAGTCTGATGATGATGTAATAATAACATAGCATGACATGGAAAGTTGATTAATATAACTTGAATATAAATTTAAGTTTAAGAGGGAAAGACTATAGATACTGTGCACAGGACATATGTACCAACCGACACACTGTACAATTGAAAGAAGGTTTTATTCGTTGTTGTATGTTTATGTTTGTTGTCAAAAAATAAAAAAAAAATGTTTACAAAAAAAAGGAGAAATGTGAGGACCTGTCAAAGTCCCTTCTTTAAGTGCTGCTGTCACTTTGAATGTTTGATGAATGATTGGTCATAAATTGAGGGCTACCTGTATTCTGCCTGTATAATTTCCATCTCTAGTTTGCCTCTGCTGGGTCACAGGAAGGAAGCTACAGGTAATCCTTGACTTACAACCATTTGTTTAGTGACCGTTCCAAAGTTACAACGGCCCCGAAAAAGAAATGACATGACCCTTTTTCACACTTACGACCACTGCAGCATCCCCTTTAGCCACACAATCAAAATTCAGAGGGGCCAGATCCACTTAACGACCGTGTGACTAAACCGTTTCAGCTTTTAACGAGGGGGCAAGAAATGGGGCAAAACTCACTTAACCACCCGTCTGGCTTAGCAGTTGGAAATTTTGGGCTCAGCTGCGGTTCTAAGTCAAGGACTGCCAGCCCTTGTGGCTTTTAACCCATTCATGAAAGCACAGGAGGCGGTGTGAATGAACGCAGCCTACCTGGGCAGGTCGGGAGACAAAACAGACCAGCAAACTAGGCTTGATGCAATGGGAATTACCTTGCCTGCCTGCCCACCCAGAAAGTCCCTTCTGCCAGCAGAGCTGGGTTGGCTCACACCCACACATCCACACACACACACACAAACTCAGAACATAAATTCCTACCTTGCCACAGATAAGGAAGCAGGAAGGATTAAAGCCACACCCAGTTTTCTCAGCCTTGCAGTTCAAAAATTTAAAAGAAGTTCAGGATTGACTGATTAGCCACACTCTGTGTGTGTGTGTTTGTGTGTGTAATAAACCCTTCCATGCCTGAAAAGAGAGAGACAAAGCTAGCAACCATGTCCTCCTCCCCAACTCTTTCTCCCCAAAACCAATTTCTGTTCTGATTTTGCTTTTCTGATCATGTTTCGGCCATTTTTTTCCAAACCTCAAGCAACCTTAAGATGGGTGGACTTCAACTCCCAGAATTCCCCCTTGCCCCCAGGACAGTGCAACCGCCATAAATACAGGTAGTCCTCAACTTACACCAGTTCATTTAGTGACCGTTCAAAGTTAACAGCGCTGGAAATGTGACTTATACGTGTTTTTCAGTTATGACCGTTACAGCATCCCCACGATCACATGGTCGAAATTCGGACGCTTGGCCACTGGTTCATACTTACGACGGTTGCATCGTCCCTGGAGGTCACGTGATCTCCTTCTGCGACCTTCTGAAAAGGTTTCTGATTCACTTAACAACCAGAAATACAGGAAGTGACAAAATGGGCCCGTTTTTCGGCCTACAAAAGGCTGCAGTGGCTTCCCTCAAGCCTCTGGAAGGCTGAAAAAGGCCCGAAAATCACCCAGGAGGCGCGTGCATGCACAGTGCAGGGAAGGGGGCAGCGGGAGGGGAGGGGAAGATCGCGTGTGCATGCGCAGGGGCGTGGGGGGGACCCCCGCGCGCATTGCCTTCTGGGTGCTGGCACACGAGCGCGTGAGCACGCATGCAATTTTCAACACAGAAGCCCAAAAAGATTAGCCACCACTGGTATGGAATGTGAAGGATGTGTGTTTGTGTTTATTTTCATAGTCATAATATACACTGAAGATTGTACAAATAAACTAATAAACGAAAGGGTGAAAAACCGTCATAAATCCCTTTTTTTTTCCAGTGCCATTGTAACTTCAGTCACTAAACAAAGCATCCCTCATGGTCACACGTACCTGTACTTTTCTGTCTACCTGTATTTTTCTAGTTGTACACTTCAGATAGAGAGTGACCGTTTTATTATACGCTTAGGAAGACAAACACACAGACCAAACCCCCTTGGCCTTAGAAAGTGATCCTTGTTTAACTTTGAAATGTTTATTCAGCCGCCGCCACCCTATCTCCTAACCACAACGATGCAAAAATGCAGAAGGCAAACAGAAGGTGCCGTCACACCTATTGTGGGTCAACACAACAACAGCAGCAAAAATCAGTGCAGGATTTCTGCGCCCGACGTCAAAAGGAGAATGAGAAAGCTGCCCCAGATCTCTTTTGAAAGAGAGACGCCTCTTGCAAACGTGACTTAGAAAGGAATTTAACAGGCTCACAGAATGATGGAGTCAGAAGGCAACCTTGGAGGACTTCTATTCCAAACCCCTGTTCAAGCAGGAGGCCCTATATACCATTTCAGACTAATGGCTGTCCAGTCTCCTCCTAAAAATCCCTCCATCAATCGATGCAGTCCGGGTCGCCCTGGACTTGCGACCACATTCGAGACTGCAATTCTGTTGTTAAGCGAGAGAAGAGATCAAAATGCCTTTGGCGATGACCTTTCTTGCCATCATGGCTAAGTGAATCACCGCAGTTTTTAAGCTGGTAACCCGGTTGTTAAATGCATCTGGCTTCCCCGTGGATTTTGCTGGTCAGGAGGTCGCAAAAAGGGGCAGGACACTGCCACTGTCATAAATACGGGCCAGTTGCCAAGCCTCTGTTGATCACATGACCCCAGGGATCCACAATGGTGGTAATTGTGGAAAAACAGTTGTAAGTCACTTTTTCAGTGCCATTCTAACTCTGGTCGCTGAATGAACTGTCCTAAGTCGAGGACTACCTATACAGAATAGCACCCTGAATCCTGCAGGAATTATTTCTACAGATCCTGATCTCTTCTGTTTTGGCAAGAAAGCTTGAGGGTCAGTTATCCTTTTAAATTTCCCATAATGCCCTTTGGTGATATAGTTTCACTCCAGGGCGTTGTGGGAATTCAAGCTTGCTTTCAGAAGTGAGCTTCATCCCTGGAAGGAAGAGACTGGACTGCCACCCTGTCAGAAATGATGTAGGGTCTCCTGCTTTGGGCGGGGCGGGGGTGGGTGGGTGGGGTTGGACTAGATGACCCCACAAGGTCCCTCCCAACTCTGTTTATCTGTTATCCTCCCTCTGAGGCCAGCAAGGGCCCCGTGCAGTTCAGCGATGATTAGACAACATCAGCTTCCCACCCTGAATAAAGTGCTTGCCTTGCAGCCATTCATTGACCGGCCGCTCCAGGTTCCTGAGCGAAGCTTCTTACAACTGGTCCTCACACTTATGGCCGTTCCAGTATCCCAACGGGGATGTGATCAAAATCGGCAGCATCCCCAGGAGTCTCATAACCACTGTTTGTGACTTTCCCAGCCGGCTTCCGACAAGCAAAGCCAATAGGGGAAGCCAGATTTGCTTAATGACCACCTGATTCATTGAACAACCGCTTGAGGTCGTAAAATGAGGCATGGCTCACTTAACAACTGCCTTGCTCAGCATTCCACTCCCAACTGTCGTCGTAACTCAAGGATGGCCCTGCTCCCGAACAATTTCCAAGAAGAGATTGGACTGCCCTCTGTCAGAAATGGTGTAGGGGCTCCCGCTTGGGCAGGGGGTTGGACTAGATGACCTACAAGGTCTCTTCCAACTCGTTATCTGGTTAACATGGGCGTGCGGCTCTTTAAGAAAAGCCCAACTTTGCATGGCTTACACAACCCCGTGGTAATTATAAAAAGGGGAGGGGAGGAATCCCAGCCGTAGCACAACCCAACCCAACCCAGGTGGGTTTGTTCAGTAAGCCATGATTAAACAAATCACAGTTTGACTGCGTGAAAAGGCAGCGGCCGAATTCCCCCCTCTTACAAACCGAGGTGGTTTTCAAACCCTGCACAGGGAAGGAAGGGGGGAAGGGAAAATTCCTTCATTTCGTTTCATATTGTTTTCTTGAAAGTTTGCACAACACCAGGCAGATATTTATTTAAATTAACTTCGGGCTTTATTGGAGCCGCTTTTCTCTGTTGGAAGGGACTCCGATCCCAGGAACTGCATGTCAGCAAAAAATGTGTTTTTCTGCCTTTCTCGAGGTCGAAAGTTTTATTATTTTGCTCTCAAGCTGTAATGAGGAAGGAATTCCATTTTTTGCATCCAAAATAAAATGAAATAAAATAAAAATGACAGGACCTCCAAAGAGATAAGTAAATGCCATATTGCTGGCACGGTTTCTAATACAGCTAGACTTGCAAGAGTTCGTCTAGTGACCGTTCCAAGTTACAACAGCACTGAAAAATGTGACTTACGGCCATTTTTCACCTTGACGAACTTCGTAGCATCCCCAGGATCAGATGGTTTCATATTTATGACCCAAGGTCACATGATTCCCCATTTGCAACCAGATTCACTTAACAACTGGGTTACTAACTTAACAACTGCAGTGACTCACTTCACGGCTGTGGTAAGAAAGTCGTAAAACGGGGCGCTTTACAAAGGTCTCGCTTAGCGACAGGCTTTTGAGAAGAGACTGGACTGCCATCTGTCAGAAATGGTGTAGGGTCTCCTGCTTGGGCAGGGGGTTGGACTAGATGACCTCTACAAGGTCCCTTCCAACTCTCACTTAATTTGTATCACTTAACAAATATCTGGCTTAACAACAGAAGTTTGGGGCTCAAATTTTTGGTCGTAAGCCGAGGAGTACCTGCAGACCGCAAAGAGGTCTGAATTAGCTCTCCCCTCTCTGTTTGTTTTCCTGAAAATTAAAAGTCGAAAAGACTGGAACGATTTCCCCCTGCTGATTAAATTCCCAATCTGAATTTCTCCTGCTGAGGTTTCCTTTAAAAAGGGGGAAATTCAGCCTAACTTAGTTAAAAATTTGGTATTGGGAGCCATATAAGATGCTCTCTCTTGCTCCACAGCCCCTTAAATGCTTCAGGTTTATGCATATACAGGCAGTCCTCAACTCACGACTGCAATTGGGACCCTAATTTCCATTGCTAAGCAAAGTAGCTGTTAAGTGAGGCCTGCCTGGTTTTACAACCCTTTTTTTGCCAAGGTTGTTAAATCAATCACACACTTAAGCAATGTCCTATTGTGCAAAAAAAAAAAAGCATAAAAGCTTTCTTTGTCAGTCATATTAGAAGCCAAGGTGGCAGATACAGGATTTTCTCCCTACTGGGTGCAGCTCCAGCTATGGAACTCCCTGCCACAAGATGGCAATTTTGGACAGCTCAAAAAGGCTTGCGTGTAGCACGCCTGCTCCCTTCAAAACAGCTATTTAGGAGAAACTGGATGCAGAAATTGAGAACTTGCAGCATGGTAAGGCAGGATTGCCCTTAGCAGACCCCCTGTCAAAATAATAAAAGGGATAATAAAATTTAAACTCTGCTGTTGGTTTACCCGTTAACTATCTTTTCTCATATTTAATAGATGGGGGACAGGTTGGTGAGAAGTTTATAAAAAGTAGGCCTGCTTTGCAACGAGTGGTGGTGGGAAAACTATTACTGCAATATATTTATCAGTCTAGGGGGGACAATAGATGTATATGTGTTTTTGTCTCTCTTTTATAATGCACGTTTTCAATGTTTGGTTCTGCTTTTGCAAAGTTTCCTTTTCGCAGCTTGTGTTTGAACTTTCTAAAATAAATTATTGGGGGGAGGGAAATGAACAATATAAGAGGTACGCCTCCACCGTCTCAGCTTCTAAGGTGCAATGGTTACGACAACCCTTGCGGGGCAGACAGCACCCTCCCCAAGCGTAGCTGACCCCCAGCCAGCCAGCTGGGTGTTGTCCCCAGTGAATGACGCACCGGCGGCCAGAGACAATCCCAGCCTCCTCCTTCAACCACCTTGTTTCTCAACCCGCAGAGACAAGCCGGGGTGCAAATCGGTTGGGTCAGCTTTTCCTTCTCTCTCCCCCCCACCCCCAGCAAGTTTACGCAGAAACCTGGTTTCGTCATTCCCCGCATTCCAGACTCTGCCAGAGATCAGCCGAGGACGAGGCTCCGTGGAAAGAGCCAGAATTACAGGGGGAGAAAACCTGCCCTGGGAAAGTGTCCAAATTGTCTCCTTGCCAGAAGTGTCCAGTGGCAGCAGCCTTCACAGGCCGGGCTTTGGGGTGGGGGGCACAACCAAAGAGAAATTACTCCGTACTCACCCTTCTCAAGCATCCAAGCAAAACCGCACACCCCTTTCTCTTGTTTCCTGGTTTATGGAGCCGTTCCTAAGCCTCAGATTGCTAAATTCCCCCGTAGCTTTGCAAACCATTTTCTTCTTACAAACTCTAGCTTTGCAAACTTATCTTCTTCTTACAAACAACAGTGTGCAACTTTTAAAGGCCTGTGGACTTCCAGCTCCAAGAATTCCCCCAGCCGGCTTGGCTTGACCGTCTGGGGAATTCTGGGAGTTTAAGCCCACAGGTCTTCAAGTTACCAAGGTTGGACACCCTTGTTCTATCTTATGCCTGGTCTGTAAGGCCAACTGAGCAGCAAATAAAAGAGAGGATAGGGATGATGCATCAATAGAAGCATTATTATTTTTTTTTTAAATTATACCCTTGAGGGCCTTTGAAGGGGCAGGCTAACCGATTTAGGCTGATGGCGGTGAGGAGGTTGGTGGCTGTACAGATGTTCACCAACCACAAGGCCAGAGCCAGGGAAAAGAAGGCTGGGAGTAATGTACATCTGGGTGGGGAACTCAGAGATCCTAGCCACTCACCCCCGAAGGCAAGGGGCAAGGGACTCTTGAAAAGACAGCTGACCACCACTGAAGAGCCGGGTAGCAGTTTCAGAAGAAAAGCTGGGTTTTTCACTCGATCATAGCTTGTTGAGCAACCCTTTAAGTTCAGAAACCAACATTGGCTGGAGGTGGCGCCAGATGTTAAACCAGCCATAACAGTTGGGGTGCAAAGGCAGGTTTTTTTGGGGGTGTCAAAAGGCAGCAACTCAGCTGCCAAAGAAAGCCTGCAAACATCCAGACAGTCACCAGAGGGCGCCAAAACCGTACTTTTATGCGGCCACCTAGTGGCTGTCAGGGGAATCGCAGCCCAGCTCTTAGGGCTAACTTCTAAACCGGCTTTTCTTTGCCAACGAGACGCAGAAGATATTGGCAGAAAGGGGATCAAGACCTTCCCCAAAACGCTGAAGACTACAAATCTCATCATTCCTTTAGAGGCAACATGGGAGTTTCAGTCCCAACAGAGAAAGCAACGCTCCAAAAGAAAGAAAAAGAAAGAAAGAAAGAAAGAAAGAAAGAAAGAAAGAAAGAAAGAAAGAAAGAAAGAAAGAAGAGAAAGGAAGGCGAAAGGGTGGGGGAAGAGAAGAAAGGACGAGACATCGAGCGAGGCGGAGAAGGGCGTGGGAACCCTGGAGGTCATCCACGCGGCCACGCCAGACGCGGAGCTTTTGCAAAGCCACGTGGGAAAAGGAGAATCCTTCTCACCGCTCCACGTGGAAGAGAAGGGGAAAAAACCCACAGGCGTGGGCTTTTTCCAGAGGGGTCCCCCCACCCCAAGATCACCTGGGGGTCCCCCTTTCTCCCCTCTCTCTTCTCCCCCCCCCCACGACTTACCTTCCTCCGCGTAGAGTGGCTGGGAGCGCCGCCGGATTAAGCAAAGCCGCGCCTTACTCTCGCCTCCCACGCCCGGCGCTGGCTTTTAAGGCTGATGTCAGCGCTCCTCCGAGGGGAGGCGGCGACGCCTCCCCCGGGGGCAGGAAAAAGGAAAAGAAAAAAAAAAGAAAGAAAAGAAAAGAGAGAGAGAGAGAGAAAAAAGAAGAGAAACTCAAGGGGAAGAATTGGGAGAGGCCTTAAAGGCGCAAAGAGCCAATTCGGAGTCGATCTTGAGCAGCGCCAGCAGCTCCGCTCCGGCCTCTAACAGTTTACTCCGGAGTAAGCCGCAGGAGAGCCTTCGTAGCGGCGCTTGTTCTCGGGGATTTGAAGCGCCCCCCCCCCCGGTTCCTGAGTTAAAGGGAGCAGTACCCAAAAGAACCACCATTTGTCTCAAATGGTATTGGGTTCCCTGTCTGGAGCAGGGGGGGGGCTGGACTAGAAGACCTCCAAAGGTCCCTGTTCTTTTTGTTAAACTCATTTAGTGCTCCCGAAGTGGCTGAACTACAATTCCCAGCATCCCTCACGGGGGGGGGCTTATTCCTGGGGAGTTGGGGCAAGGTGTGGGTCAACTACATCTGGATGTGGGGGGGATTGACACTCCCCAAGACTCAACATACTGCTTTGGCCCCCTCCTGTTTTCTCTGGCCAAATCGACTCCTCCCCTCCCCTCAATCTTCTAGTCTAGTCCATCAGGTTGCAACAATTCGGCTCCCATACCTGGGATTCCATTTTGTAGCCTGAAGTTATGCAACCACCGTGGCCTCAATAGAAGATAAAAAGAGTTGTTAAGTGAGAGAGTTGGAAGGGACCTTGTAGGTCATCTAGTCCAACCCTCTGCGCCCAAGCAGGAGACCCTACCTACACCATTTCTGACAGAGGGCAGTCCGGTCTTTCCTCGAAAGCCTGTCGCTAAGCGAGACATTTGTTAAGTGCCCTATTTTACGACTTTCTCACCACAGGGAAACCCGCGATGTGGCTCGACTCTCCAGCCACGGATCAGGTCAATTCCCCCGTCCCTTTCTCCGGAAGAGACTGGACAGCCGTTTGCCCGGAATGGTTATGGGGTCTCCTGCTTGAACAGTGTGTGGGGGTTGGACTAGAAGACCTCCAAGGTCCCTTCCAGCCCTTATTGAGCCCAACGTTTCGGTGGCTCCGTTACTTAATGTGTACTGCGTTTTGCCCCATTTTATAGACTTTACTCGGCACCGTTGTTAAATGAATCGCTCTTGTTAAGTTAGTAGCAGGGTTGTAAAATGAATTTGGCTTCCCCACTGACCTTGCTCATTAGAAGGTCGCAAAAGGGGAATCACACGACCACGGGACACTGCAACCTTCGTAAACGCGAGGTCGGTGGACAGGTGTCAGAATTTTGATCACGTAACCATGGGGATGTTGCAACATTCATAAATGTGAAGTTATCATAGCTCACTTTTTTTCAGTAACCTAACTTCAGTCCCCAAACAAATGGTTGTAAGTCAGGGACTACATGTATTGTATGTTCTACTAGCTCGATGCCCATTAAAGGAACATTTTATTTATATCGAACTAACTGGATACCTGTGTTTAGCTACGAAACTATGTGGTCGGGCTTAGTTTTTGGAAAGGAAAATAAGGGCGGGGGGAATTCTGCCTCTGCCTCCCAGCATCCATTGGTATTCATCTGGCTAGCGTCCTGTCAGTGTGTGAGTTGAGGGCTGTTTGGAAACTGAAACAGTATTTGCTGTGTGAGCAAGGAGGAGACAGCAAGGAGCCTGGGCGTGGCTTAGCTCAACTGTTCTGTACTAAAGCTGCTTGGTGCTGTGAAACTCAAACTCCTCTGCTTGTGTTTTGCATTTGGAACAGGTTTCTTTCCAGGTGGGGAGGGGGAGTGGAACTCCTTAGCATCAGAGCGTGTTAATAATAATAATATAGGAAATACTAATGCTCTGATGGTCATTTTGCAAAATCCTTTCTTAGTGAGCCCCTAGAAGCTAAGAGGAACTTTCATATATATATATATATATGAAGATAACTTCTACAGAAGTTGGGTTTTTTTCATCTCTAGCACAAACCCCTCCCTTACCGCACCCCACTCTGCCTTCCAACTTCTCTCATATTGTTCTAATTCTATTTTTAATCCAGATCTTTTTTAAAAACAAAAACAAAAAAGTCCCTTTTCTGAGTCAAGCTCAAATCCCATGGGCCTATCTGAATAGTGTGTGCTTGGCTTCTGTGCTTATTTGCCAGAATAAAACGGCTCACTTCCCAGAAGGAATTCTTGGTGGTCTCCTTTCCAATCCATAAATTAGCCGCCAGCTCTCAAATGGCCATAGACTTATCAGATTTACCAATCTGGAGGCCTTTCACAGGTCGGACAAAAGAAAGGGGTTTTTGGCTGGACTGTGGGGTCATGTATAAACCATTTCCTGAGTGTGTGAGCATACACAAAACCACAATGGAAAACCCGAAGGCCAGGCAAGCCATTCTGGACGGCTTGTGTGAATGCAATCATTCGATCTTTCTCCTGAGCCGATCGAAACGCCTCGCACAACAACGGCGAGAAATCCTCTGTGCACAAGAAAATGGAGATAACTTTAATTCCCACAATGGATGACCGGTTGGCAAAGCTGATGGGAGTTCTCGGAAGCAGCTAAATTGTTTGCTTTTATTAAAGAGTACGATTAATTTTGTTTCTGCTTGGAAACCACTTCTGGACTGTGTGCTTGAGGTGGGGAACAAAATATGAAACTTCTGGTTTTGGGTTCTGCGGATTAGATAAAGTTTGTTGGTATAGAAACGGCTAGTACAGTTTATTACACAAAAGTAAAGTCGAGGTTGCAAGTTATGATCTTATTTTACTGCACTAAAAAGAATCGAAAGTCATTTTTTTTCTCTTCCCCTTTTTCCTCCCCTCCTTTTTCTCATTTCCCTAACCCCCCCCCCTTTTGTATTTGATGTTTCGATAATCATCATATATATATATAAAAAAGGAAAAGAAATGCGTTTTGCAAACAAGGACACCGAGCGAGCTGAATCCTCACAAGGAAGTCTCCCTCCTTCCTTTGCCCCTCCGGGCAGCTCCGGCCTTCCTCCATCCCTTCGGGATGCACGTCACTTGCAAGACAAAACCAAATTTGGGAAGACAGGAAATGAGTTCCAAAATCCACCACCCCCCCTCCTCCCCAAGCGCCCGGGTCATCCGGATTCAGCCATGAGCAACTTTCCCAGCAAAAAATTAGCCCCGTAAAATCCGTTTTTCTAAAAGTTTGGGGCAGCTTTAAAAGTTTGCTAAAACTGGGTTGTTGTTGTTGTTTTTTTCCTGGCTGAAGGCAGACGGGGAAAGAGGAGGGAGATGAAGGGAAGAAGCATTAAGCTAAAAACAAAGAATTAAGCTAAAAACACAACAGAAGTACCACCCCCTTCGCTCGCTGCATTCCTTGAGGCAGACGTCAGCTTTCAGCTATGCAATTCCCAATGACATCATTGTAGCCCCTACCCTCCTTTCCCAGATGCCAGGGGGACCAGCTCTGGGGATTAGGTCCCCTCTGGTGCAACACCCCCCTCCCCAAATCAGAAGATGCTGGCTGGGAACAAAGGAACAAGGACAATGATGATCATTGCTCTGGGTTAGGAGTCTCCAAACTTGGCAATTTTCAGATTTGTGGGCTTCAACTTCCAGAATTCCCTAGCTTGGCAACCGTCCTTGGCATGGCTGGCTGGGGAATTCTGGGTAGTTGGAAGTCCACAAGCCTTAAAGTTTGGAGACACCCCTCCCCTGCTTTGGGTTATCAAATCCGTCAAGCCTGTGCAAAAAATATATATAGATAGATAGATTCCCCAGGTCAATTTTGTCTACCCATTAGGATCCACTTGGCAACGGGCACCTATTTGGGACTGTCGCACTGTCCTGGGATCGAGTGATCTCCGTTTGTTTAATCTTTCCAGCCAGCTTCCGGCAAGCACAGTCAAGGAGGGAAGGGCCGCTGCAAGATTCACTTAACAACGGCACCAATCTGCCTAACGACGATGGCAAAAACTAAAATAATGAAGCAGAACGAAGCACGACTTCACCGAATGACTTGCCTGCCAAAAACTGGGGTTCGCTTGTAGTCGTTAAGCCAAGGATGATCTTGTACGTTCCTTGGAAGGATACAGATGAACAGAGTTGGAAGGGACCTTGCAGGTCATCTAGTCCAACCCCCCCGCCGCCCAAGCAGGAGACCCTACACCCATGTTGACAAACCTATGCCACGCGTGCCGAAAGTGGCACGCAGAGCCATTTTCCCCAGCACGCGAGGTCGCCCGGAAGAGCTTCACTGTGCATGTGTGTGCGCGCCACTGCCTGACAGCTGATAGTCGGGGATCTGGCGCACATGCGCAGGGGGTGGAGGAGGTTGTGTGGGAGACACGTGGTGCACGAGGGTGTCGCATGTGCATGCGCAGACGCGCGGCACGCAAGGGGTTATGCGTGCGTGCACACACACACACACACACATACACATGCAATTATCGGCACAGGAGCCAAAAAAAATTAGTCGTCACTGCCCTACACCATTTCTGACAGATGGCAGTCCTGTCTCTTCTTGAAAGCCTCCAGTGCTGAAGGTCCCAAAGCAACACACCCTGAAGCAGCTTTTGTGAGTCAGAAATAAGTCACACTCCCCCTGACCGACAACCGAAAATGGCCGGTTCCTTTTTTTCTTTTTTAAAGAGTAGCATCACCCCTGATTCACATCTGGCCTGCAGCTGGCGACCAGGCCCTGTGCAAGCAGGGGACTCCCCATGAACTCTGCCGCCCTTCTGACCATCTCCAACACAACGCAGGACACCCTTGTGAGTCACCACAGTATAGGTTCTCCTGCTTGACAAGAGGGCTGGACTAGAGGACCTCCAAGGTTCCCTTCCACCTCTGTTTCTATTCGTTTGCAACCACCCAACTTTTCTGCATCTCGGTGGGGTCCAGAGTTCTGATGCTGTGTTACAGGTAAAACCTCCACCAACTGCGGTTGTTAAGTTGACAACTTAACAAGCTGCAGCCTTTCACTTCACAGCTGTGGCCAGAAAGGCGTGGAGTGTTGCAAAACTCACTTTACTTTTGGGTGCCATCGTGATCATAAGTTTAAGGAATCAGGGGTGGGATTCAGATTTTTTAACAACCGGTTCTGTGGCCGTGGCTAAGTGGGTGTGGCCATGTGACTGGGTAGGCGTGGCTTGTTCTTCTATTATTATTTTTTTTGAAGTACACCCCCCCTCCATTTTTGGGGCCTTCTGGGCCTCAGGAAAGCCTCCTAGTGGGGCGTTTTTGCTCCCAGGCTTCCTTGGGGCTCAGGAAGAAAAAAAACGGAGCCTGAAGGGGGCACGCAGCACCCCCCATCCATTTTGGATGCAGGTAAATGCAGGGCCTGGGAGGGCGAAACACAGGCCTTGTGGAAGTCCGGAAATGGGCCTGTTTCCAGCTCCCGGAGGGTCTCTGGAGTCCGGGGGAGGCTGTTTTCACCTCCCAGAGCCTGGGGGAGGCCTCTCTACATGGGGCTGCCCTTGAGGACCACTCGGAGGCTTCAACTGGTGCAATGCAGCGGTTGTGATGGGAGTATCCCGATACTCCCATATTACACCCCTCCTGCGTGAACTGCATTGGTTACCGGTTGCCCTCCGGGTGAGATTCAAGGTGCTGGTAATTGCCTATAAAGCTCTACATGGCTTAGGTCTGGGATATTTGCGGGAGCACCTGCTGCCAGCAATGACTTCCCATCGCCCTGGGCGCTCCCACAGACAGGGCCCCCTCAGGGTGCCGTCAGCCAGACAATGTCAGCTGGCGACCCCCAGGGGGAGAGCCTTCTCTGTGGGTGCGCCCGCCCTTTGGAATCAACTACCCGTGGAGCTTCGGATGGCTCCTGACCTTCGATCCTTCCGTCGCGACCTGAGGACATGGCTTTTTCAATCGGCCAACCTGGACTGAAGGGTTTTTTTTTTTTTTTAGATTTGTTTGTTGGTTTTTAATGTTTTAATGTTTGTAATTGGGGTTCTCAAATAGTTTTTTAAATTTTGTATTCTTGTTTTTTATTGTTGTGAGCCGCCTTGAGTCCTTCGGGAGATAGGGCAGCATAGAAATCCCAATAGACTGAAACTGAAACTGAAAAACGGCCCTTCCAGAAGTTCCGGTAGGCCACACCCACCATGGCCATGCCCCACCCAGCAAACAGTTTGCTGCCCAGTTGCTGGGACTTTTGAATCCCACCCCTGGGGCTGTGGGAGGAGCTCCAATCTCCTCCACCCATTTGATTTCCCTCCTTCCCTCGTCTGCCTTCAAACAAGCCCCGAGAGCAATTCTCAAATTACCTTTAACCCTTTCAATGGCCTAACCCCGTCTTTTTGCAAACCAGCTCTTAAATTACGTGCTATTTTGTGTTTTAAGAATTTACAAGACACCAAGATTTGGTAAAATGTTCATTTGTTTTGTTCCCCAGCAAAGGCTCAATTTACCAAACATCCCATCACCCGCTTCTTCTGATCCAGAATCCGGCTGAAAATAAATCACACGTGCATTCACAAAGACACCCACAAGGGTGGCGTCAATGTATTTTTCTTCCTGCCGGGATAAAATACTCCAGAGGTTTGGAAAAAAAAGTTTTTTTAAAAAAAATTGCCTGGTATCTTTGGAACTTTGAAGTTAGAAAACAGTTCTCCTGCATGCCTCTAGAGGGCAGAGTTAGCATTCAGGTTGTCCCAAAGCTGCCCTCTTGTGGACAGAGGGCAAATTGTCCTGCCAAAAAAATTCCAGGGAGGGGATTTCAGAATAAGGTGGCTTGCTCAAATCGCTCATCCTTCCCGCTGGGGTCTCTCTTCTGCCGCCGTTGCTGAATCATTTCGCCGCGTGTAGGAATTCTCGCAGGGCGGCACAACGCTCCTCCGGACTAGCCAAGGGCAGTGGAGAGCTGGACCCGTCCAAGGCGCCGACCGACTGTGAATTAGTAGGAGACGTTCTGCTGGATTCGGTTGAATCTCTGAAGCCTGCAAAGGGGAGGCAGAGGGAGACACGGGTTCAAGTCACATTAAGCCCATCCATTGGGGGAATGAGGTCAGTTTGCTTATTTAATAAAAAAAATAGTAAGTTAATTTAATCATTATCATTAGGTCCTTTGCAGGGAGTGGTACAGTGGCCTAGAGGTGTACTCTGGCCTCACAATCAGGAGACGGTGAGTTTGATCCTAGATAGAGGCCGATATTTCTCTCTCTGGGCACACCGAGAATATTATCTGCTGAACAAAACTCCGCATTGGCGACAGGAAGGGCATCCGGCCATTCAAACACTCTGCTAGCTCCATTTGGTTGCTCAGATTCTACCCTGCAAGGGATTATGGGGTCGTTAAATGATTGTTTTGCAGTGTTTTTGACTGTTTGTATCACGTTCAGCACTGTCCCAAGGGCCATTCGTAATCTTAAGACCTCCCTTAATTTTGGGGGGGGGCGAATCTAATTTAATGCATAAAGTTTCATGAATAAAATCGCTTTCGGAACACACTCTTCCCTACACGCTGGGGAGGTCGTCTTACTCTGCTTCTCCAAGTCGTGGGCCGCGATGGTGGAAATGGGTCTTTTGGGGTCTCCGCTCCGATAGAGTTGTAAGGCGTCCAGTAATTCCGACTCCAGAGCGAACTCCGAATCCCACTCATAGTTTTCATCCACGGAGGTGTTCCTCCTAGAAGAGACCAGGAAGCGTAAGCCAGATGGGCAAGGAAAATGGAAATCTAGAGATGGGTTATCACTCAGAGAGCCACTGTGGTGGAGCGACTGAAGGCAGCGGACCCCAAATTCCAGTCCTGCCTGGATACCAAGCCAGCTGGATGCCTTTGGGCCAGGAGACATTGAGTTCTAGTTCTGCCTTAGGCATGAAAGCTGGCTGGGTGTCTTTGGGCCAATCACCAGGAGACGGTGAGTTCTAGTCCCGCCTTAAGCTTGAAAGCCAGTTGGGTGCCTTTGGGCCAATCACCAGGAGACGGTTAGTTCTAGTCCCGCCTTAGGCATGAAAGCTGGTTGGCCTTTGGGCCAATCACCAGGAGACGGTGAGTTCTAGTCCCGCCTTAGGCATGAAAGCTGGCTGGCCTTTGGGTCAATCACCAGGAGACGGTGAGTTCTAGTCCCGCCTTAGGCATGAAAGCTGGCTGGGTGCCTTTGGGCCAATCACTAGGTGACAGTGACTTCTACTGCTGCCTTAGGCATGAAAGTCAGATGGGTGACTCATCGTAAATGTGAACTGGCTGCTAAGTACTCAGATTGCAATTGGGGTGGGTGGTGGGTGGACGACACTACGCTGGTTGGTAATGCAAAGAACCGTCTTAAGTCACGCTTTTCTCAGTGTCGTCGTAACTTAAAAAAAACTGTTGTAAGTCGAGGACCTACTGCAGAACGGACTCTGGGGGCACTTAAATTTTCAATGAAAACATGCTTTACAAGGAACACCCCCACCTTGTGGATACATTGGGAATAGCAGCTTCCTTTCCATCCGTGGCACGGTCAGAGTTAACTCCCTGCCAAAATTTGGGATAAGCATAACTTTTTTCCCACTTCTCCCCATTCCAAAGGTCCTCAACGCCTCCCAAAACACAACCGGGTCAAAGTTTAGCATCTGAGCCCAACTCAAAAGGAAACTGAAGCAAGTTGCGTTCACACACAATCACGCCAGGCGAGGCCGAAATAAGCACGGAAAGTTGTGGTGCAACAGTGTAAGGGGTGAACAGCTGCCTGGAATCTGAACAGGGGTGTGTTTTGCACATCCTGGTTGGATCCAGTCAGTGCCTGGGGGTGTCTGTCTGGGTTAAATTGCAAAACTGCAAACCTCTTTTCAAGGCCTATTATTTGAGGGATGGTGCTACTTCGAATGAGCAAACTGAAATTCCTAAAAAACGCTTTCCAAAATTTAGTGCTGGAGCTAAACAATAACAAAAGGGGGGGGGGAATATGTTTTCTGTAACCGTGCCTTCCAATTTCAGAACGTAAGAGAATTTGCTTCCTCTTCTGCCCTGGATCGTGACAGCCGCATGCCAGAAGGATTCCCGTCTTCTGTGATTAAACCAAGATTTGTTCAAAGCCGGCCAACACCGGGTTAATTAAAGCTTAAACGAATTATTCCCTCTCCTGGCACAACCTAGCTCTGGAAAAAAAAATGCCTTGAATTTACAGAGAGGAGGTTGCGATTCCACTAGAGGCCGCCTCTCAGTTCCTAAGGAGGGAGGCTCAGTCTTAAGGACTAGAAACTTGTTAAAAACGTCCTTTTATTTATTTCTTGAACCTCGCACTCCTTCTCCTTAGGACCATCCGAAACAAAATGCATTCCTGCAAAAGGCTCAGCCTCGCGACCCTCCCGGGATTTGACCTTACCTTTTCTCCAACACAGCCGCTAAATTCTCCTTTTTGGATCTGTTCTCTTCTCCCACAGAGCTGCTTCGGCAACTGGCTGCTTCCCCGAAAGGGGAGCTGAGGTAGCTGCCTGCCACGGAGGTGGCCAATGACGGCGGTCTTGGGAAAGAAGCACTGCCCCGCCCGCTGCTTTGGCTGGTCAAGCTGCCCCTCAGGAATTTCTCCGAGGGGAGGGCTTGTGGGAAATTGGCGGCGGGCGATTTGTGTTTCTCGGAGGGCAGCTCGGGCAAGGGGAGGCCCAGGCAGGAGAGCTCAACCTGGGGGCAATCCGGAAGGGGCTGAGAGGAGGGCGAGGACGATGGGAGCGTCCACAACCATCCTTGATCCTTCGGTGGTGGGCTCTCCGTCCTGGAACAGAGGTACGGCGGGCAAGCCAGGGACCCCGGCAAGGGGGTCTTCGGTGGGCCCCTATCGGGATCTGGAAGTTGGAGAAAGGACGTTTCTGCGAGCTGATCCTGAATGGAGCTCGAATCGGCCTCCATGTCCATGTAGATCGGACTAGCTGGCCTGTCCTGGTCTGGAACAAAAGACCTCCGGGGGCTGCCCAGCAGACCAGGCTCGTGGTCGACGGTCTCCCCCGAGAGTCCATCTTCCTTCTTGTTCTCCTCTGGCGGCCAATCGCCGTCCACGTTCATCTCTTTGAAGAAGGGCAAGCTCAGGTACTGGAGGATCCCACTCTGAGCCGAATTACTCGCGCCGGCCTGGACTCTCGGGGACGGAGATGTCGCTTTGGATGTACGGTGAGGCGAGGACGATGGAGAAGACGCCGCCGCGGTGTCCCGGAGCCACTGGGTATCCGGGACAGCGCCGTACGGCATGGCGGCCACTGGGCTAATGTTGACGATACGCAAGGGCTCACCTTCCTCCGCCAGGCTGCTGCTGCTGTAGTCGAAATAGCGGCCCTGGCGATGGCCGGAGGCCTTGGCTTCCTGCTGGGCCCAGCTGGTGTTCTTGGCTCTCAGGTGGACGCCGTGGTGCCACCCGGCTTCCTCAGGAGAGGAGAAGACCTGCAGATAGGCCTCCGGTGGGCTTTCGCCGTCCTCCAGGTGGGAGAAGGGGCTCTGGTGTTCTTGGGATGCCTCCTCGCTCTGCACCACGAAGCGGCCGTCGGGACCCCGGGAGATGCGTTCGAGAGGGAGCGGCTGCTCCACGTGGCTCTCATAGAGGACATAATTGGTGCTGTTCACGGCATGGCCGCCGGAGAGATCGAGGCTGAGGTTGCGGCCGGCTTTTTCGCCCCACAAGAGGGTCCGGCGAAGACTCTGATAGGGAGACCCCTGAAATTTCAGCTTCATAATGCTGTCCGGGCTGGCTGTACCTGTTGAATGCCTGTAGGCAGAAGAAAGAGAGAGGGAGAGGAAGGGAGGGAGAGAGGGAGGGGGAAAGAGAGAGACATGGCTTGTTTTACCAACTGTAGCAAGTGGTTCTTCCACCCAATCACAACTTTCCCCAACCGGAGCCATTAGTTCTTAAATGAACTGCTGCAGTTAGGAGTTGGAAGGGACCTTGCAGGTCATCTAGTCCAACCCCCTGCCCAAGCAGGAGACCCTACACCATTTCTGACAGAGGGCAGTCCAGTCTCTTCTTGAAAGCCTCCAGGGATGAAGCTCCCACAACTTCCAAAGGCAACTTCTGTTCCATTGAATATAGAATACCAGAGTTGGAAGGGACCTTGTAGGTCATCTACTCCAACCCCCCGCCCATCCAAGCAGGAGACCCTACACCATTTCTGACAGAGGGCAGTCCAGTCTCTTCTTGCAAGTCTCAAGTGATGGCGCTCCCACAACTTCTGAAGGCAACGTCTGTTCCACGGGTTGGTTGTTCTCACTGTCAGAAAATTCCTTATTTCCAGGTTGAATCTCTCCTTGTTCAGTTTCCATCCATGATTCCTTGCCTGGTGCTTTGGAAAATAGCTTGACCCACCCACCCACTTCCTGTGGCAGCCCCCCCCTCCCCCAAATATTGGAACCCTGCTGCCTTAAGTCAGTAAACACGGTTGTTAAATGAATCTGGATTCCTCATCGATGTTGCTTGTCAGAAAGTCGCAAAAGGAGATCACATGACCCCGGGAACTGCAATAATCAAGAACTACCTGTAAAGGTTTATAACGGAAAAGAATACACCCCCCTCCCAATCGCATGATAGCCCCCTGTTTAGTAAAGCAAAAAACGCTGTGAAGTCCTTGGTGCTCTCTGACCTTGATTATTTTCTTGCAGACGTTTCATTAACCAACTAGGTAACAACATCAGTACCAGAAGGGCGTGGGGTTTGCTGAATGGAGGAGGAGGATGACTGTGGGATCCTTGGCGCTCTCTGAGCTTAGTTATTTACTTGCAGACATTTCATTACCCAACTAGGTAACCACATCAGTACTAGAAGAGTGTGGGGATGACTGGGGTCCTTCATGATCTCTAATTTTCTCTTATTTTCTTGCAGGCGTTTCATGACCCAGCTAGGTAACGTCATCAGTGCTGACGCCTGAGCTACAAATATTCTCTTCTATCAGGACAAAAAAAAACAACAAACAGCAGATAGAGGGAAAGGCTCTGCGGAAGCAACCAGGGAAAGGAAGGGTAAGTAACGCAATGGTGCAACTTACTGCGTAGACAGCAGCTTCTTGGTGGAGGAAAACACAATGGGTAGATCTGGAAGGTCATGAGAACACAGAAGGGGAAATTACACAGGGAGGAACACAAAACCAGGCAATTAATAATCTGGCAATGGGATGGACAATTGCCACACCGCAACCTGCACATGAGCGCACGCGCAGACACGCAAGAGCTTTTGACCAGAGTTCCCAGATCCCTCAAGACTCAGCCCAGCCCACCTCGCAGGGTGGTGGTTGTGGGGAAAATAGGAGGAGGAAGGATCATGGTGTACGTGTCTGCCATGTTGATTTATTGATAAAAATAATGGCAGGATTTTTTAAAAAAAGTGGAAATGAACAAGAAAAACCACTGCATTCCATTTTTAAAAATAATCAAATTTATACTAGGTATAAATTGCAGGAAAAAAATAAGATAATGCCTGGTAAATGTGTGTGTGTGTGTGTGTGTGTGTGTGTGTGCGTGTTTGCAGAGTCCAAGGTGAGATTTCCCCCAAGGGGCTTTTATACCAGCCACAGGGAAGGGTTGACCAGTTTCCTGCCAGTGTGAAGTGTGGCATAGGGAGTTGAGCGTTTGGGGGCAGTGTTTTTCTACTGTGGCAACTTTAACATGATGGATTTCAGTTCCCAGAATTCCCCAGTCAGTGTGTTTTAATATCTGGACTTCAACTCCCAGAATTCCCAGCCAGCATACTTTAAGATAGGAGGACTTCAACAACTCCCAGAATTCCCCAGCCAGTATGCTTTAATGTCTGGAATCTGACTCCAAGAACTCCCCCGCTAGGGATGGACTTCAACTCCCAGCCATTCAAGGGAAGAAGGCTACAACTCACTTCCTCGGAGCTTTCCATGGTCCTGAAGCAGCCAGCCTAAAATCTGACTTGACCTGGGAATGACTGTGAACTCCACATTTGGAGGTCAAATATCCCCAGTGCAGTGATGTTTTGGGAAGTTATTTCTGCACGCAAAGCTTGTTATTATTTCTAATGGAAAGGCTGGGTTCACCCAACATCCCGATTTGGCTTTGTTGGCATCCCCACAAGGGTAGATTTCACACCCATGTTTGTGACTGTCTTGGAACATGCTGGCTTTCCACTGATGGCTCTTTTCCCCAAGGGAAACCGAGGCACAAAGCAGATGCCACCTATCCAGCATTCCACAGTGGAAAAAGTGACAGTAATATTGCTAACTGTGTTTTTTCCAATTGAAAAACAACAGCTCTGAATTCCCTCTTGCTTTCTTAGGAAGCAAATAAATATGACAAAGATTCTCTGGGGCTCAAAAATCCACATTACGCCCAAACAACCTTTCCTCAGTTAATCAGATTTCAGAACAGGCAGCTTAGCGAACAGCTGTCCACCATACCTTCTCCTTCTCCTGTACGTCAATTGAAGACTCAATCATCCAAGGCCAAAAGTATCTCAAAAATTGAAATCATGGCAACTGGACCAAAGTTAATTAAATCAGAGACGTTTCGTTACTCATCCAAGTAACTTCTTCAGTCAAAATGAAAATCATGGGAATGTACTAACTGTTGCCACACAGACTGCAGGGGGTTCCTCCCTAAAAGTCAGAGAATAAACTTTTCAGATACTTTCAGCCTGGATGATTGAGCATTTACATATTGATTTCCATTTTGGGGAGAAACATATCAGAGTGTTTGCAGCGTGACTACCATTATGAGACAACCCAGGAGCAAAACACAGCACACAAGAGACTTAGATATTTAACAGTGGTTTATATACAAGACCTATCCAGAAATACATGTGGTAGGCAAAATACCTGACAAGCAATCTATCTTCTTCTTAACTCTACACGGAGAACTCGGCAATGAATACTGGACACAAGGAGATAGAACAAGCCCTCTAATGGCTGCTTTATATAAACATCTCTTAAAGGGGTAGAACCCATCCCCAGTCTTAAAGGGAAAAAAACCCATGCTATGCTGATTCATTCTTATTTCATCAGCCTTACAATTGCATCAGACTTACAGCAGCTGGCAGCTATTACTGCTGCTGGTCAGCTCTTAAATCTTAACACCTCAATAAACTCGCCCCCCTGCAGTCAATATGGCAAGAGTAAGTCTGTTCCGACGACTTTCTGCCTATCCAAAATTTTCATTTCGACCGAAGACGTTACCTGGATGACTAACAAAAAAACAAAGCCCCAATTTTAATAAACTTTGGTCCAGTTGCCACAATTTCACAACTTTTGAGACTTTCCTCTCCTTGTACCGCTGTCGCTTTTGTTGTCGTGCAGCTGTCATGCTTTTGAGGGGGCTCTTACCTTGCCTGCGTTTGCGGAGACGGGCTGCTCTCCTCCGGTTCATAACACAGGCGGCCATGGTGCTGAAGATGACCGCCGTGCTCAGGAAGCAGACGCCCCCAATCACGCCGGCCAGCACAGGTTGGGGTAGCATCTCGGGGAGCTGGGTGCGGGAAGGGTAGACCTCCATCCCTGGGGATGCCAAAGCAAAGCCAGAGCAATCAAAAAGGTTGTCATTCGGCCACTAATCTTTGCGATCCCATGGACCCACGAACACGCCACGCTCCTCGGTCATCCATCGCCTCCAGAGTTCGCCCATGTTCCTTGTGTCAGTTACAGGTGGTCCTCGACCTTACGGCAGTTTGTTTAGTGACTGTCCAAAGTTACAACGGCCCTGAAAAAAGTGACTTAAGACCGTTTTTCGGTTATGACCTTCGCAGCAACCCCACCATTGGGTGTGATCCACACTCAGATGCTTGGCTACTGACTCATATTTATGACGGTCATTGTGTCTCGGGAAGGGGGGGGGTCACACCGATCCCCATTTGCGAACTTCTGACAAGCAGTCAAGGGGGAAGCCAGATTCACTTAATGTCCGGATTCCATAGTTACCCCCCCCAATTAAATCATGAGTCTCGAGCCAAACTTCCAAAGCTTCAAAAGGATTTATTGGGAGTTAACATGTCTAGCACTGCCTGGGCGTAGCTGACTCTGAGACACATCATTCATTGTCACCCTTGACCCTGGTTTTCCCTCCACCCCCTGGGTGTATCCTAATTCATATTCTCCAATGGGACACCTCCATAGCCAAGAGTCATCAGTCATGTTCTCCAGTTATAATTTTGCACAGCAGAAACTTCAGTCACCTGGTTACTATCTTTGAAAACATTTATGGAATGCACTTTCAGTTTGCAAGCTGGCACACTGCTTTCCCCCTCTCTTTCTGTTGGCAACTCTAAAAAGACCATAGAAATATTTTATGAGTTGACACTTGATTAATTTATCAGCGGCAGTGATTCGCTTAACAACTGTGGCAAGGAAAGCCGTAGAACGGGGCAAAACTCACATAACAATTGTCTCACTTAGCAACAGAAATGTTGGGCTCAATTGTGGTCGTAAGTCAAGCACTACCTGTACACCATCTAACCATCTCATCCCCTGCCCTCCCCTTTTCCTTTTGCCTTCCCTTTTTCCCAACATCAGGGTCTTTCCCAAAATTTTCTGATTAGGTATCTAAAAAGGTCCAATTATGGCAACGGGACCAAATGTTGTTAATCTGAGACATTCTGTTACTCATCCAACTAACTTCATCAGTTAAAATTAAAAAAAATTAGTCAGAGAGTAGTTGGCTAGAGTTAGTACATTCCAACGACTCTCTGACTCCCTGCTTAGTTTTTTTTCAAATTTTATTTTGACTGATGAAGTTATTTGGATGAGTAACGAAACGTCTCAGATTAACAAGCTTTGGTCCAGTTGCCATAATTTAACCTTTTTCAATACTTTTGGCCTGGATGATTTAGTCTTCATTTACATACTTCTGATTAGATGTCAAAAGTATTTGAGCTTCAGCATCTGAATTAAATATGTGCCATTCATATACGACAAACCAAGCTTGTCTGACACTCATTCAGGCCATTTCTTGTCCAAGCTCAGCCTATTTAATAAATTGGTAACTAAAGTATTATCAATTGTATAAAATATTAAATAACTAAAGCATTACTGAAGTGATATGTCCCATGGCAAAAGTTAGGAGCAGAGGCAAACACCAAAAAAGAGGTTGATTATTGCAAACAAGGGAGCAGTAGGATAAAAAATAAAGAGAGGGATAAAATTTTCTGAGCTAACCTAGTCAGAAACTGTTAATATAATTCGGAATTTTAGAAAAATGAAGAATTACTTCTATATCAACAGGCAACAGATGAGGTTCTTTTAGTATAAGGTTTCTCAACTCTGGAAACTTTCAACTCCCAGAATCCCCCAGCCATCAGGCTTTAAGGTGGGTGGACTTCAACTCCCAGAATCCCCCAGTGGCTGGTGGGGAATTCTGGGAGTTGAAGTCCACTCTTCTGAAAGTTGCCAGCATTGAGAAACACAGTTTTAGATTCGATCCCCAAAGACAATTCAATCAGGCTGAACCGCATCCTTGGCTAGCCATCAAGATTGACTAGCCCATCATATGCCAGACATCGTGGGACTTACCCGTAGTTGAAATATTGACCACGTTACTGGGGTAACTGATGTAGCTACCGGCAAAGGCCATCAGGCGGAACTCATAGAAGGTATCCTGCATTGGAAAGGGGAAGAATTAGCCGATGGACATTAGGTCCGGCTACCAAAGTGGATGCTATCTCACCATGATGAGCAAGCAACAGACCAAGGCATTATGTGCGCCAATAAAAATAAACTGCGGAGGAATAGGGCCAGCAGATAACGCTGAACTGGATAAAACACTCTCGTTTTGAGGTTTCATTAACGTTCTCAACCTTAGCAACTTTAAAATGGGTGGGCTTCAGTTCCCAGAATTCCTTAAACTGCATGTTTTAAGATGGAGTGGACTTCAGCTCCCAGAATTCCCCAAACAGTATGCTTTAAGATGGGTGGACTTCAACTCCCAGAATTCCCTAAACAGCATGCTTTAAGACAGGTGGACTTCAACTCCCAGAATTCCCTAGTCAGCCACAGGAATTCTGGGAGTTGAAACCCACCACGTTTCAAGTAGCCAACACTAAGAAACACTGTGCTAAATAAATACACTTTACTCCATGCGAACCCCATCTCTATGGGGGCTGGGGATACACCAGGGGCTTGCAAAGGTAGAACAGGGATCAGACTCACCTTGATGAGTCCAGGCACCAGGAATTGGGTCTCGGAGCTGGGAATGGACCCACTCAGCACCTCCCACTTCCCTCGGTTCTGCCGCAGCTCCAGGGAATATCCCATCAAGGCTGTAGGATCGTGGAGTGGAGGTTCCCACAGGAGAAGGACCCCACGCGTGGTCTCATTGGATCTCAGGAACTGGGGTGGGGGAAGGAAGACCAGGGAGGCCGTGGTTGGAAGGACGGGGGGTGCAGTCTGAGTGGGGACCCCTGAAAAAGGAAGAAGAGAGCAGGGGGTTGCCTTGAGGAAGGACGCAGATTGCTTTGATCTTTCTAGGTCTTCCTCCTTGGCTGACTCTTGCAAAATACAGGTAATCCTTGACTTACAACCATTCGTTTAGTGACCATTTGTTACAAGACCACTGAAAAAAGAATGATTTATGACCAGTCTGCGCACTTATGAGCATTGCAGCATCCCTACAGTCACATGATCAAGATCTGGGCGCTTAAGCAACTGGCATATATTTACAATAGTTGCAGCATCCCGTCTGGTATTACAGGAAGTGACAAAACGGGCCTATAATTTGACCTGAAAAGCCTTGCAAAGGCTTTTTCCAAGCCTCTGGAAGGCTGAAAAAGGCCTCAAACCAACCGGAAAAATCAGCTGTGAGACACGCACACGCGCAATGAGGTAACTTTGCCTGCGGCTTGCGTGCCAGCACAAATGGATCTTCCATAGGTTCGCCATCACAGGCCTAGAAGGCCTGGCTATCCTACCTATCTCCTTTGTCTATGCTAACCGGAACCCTGGTTATTAGAATCGGAAGAAAACAGCCTCCCCCCCCACCCTGAGCATAGCGGTTATAGTTTCTCACCCAGAGGCGCAATGGAGATGATTTCGCTGAACGGACCGCTGCCGAGTTTGTTCTGAGCCAAGACGCTGAACTGGTAGCTCATATCTGGCCGGAGGTTCTCCACCAGGACGTGGGAAGCCCCCACAGGCACCGGCAATGAGGCCCAGTCGTGGTGGGGCTGGTTCAGGCGTCTTAATCTACCGTTCAAACAAACAGTGTGGTGATACGGAAGGACAGTTCGATTCCTACCAGGGTTGCCGAAGTTGGCGGAAATGGCAAAATGGACCCGCTTTGACGGAAAGAGAAGAACACAAGTACTTTTTGTTTCCACGTGGAAGCCGCTTCTTCATGTGGAAAAGAATGTAACTCTGACTTTGGGTTTTACAAATGAGATCGATAGATCTTTATAGGATCGACTTGTTCATACTATGATGGAAAAGCAAAAGCTGTGATTTGATGTTAATGTCTTGTTTCACTGTAAGAGAGTCGGAAGTCAATGCTTCTTCTTCTTTTTTTTAAATTACATTTATATGCCGCCCTTCTCCGAAGACTCAGGGCGGCTTACAATTTTTGGGACACAACCCAACGCGCTCAGCAATGGCCTTCATTCCATTGTATATGCCTGCTTATTACTAGGGTTTCCCACCCCCCCAGTGGCATTTTTACAAAGTCAGCTTATTGCCCCCAACAATCTTGGGTCCTCAGTTTACCTACCCTGGGAGGATGGAAGGCTGAGTCAACCTTGAGCCTGGTGGGATTCGAGCCTGCACTAATTGCAGGCAGCTGGAACTTAAGTGCTAGACATTTAACAGCCTGAGCCAGCAAGGCCCTTTTTCTCTTCCCTGTCCCCCCCCCCATCTTTCCTATCAATCTTTCCTAAGGGACACAGTGGCTCAGTGGCTAAGACGCTGAGCTTGTCAATCAGAAAGATTGGCAGTTCGGCGGTTCGAATCCCTAGCGCCGCGTCACGGCGTGAGCTCCCGTTCCTTGTCCCAGCAGCTTCTGCCAACCTAAGCAGTTCAAAAGCACGTTCAAAAAATGCAAGCAGAAAAATAGGGACCCCTTTGGTGGGAAGGGAACAGCCTTCCGTCCGCCTTCGTCGTTTAGTCATGCCAGCCACATGACCACGGAGACGTCTTTGGGCAGCGCTGGCTCTCCGGCTTTGAAACAGAGATGAGCACCGCCCCCTAGAGCCGGAAACGAGTAGCACGTATGTGCAAGCGGAACCTTTACATTTACCTATCTTTCCTCCCTTCACTTCCCCCTCCCCCTTCCCACTGTTCTTCTATTTACTTTTGTATTTTGCATTTTATAATACTCTATAACTTAATACAAAATTTTTGAAATGAAAGTGTGTTAAAAAAAAAAAAGAAAAACATGGAGCCTCCCCCCCCTCCCAGAATGCCAGCTTAAAACAGAGGGGCGAATTTCATACAAAGAAATACAGGTGGAGTTTTTGGATGACACCTCCGGAAAGTGTTTTTCATATTGACAGAAAGAGAGATAGAGAAAAAGGGAAATAGGATAGCTGAGACGCAGACAGAGAACGGCCCCGAAGACTTACATTGGCGTGTACCAGATGCTGAACCTCTGGAAATAACCCCCATCAAACCCTGGTTCCCAGGTTACATTGACAGCTTGTCGTAGGGGCCACACGGAGATGTTGACCACGGCGTGGGGACTGGTACCTGACGTGGTGGGGAGAAAGGGAGCTGCATCAGTTTAACTCGATTCAGTGGAAGGACATCAAGAAAGAGATTTAAGGGCGTGCTTTTGCCTGACAGAATCTTGGGGTATAACAACAGTTAGTTCTTGACCTACAACCATTCGTTTAGGGACTGTTTGAAGTTACAACGGGGAAAAAGTGACTTATGCCTGTTTATTCACAGTCATGACCTTTGCAGCCTCCCCGTAGTCACGTGATCAAAATCCAGAGGCTTAGCAACTGACTCGTATTTACAACGGTTGCAGCATCCTGGGGTCCCCTTTTGATCTGGGGCTTGTGGTGTTGTGCATTGGTTGGGGTCAATTGAGAAACTGTAGGGTGAATTTAGGGCAGGCTTTTAGTGAATCAAATCTATCAGATCTAGAGCTGTCTTTTAGGGCAGTGGTCGCCAACTAGTGGGCCGGGGACCACTGGTGGTCCATGAGAAAATGGTGGTCCGCAGAGAAATGTCACCCCCGAAGCAATTAATCCATGGTTGGTGGGAACACAAGGCTTGCATCGCTTGCATTGTGAACAACATGAGGTGGTGAGGGGAGGGGGGAAAGGATGGAGGGGGGAACTTGCCCCTCTCGCCCCATGTGCCTGGTCTGGCCACTGGGCTGCTTCTTTCCACTTCTTTCTTCTTCTGCTTTTGGCTGCATGCAAGGAAAGCAGCAAAAGTCTTTCTTTCTCTCTCCCCCAAACTCCACCCGAAATGAGTCTTTGGGACCCTGCAAGGCCTCCTGCTCCAAGAGGCTGTGCCGGCAGAGACTCATTTCTGGCGGAGTTTGGGGGAGAGAAAGAAAGACTTCTGCTGCTTCTGCTGTTTTCCTTGCATGAAGCCAAAAGTCTCTCTCCACTTGAGAATGGAGCTGGAGATGATATCCTGCGATCCCAAATAAAGAATGATCGATTGGTAGGAAAATGGGGTGGGGGAATTTTCCTGCAGACTTTTTGGGGGGATTTTCCCAGGGTCTCTGGTCTGCAGGATTTAAAATTATGAGTTTGAGGTCCAAAAGGTTGGCGACCCCTGTTTTAGGGTATAACTAATCTGGAGTTTTCCTTCCATTGTCGACTCTGATGTATGGGCAAGACCTCGACTTAAATGACCATAATGGAGCCTGCCCACTATGTCTAACTTAACAACTGCAGTCATAAGACGGGGCAGAACTTACTTAAGCACTGCCTCACTTAGCCACGGAAATTTGGGGCTCAGCTGTGGTCTTTAAGTCGAGGACCAGGCATACTTCCCAATCACAATGAGCGTCCTGCCCCGTTTAGTGACCACGGAGGACATCAAGAGCAAAGCTGCACAGGTTTGAACACGACAGTTCCTTGCAAAAATTGTCTTTAAACCGAAACATTTATCGATAAGGTCCCAAGCTGTTAGGGACCTCAGCTGCCCTGCCCTCTGAGTTAAGAACTCACCCAAGACGTAGACAGTGGTGGTGGCACTAACCCTGGCCACACCGTTGTTGGCGGCGCATTCCCACAAGCCGTGCTGTTCCTTCGTCAGGGGCCGCAGGATCAGGCTGCCGTTCGTGCCCACCTGCGCGTTGGCCAGGGTCTTGCTGCCCACCTGCCAAACAAACAAAGCAACCCAATCGTGTTACATACAAGCAAGTCCCCCCCTTAATGGCCCACATTGGGACTGGCAATTCTGGTCACCCTGCAAAGCAGTCATTTAAGTGGTATTTCCCCCCCCCTCCAAATTTTTATATTCTGTTTTGAGAGGTGAAAGCTGGGTAGGTTCAGCATGCAACAGGCAGTCTTAAAAGGTCAACTTTTTTTAAACTACCGAATCAATGCACCTCTGTATGGTTTGCCAATTGCACAGGGGCAGATAGGAAAGCACTCCAGAGGGTTAATGTCATTGCCCAGAAGATCATGGGTTGCCCTCTCCCCTCTTTGGAAGAGCTTTATAGCTCCCGCTGCCTTAAGAAAGTTCAAAACATCCTCAAAGATCCATCTCATCCTGGGTATCCTTTTTTTGAACTATTACCATCTGGCAGATGGTACAGAATAATAATAAAAACAAGGACAAACAGGCTGGAAAACAGCTTCTATCCCAGGGCAGTAGCTCTGTTGAATTCTACTGTATAGTGCAATATTCATGCAATATCAGGGATTTTCAATTCAATGTGTGGAGGGTGAAGGATGTGTGTTTATGTTTGTTTTCATGGTCACAATATACACTGAAGATGGTATTTCATTGTACGAGGGGCAATGACAATAAAATAAAGTAAAAAAATTTGGTTCTTAAGTGAGACATTTGTTCAGTGGTTGCCCTCTCCCCTCTTTGGAAGAGCTTTATAGCTCCCACTGCCTTAAGAAAGTCCAAAACATCCTCAAAGATCCATCTCATCCTGGGTATCCTTTTTTTGAACTATTACCATCTGGCAGATGGTACAGAATAATAATAAAAACAAGGACAAATAGGCTGAAAAACAGCTTCTATCCCAGGGCAGTAACTCTACTGAATTCTACTGTATAGGTGCAATATTAATGCAATATCAGGGGTTTTCAATTCAATGTTATAGAATGTGAAGGATGTGTGTTTGTGTATATTTTCATGGTCATAAATTGTACACTGAAGATGGCATTTAATTTCATTGTACGAGGTGCAACGACAATAAAGTGAAGTGGATTGGTATGAATGAGTTTCTTGTTTTTATGTTGCATAGAAATTGTTTTATCCTTGTATGCAGCTCGAGTTCCCCTTTGGGGGAAGTGAGGCGGGATATAAATCTAATAAATAATAATAAAAGTGAAGTGAAGTAAAGTAATCAGGAATTGTCCGGTTTGTGCAAAACCGTCTGCGACTCACTTTTGTCCAAGAGGTGATGGGTAAGGGGTCTCCTTGAGCCACGCATGGAATTAGCAGCTCCCGACCCACCTCCTGGAAATATTCCTCTTTGGGCCGAAGGGTGAACGTGGGAGGGTCCTAAAAAATAGAATACCATAGAAAACATACACCACCGTTAAAAAGAATTTTTTTCTTAACTTAGTTGGAAGGGACCTTGGAGGTCTTCTAGTCCAACCCCCTGCTCTGGCAGGAGACCCTATACAAGTTCAGATTTCTGTCCTGTCTCTTCTTAAATCTCCAGGAATGGAGCACCTACAATTTCTGGAGGCGAGTCGTTCCTCTAGTTGTTCTAACTGTCGGAAAATCCCACCATAGTTCTAGGTAGCTTCTCTCCTTGCCAAGTTTCCATCCATTTCTTCTTGTCCTGTCTTCAGATGCTTTGGAGAATAGGTTGACCCCCCCTCTTCTCTGGGGCAGCCCCTCAAATATTGGATGACGGCTATCCTATCACCCCGAGCCCTTCTCATTGTAGAACTGGACATACCAAGTTCCCATTACCCACAACTGTTCAGCACATGATTTGGCCTCCAAATCCTTGTTCGTTTGCCTTTCTCCTCCCTGCACTTTTTTCTAGAATCTCAACAACTTTTATTTTTATATCGCGGTGACCAAAACTGGACACGGTATTCCAAGTATGGTCTAACCAGGGCAGCAGAACATTTCATAGAAAAGCCGCCTAAAACTGCCGATAAATGGCTTGAATGGGAGTTGAAATCTACACGTCTCAAAATTGCCAAAACTGGGTGATCTAGAACCCCACACATCTCCGCCGGCACTACGAGAACGGAGACGCCTGGAATGTTTTATGGAGACTTCGTTTTGTCCTGTCCCCGCTCCTCTCCCCCAATTTCTTTCTTTCTTTTTTTAAATTTTTAAATAAACTTTATTAAACGTTAAAAAGATATATACAAAATACAAAACATTTCGTTTAAAACGAAACCATACAAACATATACATTACAAATTTCTTAGACGGTGCTTTCTTATCAAGCAATATTCTAATACTTATTTCATATATCTGGTTAATACTCTTATTATAACCTCTTTATATTTTCCCTTCCTTATCTATTTACTTGCTGGTTTCTATTATTTATCCAATTATACCAGTTTTCCCAGACTGTATAATAATTTGAGTCTTCCTTTTCTTTTAGTTTTGGGGTAAGTTTGTCCATTTCAGTGCAATTGTAAACTTTTTGGATTATCAAATTTTCTACTGGCATCCGATCACCCTTCCAGCATTGTGCAAGCGCTATATTTTATTTCTTTTGCATATTCACCTTTTATTATTCCCAATAAAAACATTTCTGCCTTAAATTCTAATCGAATGTTCGTAATTTCTCTTATCCATGTTCGTATTTTTGTCCCCCAATTTCTTACTCACTTTGAGGAGAGCCCGCGTGGGTGCTGAAATACCAGCTGTTCCAAAACTGTTGTATGGGGTACAGGCGTACACGCCCAGGGCGTCATCGTTGCTTGTGGCGATGATTATCGTCCCGTCTGTTTTCAGGGACCAGCCTGGGAACTGCAGAGAGGGAGAATGCAGGGGCTCAGAAAAAGAATGGGAGAAAACACCCAAAATGCTGAGGGGGGAGCAGGGGGTGCCTCAGCCTCCCAAAACGTACCTTGCCAATCTCCAGCGGCTGACCGTCTTTAATCCAGCTGACCGAGAGCAGGGGAGGGTTGGCTCTGCTGGGGCACTGGATTGTGCCTTGCATGCCAATTGGCAGCAAAGTCTCTGGAGGCATCTTAGCGACTTGAGCTGGGTCTGTCAGGTGGAGGATAGCTTGGGGTCAACGGTGGGATGGCGAGATCAGGGATATTAGGGAGGGAAGCTAGAAGGACTAGGGGGTAACAAAGGAGGGTCATGTCCCTGTCGGAGTCTGAATTCAAGGAGGAAGACGGACAGCTGACCGGGAGTGGGAATGTGGCTCCGTTGGCTGTGGAGG
This sequence comes from Naja naja, assembly GCA_009733165.1. Lineage (NCBI taxonomy): Eukaryota > Metazoa > Chordata > Lepidosauria > Squamata > Elapidae > Naja > Naja naja. The sequence goes on from CM019166.1 coordinate 9,019,149, forward strand.
AAACTGGGGAAGGACAAAGTCCGGCTGTGCAGAGCAGGGGAGAGGGAGAACAAGGGAGAGGGAGTTCAGAGGAAGACCCAGGCCAACCCCCTCTTCATTCTAGGGCATGCAGGGAGGAACGGAGAAGAGAGCAACGTGGGTTGTGTGGCTTACGGGGGAGGAAAGGGCCCTGATTCCCTTCATTAGCCACACCTGGGAAGAGATTTTAAAAGAGATGCAAGCTGAGTGCAGCAGCTGCTGGGAGCAAATGTGAGTTTATCTTGTGTTGACTTTGCTTATCTGTGTTCCTGGTGTCTTCCCAACCGGGTTGAGTAATTGCTGAGCCTTCACATCTGGAATTCCTTCTCTTGCTCTATTGAATTAATTACCTCATTTTGCCTTGATTGGACTTATAGTTACATTTTTTGTTGACCACATTTTGGACTTGATTCTCTGCAGCCAAAGGCTGTTCCTGGGAGAGTTTTTCTCCAGCCCAGAAGGTAACCCAGGACATTGGGGGCAAAGTTGGAGCTAATAAAGAGACTCCTACTGATTACCTGTGTTGCCTTTGTGCCACGCCCCTTTGGGTCATCACAGAGGGGCTTGGGGTTGGGAGATCCCCGGGATTAGGATTGGGAGCTCAAGGGGTGGACCAAGAAGATAGAAAGAAAGTAGATCTAGTGAAGAAGAGTTGATGGCAGAGGTGGGATTGTGAGATGAAGAGGTGGACAGCAAGAAAGTAGGTGGCAGAACAGGAAGGCAAGGATACTGAGGTCCCTGGGACTAGAACCATGAGGTCAAGGGGTGGACCAAGAACAAGGGGTGGTGGACCAAGAAGCTAGAAAGGGAACTAGGTTTAGTTAAGGAGGTCCCTGGGACTAGCATTGTGAGCTGCCAAGAAGCCAGAAAAGAACTAGGTTTAGGTAAGGAGATGTGGTAGATTGTGAAGTCAAGAGGTGGACTAAGAAGCAAGAAAGGAACTACGCCCAGTGAAGGGGACCTGGCATCAACAATAGGAAACGTGAGGTCAGGAAGTGGACAGAGAAGTTAGAAAGCAAGTAGGCCTTGTGAAAGAGAGAAGACCCTATGCCATTTCAGACAAATGGCTATTCAGCCTCTTCTTAAAAACCTCCAGTGATGGAGCTCCCACAACTTCTGGAGGCAAATTGTTCTATGAGTTAATTGTCCTTCACTGCTAGGAAATTTCTCCTTAGTTCCTGGTTGCGTCTCTCCTTGCTTAGTTTCCATCCATTTTCTTCTTGTTCCTCCTTCTATGTTCTCCACTTGTTGCTCCACTTGTGGGTATTCCACCCCTGGAGGTTTCTAAGAAGAGACTGGACAGCCATTTGACTGAAATGGTGCAGGGCCTCCTGCTCAAGCAAGCGGTCCCGTCCATTATTCTGTTAAAGACTTGAATTAGGCCATTGGCAAAGCGCTGATATCATCGTTTGGGTGTAATCTAGACTTTTTTGCCACCATTAAATGGTGAGATTCCTTTTTTTTTGTCGGGGAATGAAGCTAATCCAACGGATACCCAACAAAATGCAAAATAAGGAAAGGATATCTCTTCACCTCAAGCCCCATTCAGATTATTTTCTACCAGTGAATGGTCCGAGTTAACGAAGATGCAATCATAATTAAGCAGCACTTACACAGAACCGTAAGGAAGGCAGAAGCGGAGGGCGATTTCCGAAGCCCATTGCTGGGAATGCAAGTATATTTTCCCGAATCCTCCGGGGTCGTTTTCTGGACCAAAAGGCTTCCATCCACCAGGATTTGAATCCGTGACCGGAGATGGCTGGAGGCCAGGAAGGAAAAAGGAAGTCAAACAAAGAAGTGTCAAGAGACAGCTGTGTTGTCATTCTAGATCAGGGCGTCTCCAAACTTGGCCACTTTAAGACAGAATTCTCTCCTTTTTCACCCCTTCCTTTTCTTCCTATTGTGGCCTCTTGGCCACCAGCCTCTCCAAGTCAGGGTCAGCATCAAGGCAACCTGAAAGCTCAGAGGGGGAATGGAGCTGGTAGAGAAACGGAGGTAGAGCCTGGGCCGTCCGTCAGCCCTCAGATGGAGAGTCAACGTGGCTCTCCATCGTCGTCTGGATGTGGCTGATGAAGAAGAAGAGGAACCGCTGGGTCCAGTGCCTGATAAGCAGATGTGCAGAAGGCAGAGGAGAGGAGAGCAGTGGAAATCTATGGTCCGACCCTTGGGACGGAAGAGCCACTGCTGCTAGTGAAGCCCCACCCTAGCTCTGGGGATCAAAGGCAGGGGGCAGAGATGAATAGGTGTGGCAGACAACTATTCATCTCCCTGCCAGACGGACTTGTCAGCCTGCGGTGAGAGAGAAAAATTTTGCCGGGACTGCCGGCACTCCTAAATAAGGAATCATGGATTTAAGGGTTTGTCGTGTTTGGGAAGCTGTATCGGAACACTTACCTGATATGGAAGACGTTGGTGCCACCCTGAAACCAGCTGTAGGTGAGGTTGGCAGGATAGGCTTCAGCTCGGCAAGCGAAAAAGGCATCTTGGCTGAGGTTGACCGTGATGTCCTTGGGAGGGACCACGATCACCGGTGGCCCTGGCAAGAAACAGAGGACCGAAAACTCGTAATTTCTGCAGAAACTGAGCAGAGCAGAGGTCATTAAATGAACGGTTGCAAGTTGAAGACAGCGTCTAGCCCTAACCGAATGCTAGCCGCTTAAAGTGATGCTCCAGATGTTTCTGGGATACAGGTAATCCTGGACTTAACAACGGTTCGTTTAGTGACCGTTCAAAGTTGCACTGAAAGCAAAATGACTTACGACCGCAAATCACCACAATCATTATCAACCTTTAAAGTCCCTTCTGACTGATCGTATGATTCCTCTTTCGGTTAATTAGCCTCTCCAGGTCAGAAAGGACTTACCTTGGACAAGGAGGTGGGTTGTGTGAATGAGAGCGCCCTCTTGATTGGTGGCGTGGCAGGAATACAAGCCAGCCGACGTCCGTTCGACTCTAGAGATAAAGAGAGTCCCATTTTTCACCTGGAAAACAAACGTGGATTTAGGCTGACCTGTATCCTGCTGAAGACAACCTGATCTTCAGGCCACTGGGCGGAACAACGCTCTGATTTAACACAACATTCTGATTTAACGGATCTCCATTTAACGGACTTTGGATGCAGCAGGTCAGGTATCCAAACAGACTTGCTTAACAACTTCCTTGTTTAGCACTGGAAATTCTGGTCACCCTTGTAGTTGTTAAGTCGAGGACTACCTGCGTGCCATTTTCTAATGCCAAGGATGTACTTTTGTATTTAACGGACCACTGGGAATAACAGACCCTTCCTTTCAATTAGGCGGTTCAATCCAGGTTTTACTGCAAACAGAGTGATCCCCAACCTTTCCAGCTTGGAGCACCGGTGGGGGAGGGAAGGAGAGGATCCCACCACTTGCACAAGTAGAATTGCGTGCATGCTTGCCGGCTGTTTGCGGGGCCCAGTTGGTTGGGGACCCCTGCTATAACAGACACGCCAGAAACAACATACCTGCATTTCATTGCCATCGTCAATGGTTTGGCTGTCTCTCTTCCAAGAGACGAGAGGCGGTGGGTTGCCGGTGGCCGAACAGGAGAGGGTCACAGATTTTTGGTCCTGGATCTCTACCAATGCTGGTGGGGTCTTCTGGAAGACAGGGGGAGCTGCAAGACAAGATTGAGGAAAGCATAGAAACTACGGTTTGAAGATTCCCACGCTCCATTCTTTCATTTCTCTCTCTCTCTCTTGCTCCAGTCTCTACTGTGCGCTGTTCAAAATCCTAAATTTTGGGGGGGTTAACATCCCCTTGGAACAGACTTTGCCATGGATATTAGAACCTTATAGCAAGGCTGGATACACCTTTCATTTGCTGAACTAAATTCAAGTTGCTGTTGTTAGTTGCAAAGTTGTGTCCGACCCATCACAACCCCATGGACAATGTTCCTCCAGGCCTTCCTGCTCTCTACCATCCTCCAGAGTCAATTTAAGCTCATGCCTCCTGCTTCAGGGACTCCCTCCAGCCCCCTCCTTCTCTGTCATCCCCTCCTTCTTCTGTTGCCCTCCATCCTTCCCAGCATTTGGCTCTTCTCCAGCGAGTCCTTCCTTCTCATGAGGTGGCCAAAGTCTTTGAGTTTCCTCTCCAGGATCTGGCCTTCTAAAGGGCAGTCAGGGTTGATCCCCTCTGGGACCAACTAGTTGGATGGCCTTGCAGTCCAAGGGACTTGCTGGAGCCTTCTCCAGCCCCAGAGTTCAAAGGCTTCCATTCTTTGGCACTCAGCCTTCCTTATGGTCCAACTTTCCCAGCCATACATTGCCACTGGGAGAACCACAGCCCTGACTCTACGCCCTTTTATTGGCAAGGTGATGTCTCTGCTTTTGAGTAGGCTGTCCAGATTTGCCACAGCTTTCCTCCCCAGGAGCCAGCGTCTTTTAATTTCTTGTTATATTAAAGTATATCTATATATTTAAATATGTTTAAATTCAAGTACAAGATAGTGAAGTTTGTTTTGGATAGTGCAATTAACTGGAGCATTAGGCAGTCCTCCACTTACGACCACAATTGAGCCCGCTGCTAAGTGAAAAATGTGTTAAGTGAGTTTGCCCCATTTTGCGACCTTCCTTGCCTCAGTTGTTAAGTGAATCACTGCAGTCGTTAAATTAGTGCCACGGTTGTTGAGTGAATCTGGTTTCCCACCCTGACTTGGCTTGTCAGAAGGTTGCCAAATGACTCCTGAACACGGCGGCCGTCATAAATATGAGTCAGATGTCAAGCATCTGAACGTAAATCACCTGAACACTGGGAATGCTGCAGTGGTCGTAAGTGTGAAACACAGTCATAAGTCACTATTTTTGGTGCCATTGTAACTTTGAATGGTCACTAAATGAACTGCTGTTAAGTCAAGGACTACTTGTATAATAGTTCCTGTTATGGCAGGATGGTTGAGACCAGCAAGGCCAGTTATAACTCAATCCTTATCTTCCTGGGTAACCCCAAAAAATTATTTATTAATCTACCTCAGGGGTCTTAAACTTGACAGCTTTAAGACTTGTGGACTTCAATTCCCAGAATTCCTCCTCTAGTCATGTTAGCCCCAGGAATTCTGGGAGTCGAAGTCCACAAGTCTTAAACTTGCCAAGTCTGAAGACTCTTGGCCTACCTGAAGGGTTGTTCAGGATGATTGTAAATCAGGAACACCTGGTTATTATTTTAACTGAGACGTTCCAAATTTGGGGGTGGCTTCTGGAGAAAATGTTGGCAGATTGATTTGTTGGGGGCCTGCAGAGAAGGTTGACCAGCCTTAGGGGTCTTACTGCTTCTCTCCCAGCATTTAAATTCAGTTTTAGGAAAATACTTCCTGCTGGTCACCATCATCAGCCTAGGTGAAATTCTTCCGCTTTGTGGAAGATTTTAAATTCAAGGCTGCTGCCCACCCACTGAGAGGGGTTCCCCCCCTCCCCCTGTTCAAGGCTGGCCATCCACACAAAGCAACAATTAACCAGGGAGGAGATTACAATGGAGGTTTAGCGAAACAGCACCGAGACGAGAACCGGATTATGTTGAAAGCAAGACGGCAGATGGCAGGTGAGGTCAATAATCAAGAGCGACGTTTGTAGGGCAAGAAATCCTTGGATCAACATGCGTGTGTCTCTGTGTGTGGGTGTGAAATGGTCACAATCTTTGCTAAGTCCCTTTTCTGGTCTGCTTTGAAAGAAGAAAACAGATGCTTTTTATTTTTTTCCAAAAGGCAAGAACAAAATATAATGGGTAAAGTTTTTCCAAAGTAGAAAACTTCCAAAGTTGTGGAAGGGAATATTGTGTGTTCCCTCTGCAATCAATCTATCTATCTATCTATCTATCTATCTATCTATCTATCTATCTATCAATCTATCAATCAATCATCTATATAAAAGCGAAATACCACTCATGCATCATCACAAAATCTCCAGAACCGTAAAGCCTACAAACTTGGCATTTGGCATGTATGTTCCTCTTGGCTTCTAGGTGCTCACTAAGAAAGGATTTTTCCAAATGACCATCAGAGCATCAGTATTTCCAATATTATTATTATTAACACGCTCTGATGCTAAGGAGTTCTAGTCCCCCTCCCCACCTGGAAAGAAATCTGTTCCAAGTGCAAAACACAAGCAGAGGAGAAGAGTTTCAGTTTCAGAGCACCAAGCAGCTTTAGGACAGAACGGTTGAGCTAAGCCACGCCCAGGCTCCTTGATGTCTCCTTCTTGCTCACACAGCAAATACTGCTTCAGTTTCCGAACAGCCCTCAACTCTCTCACACACTGACAAGACACTAGCCAGATGAATACTGATGGATGCTGGTAGGCAGAGGCAGAATTTTTTCCCCTTATTTTCCTCCCCAAAAACTAAGGTGCGCCTTATACTCTGGAGCGTCTTGCCCGATCACATTGTTTCGCAGCAAAGCACAGGTACCCTGCTAGTATCCTGTATAAAAGCTCCACACAAGATAAAAAGAGCATCCAGATAAAATGTGAACACCTTTCTAAGTCCACCCATCCACCCGCTCAAAATAAGATAAACTTCTTTCTGAGGGACGAACAATTTTGCAACCCAAGAAATTGAATCGGGTCGGGTGGAATTCCGATAACCAGCTGCCAACGAAGCAGATTGCCCAAGGAATTGACCCCCTCCTGATCTGGCAAGAGATAAAATCTATTAATCTCTGCTAATTTATCCCATCCTTTTCAGAGAAAAAAAAACAGTCAGGAAAATGAACAGAAGGCTCTCCATCTTGTGTCAGTGAGTTCCACAGGGCAATGTCCTTTTCTTTAAAAAAAAAACCAGGTAGTTATTGACTGATTCAACTTTTGACCGTTCAAAGTTACAACGGCCTCAAAAAAGGGACAACAATTGGTCCTTGCACTTACAACCGTTGCTGATGGTAACAGGATCAAAATTTGGTTGTTTGGCAACTGGCAGGTACTTCACTGTTCCGGGGTCCTGTGATCACACCTTTTGCAACTTTCCCAGTTGGCTTCCAACAAGAAAAGGCAATTGTGGGGAGGGGGAGAGATTTGCTTAAAAACAGGGTGGTTCACTTAGTGACCCCAGCAAAAAAAGGGGTGCAAAATCAGAAATGACTCACTTAAGAACGGAAGTTTCAGTTCCAATTGTGGTTGTAAACTCAGGACTTCCAGAGGAGAAGCATCATCCCAGTTCTGTTGAATTTTTTTTCACTTACTGTCTGACCCCAGTCAGGGGAGGGAAAAAAAAAGGGGGACATTCAAGACTTACAATTGACAATGAGGTGAATCCAGGTGCCATTCTGGAATTCATCATCGTTGTTGGGGCGGTTGAGGAACAACACCCGGCATTCGTACCAGCCCTGGTCTTCGGCACGCAGACGGTCGATCTGCAGGGAAGCCCCGGCTTGGATTCGTACACGTCCTGCGTTGTAAAACGAGGAAACAGAATCATCATCTTCTTCTAACAACTCCATAACCCCTTGCGGGGTGGAGTCTGGGCAACTGAACAGAGCTGAGTGGCCGGATGCCTTTCCTGTTGCCAATACGGAGTTTTGTTCAGCAGATATGTTCTCACTGAGCCCAGAGACAGAAATATCTGCCCCTCTACCCATGATCAAACTCACAGCCTCCTCTAGGCCACCACACCACAAAATGAGGAAACAGAATGATTCCGTTAATTAAAAGTCCACAAGTCTTTCCCCAGTGGAAATCTTGAAAGCCTAGTGGGTGCAGCGGTCCTGGATCCGAATCCTCAGTACCATTGCCAGGAAAGCTTCGTGCTACAGAGCCTACAGATTTCTCCTTGCCCCGAACGTAAACCGTGAGATGGTAGTTTTGCAAGGCAGAATACGCGGAATATGTTTCTTTCTTTAAAGCAGTTTTTTTCAATGTGGGCTTTAAAATGCATTGGACTTCAACTCCCAGAATTCTTAAATGTCGAACTGACTGGGGAATTCTGGGAGTTGAAGTCCACTCATCCTCAAGCGATCCAAGGTTCCAAAAACGCTGCTTTAAAAGAATTCAAAATTAAAGAAGTAAATTTGGAGGCAGGGCGAGGGAGCAATGAAGCTGAATACGTGGAATATGGTATGAATATGGTATGAATATTCAGCTTCAGCTATCCTTATGAACTGTGGCCTGATTCTGAGGGCGTATTCACATTTGTGTGTATACAGGCAATCAAGAACAAACAAACCGAAGCCAAATCATTTTTTAATTTTATTCTATCTGCTTGCTGCCACCCAGCTTATCGAACACAAAAACCTCTGTTTATACAGTAGCCTGACTTGCAAGCCAAGATTAAATATTATCGTATCTTTGCATGCTTATTCCTAGGAAACAATTTGGACAAAGAAAGTTGGCCGACTGATTTATTTCCGGTCCAGCTATTCAGGGGTCTACAGCCCTGAAAATATTAGCAGCATGTAAGCAGATCAGTTGTCTATATTACTTATCCCCATGTTGTTATTGATGGGTAATTATGTATTTTATTTGTTTCTAGTTACATAGTGGATTTTTCCTTTTTTGTTTCCTTACATTGCATTTGTTTCTTGTTATGTGGCAAGTTTGTTCCTTTTTAAATTTATTTTTCTTATATTGTATTCGTTTCTTGTTATGTAGCAATTTTGTTTCTTTTTTAATTTGGTTTTTATGCTGTATTTGTTTCTGGTTATATGGTGGGTTTCTCCCCTACCTTTTTTTAATGCCATCTGGACCATCCAGAATCACACATGGTTTGATTTTCCCCCGAAAGCCATCACTCTGCTAAACAAATAATTCCCTCAACACCATTCAACTATTTACAAAGTTTGCACTATTATTACTGTTAATCTTCTCATCACTCCTTATCACCCATCTCCTCCCACTTATGACTGTATGTCTGTAACTTTGTCGCCTGAATCCTAACGTTTTTATTGACTGTTTCCTAGTATGATCTGATTGCTTATTGTACCCTATGACTATTATTAAGTGTTGCACCTTATGACTCTTGACGAATGTCTCTTTTCTTTTATGTACACTGACAGCATTTGCACCCAGACAAATTCCTTGTGTGTCCAATCACATTTGGCCAATAAAGAATTCTATTGAGTGGGAGAAAGACAGAAGGAAAGAAAGAGACTGGAGACAGAAAGAAAAGGGAAAGAAGAGAGAGAAAGAAAGAAAGGGAAAGAAGGAAGAAAAATTGAGAAAGAGGAAGGAATAGATGAGAAAAGGAAGGGGAGGGGGAAGGAAGGGATGAAGGTAGTTTGCATAGGAGGAAGGAAAGGAAAGGAAAGGAAAGGAAGGAAGGAAGGAAGGAAGGAAGGAAGGAAGGAAGGAAGATTTCACTAAAGACTGAATCTCCAACTAACTTAGTTTAGGATTTTCAAGGACTCCTGACAAAACTCTCTGAAGAGAAGCCAGCTCTAAACTATAACCTGAATTTTCTGATTCCCCGCCTACTTCCTTTCCTTGCAAACCACAACCTCGTGTCTGGCTTAATAAACCTCCTGTTTGCAGCCTAGATTTTGGGTTGGCCAAACCCAATTGGCAGCTATTTGAGAACGCGAAGAAAAAGCAGGCAGCAATTAAAGCAGGACAATTTCCCGATATTCATAGGCAGCCAGCCTGAGCAAGTCCACAGGAGCTCACAACCCTGAGAAGGATTCCCACCCTCAGTTGTTTAAGAGAAGGAAAGAGTTCAAAAGGTTGGCCAGACAATCGGGGCAGAGACGCCTCTTAAAAATCCCTGACCCGGAAAAAAGGAAGCGAAGAAAAGAAAAGAGCACAAGGGGATAAAGAAGGAGAGAGAGAAAAAGACCAAACGGCGGCCATTTAGCGCCACCGTCACCACCCAAAGAGTTTTTCTGAAGCAGATTTTGTGTCACTTTTGGTCATCATCACTACACAACAACGCCCAAGAAGCTTCCCCCAGAAATAACGTAAAGTCAGACAAGGCACTAAATTCTAGGACCTGGAAACAGAACGTTCCGGAGAATGCCGGAACATTCTGGAGAATGCCAGAATGTTCTGGAGAATGCTGGAAAATCCTCTTTTTCCCCCTTTTCCTTTGAAATTCCCCAACTCATTTGAGAATCACTTTGAGGCTTTCTCAAAAGGTTTATTTCGGAATAGGAAAGGGTTTGTTTCTGAAAACAACCAACGATAACTGGGGGGGAAAAGGATGGAACATTCTGAACATTCATGGACATTCTGGAATGTTCTGGGATTGGAATTTCCCACAAGTCCACTACCACCCTGCTTCTTTTTGGGCCCCGAGCGTGAAAAAAGAAGGATGCAAGAACTTGTTCCGAGTGTCCATCACAATCAAATTCAGCAACTTTTAAGTTAAGTGGACTTCAACTCCCAGAATCCATGCTGGCTGGGGAATTTTGGGAAGCAACGTCTACCCATCTTAAAGTTGCAAAGCAGGTTTGCTCGATGGGGGATCCTGGGAGTTGAAGTCAACCCATCTTAAAGATGCTGAAGTAAAGAAACTTTGGTCTATACTGAACATTGTGTGTACAATTTTGTGGTAGTGCCACACAAACACTTAGAACCTTCCCCCTGGGATTCGTGTCTCCCAGACCTGACTTTAAAGAATATTTTATACTTCTTTGCTTGGGTTTCCCTACTTCTCGAAACAAACACTCCCTCGGGCTCCATTGCCCCTAAATCAATCTTGCCATCGCTATTGATAAATAAGAGCCAAATTGCCAACACCTGTCTGCAAACACAAACACAAACACACCCTCCTGGGCAAGCCCAGTCCAATGTCTACAGCTTAAAAGACCATTTCCCTTTGTAAGAAGGCCATGATTCTCAAATGGCTGGGTTACTGCAGCTCTTAAAAAGAGAGAGAGAGAGAAATTGAATCTGCAATCCAATTAAATAAAAATGTGTGACTTTTATTCATTCGTAGGGCTGGGCAAGACCCTAAAGGTACTATTTGAACCATTTGAACGGTGCTATCTTGTTTCTGAAATTATCCTAGGGGCTTTGCAATTTGAAACAACACACCCAGCCTGGCTTCTTGCCCTCCGAATGAACGGACTAAATTGCTTTATGGCTAAATAAGTTTAACGATGGGGCTTCAGAAGAAATCCAGGAGGAAAGTTCTTTTGTTTCTAAAATCAAAAGGGAAGATGTGTTGTTGTTGCTAGGATCATTTCATCAGAATTAAAAGACATAATAATAATAATAATAATAATAATAATAATAATAATAATAATTGTAGACACGCAGCAAGAAAAAAAATCACAAAGTATTGGGACTTACAAATTGAAGTTGAGTGACTTTGGAAAAAGAAATCGTGTGTTATCCCAACTGTAATTGGAGCCCCTGGAGCAATACCTAAAGGGCTGCCTCGCTATTTGGAAATTCTGAATTTATCAGACTTGAATGCCATGATTCTGCAAAAAACCACCGTACTTGGTACAGCTTATATCCTTCGACGCTACCTGAACAGTTCCTAGGTCCTTGGTTAGGACTCGAGCTGTTGAGCTACCAACAAACCCCAAAGGCTGTGAATCTCACTAAAGATTAACTACTACTACTAATAATAAGTGTTCGACTAGTGATTTGTGATACGAAACCCAGCATAGTTGTCTCGTTTGCTGTGTACACTGTCGTTTTGTGTCAAATAATAATAATAGTTTATTGTCATTGTACATACACAGTATACACATAAGTGAAATTCACATAACACCCAGAGATCCAATATGCACACACACGACAATCACCAAACACACCCCACCCGCCAACGTCCCCCACCCCCTAAAACACACACAAGCATCCACACAACAGGCCAAGTAATACTGTCCAACAGAACAGAACACAACTGAGCAATTATTTTGGAAAATGAAATGAAATGGGGGGAATTAAACCTCCTGCCAACGATGGTCCCAAGATACTATTAACCAGGTTAGTTCCAAACTTGTGGCTGCATTTCCACAAGGTGTCGAAAGTTTAGATACAGGTAGTCCTCGACTTACAACAGTTCGTTTAGTGACTGTTCAAAGTTACAACGGCACTGGGGAAAAAAAGTGACTTAGGACCATTTGTCACACTTAACGACCGTTCCGGCATCCCCGTGGTAGTCACGTGATCAAAATTCAGACACTTGGCCACTGACTCATATTTACGACGGTTGCAGTGTCCCAGGGTCACGTGTTCCCCTTTTGCGACCAGCGAAGTCAAGGGGAAAGCCAGATTTGCTTTAACAACCCTGTGAGTAACTTAATAAGAGCAGTGGTTCGCTTAACAACGGCGGCAAGAAAGGTCCTAAAAAAAGGGGCAAAACTCACTTAACTCTAAGCCTTGCTTAGCAACAGAAATTTTGATCGGAGGGGCTACCTGTTAACAGGATTCGGAAGGGACCTCGGAGGCCTTCTAGACCAACACCCCCCCCACTCAAATAGGAGACTCTATAAAATTCCAGACAAGTAGCTGTCCTATCTAAACAGGATATTATTAAACTAATACCGTGTTTCCCCGAAAATAAGACCCTGTCTTATATATATTTTTTGCCACCAAAAAGGTACCAGGTCTTATATTCGGGGGATGTCATCCACTGACTAATCTCACTTGCGCACGTCGCCCCCGGCCTCCTTTTCGCTGCCAGGGGCCTTCAAAAACTTCTTCTGCAGCTGGCAGGGCTTTCCTGAAGGCCTCTGCAGATGATAGGATCTATCCAGAGCTTTGTTATCAGCTCCAGAGGCCTTCAGGAAAGGCTTGCCGGCCTTGCTGGCTGCAGAAGAAATGGGCCGGCAAGGCAGGTGTTCGCGATGTGCGAGGCCTGGCCACAACTGTCCAAAGATAAGTAGTAGGGCACCTCCACACAGCCCATCCCCACCCTAGCTTAATTTTTACACTCTGGAGTAGGTGAAATCTTAATTAGGGCTTATTTTGGGAGTAGGGCTTATATTGGGCGCACGTGTAAAAAATCAAGCTAGGACTTACTTTCAGGGTAGGTCCTATTTTCGGGGAAGCAGCGTTATTAAAACTGATGAATATTTCACCAAAGACTTAGGCATCATCCCATGCTGTGCCAACCATCCCAGACCAGCTTTCCCCGTTGGAACGTCCACCACCACTCACTCACCCACGTAGCCTGGATCCACCCGGGGGGAATACAGCCCGAATTTGATGAAGATAGGGAGCAAGAAACCGAACCGCACCCACTCAATGACGTAGAGAGGGGGGCTCGCCTCGTCCGGCTTCAGCAGGTTGCAGCGCAGAAGGGCACTGTCTCCTTTGCGGCCGACGACCGTGCGAGGTTCTGCTTTGCTGTTACCTGCTGGGAGTCACATTGAAAGGACCATCATCAGCCACTCCGAAAGCCCAGCCTTTTTGAGGCTTCCATTTTTCTGCCCTCTTTTGTGGAGGCCAACCCTTTGAGTTAAAGGTAAAGGTTCCCCTCGCGCATCCGTGCTAGTCATTTCTGGCTCTAGGGGGTGCTGTTCCTCTCTGTTGCAAAGGTGAAGAGCCAGCGCTGTCCGAAGACGTCTCCGTGGTCATGTGGCTGGCAGGACTAAACGCCGAAGGCGCACGGAACGCCGTTCCCTTCCCACCAAAGGGGTTCCCTATTTTTTTACTTGCATTTTTTAACGTGCTTTCGAACTGCTCAGTTGGCAGAAGCTGGGACAAGGGACGGGAGCTCACTCCGTGACGCGGCGCTAGGGATTTGAACTGCCGATCTGCCTGGTAGGCCACGCCCACCCAGAAACTGGGTAGCAAACTGGTTGCTGGGATTTTGGAATCCCACCCTTTGTTTGACCCCAGCTTTATTCTCCGTTTCGGCAGGGGCGAATCCCCAGCCCCCTCCCGTCTAGGAAACCCGCTTACCTTCAGCAAGGCTGCTGCAGACCAGGGTAAGGCAAGTAAGCCTCAGCCACCAATTCATAGCACAGCTACCCAGGCCAAACGCTGCGTAGGACGACAGCTGTATCAAGACTCGCCCCCAGCACTGGCTATTTGGGGAGTGACCTCTGGAGGAGGATGCCAGCTCACAATCACACCGTCCTTGTGTGTCAAGCCGCTGGCTTTTCAATGCAGCCTTCCAGAGATGCCTGCAAAATGCAGGCTGGGGTGTCTCTTCACACCCGAGCCCCGTCTTTTCATCTCCCGCCAATCTGTCCGTGGAAACGCTGGAGCGTTTTCGGTGGGAAATTCCTCCTTCAGCATTGACCTGGTAGAGCGAAGTTTGCGAAAGGAAAGAAAAGGGGAATAAATTGAGACTCTTCTACAAAAAGGGCTTTCTGGAGGTTGGAGTCTCGCGTTTTAAAACTTTTCGTCAACTTACTTTAGTTCCAAGGAAAACCCAGTACATGCAAACTAAAATAGCTATTTCGCCTTGTTTTGGAAAGACGCCTTAAAATTTAAACTATTTTCACCATTTAAAATGTCTTCTATCCTTGGGCCATATTCCTACCATGGCTTAAACCCTCAAGGATGCCCAACCTTGGCAACTTTTAAGACCTGGGGACTTCAACTCCCAGAATTCCCCAGCCAGCATGGGGAATTCTGGGTATCGATGTCCACAAGTCTTAAAAGTTGCCAAGGTTGGACAACTTTGGATTAACTGGATTCCAAACCCGTTTTCTGCACCATACACTGAATTACAGACTTGTTAAATCTACTAGTCCTTAACTTATGACCATTTGAGCTTATGACCACCACCCCCTCCAAAAGAAAAAAAAAAGCCATTTACAACCCAGTTCTGAAGGTTGGGCCTACCCCTGAGGTCCTGTAACCACATTTGTGGTGATTGACGTACGACAACAGTGACCACAATTTACAGCTTTTTGACCAGAAAATTTACTTCTGTTTTCTGACAAAAACATCCCATAGCAATCAATAGTTTCATTTAACAACCACTGCAATAAGAAAGAAAAAGTAATAAAATCAGGTTGGTCAGCTGCTTTACAGCTCTCCCGATTTATGATGGTAAAAGGCAGGCTCCATCTGACAGTTATATTCATATTTTAACATAGTTGATGTTGTGATTTTTGATGTTTTTTTAAATTGCCAGTCGGGGAGAGTTGCTTTTTGTAAAAGAGGAAGCCGTACAACTTTGATTGAAAAATCTCTTTAAATTCACTCAAATTGATCTCAATCAACACGCCAATTCACCAGACAAACCGCAGATCAAATCTAGCTAAACTTGGGCACTGTGTGGAATGGCAGCCATGAGTTTGGAACTAACCTGGTTAATGGGACGCATCATTGCATGCTTGAACATAAGCAGAGTTTCCTGTCTTAGCAACCTTACTGTTTTTTGCCTTCTGGTACGGCAGTTTGCATTAAATTTTACTTCCAGCTCCATTTCTGTTTTTTAAAAAAACAACCCATCTCCAACCCCATGAATTTCCTTCTTTCTGCAAAACTGGTCCAGCCTCCATCACTGGCTGCATTAAAGTTTAGAAAAACAAGCCAGTCACGGGGTTATTTTCTCCCTATGCTCGCCTCTTGCCTGCAATTCAGCTCCATTAAAAACAGGAGATAATTCCACTTCTTTGACCTCTGCACACACACACACACATCAAAGGATTTGGCCCTCTCTGCATTTTGCCCAGTAGGAAAAGTACAAAACTTTAGCACCAGCTGGGAAAAAGAGATCTTATTCCCAATTTTCTTTTTTAAAAAAAAGATATTCCTTTAAGAGAGAAGGCAGGAAAATTCAGATTAAACTGCAGAGCTGAGTATCCAATAATAGGCTTGCTCCCAGCTTGAAAATTAGCGCAAATAAATCCTTCTGTAAAACTGGACAGACCTCTCTGTAAGCAGCTTAACCTGGGAAACAGTCCTAGCTGTCTCTATTTTATCCTCACAAGAACCTTGCAAGGTAGGATAGGTTGAGCTATGAGTGACTGGCTTCAGTTGCAAACATAGCAGGTAAATAAATTTGCAAATTTTGCCAGCGTTTTCTCACACACTTTTTTGTTTTACTGATTCTCAAGGACCATCCTCCCAGCAGACTTTACAATTGGAACGAGCAAGAATTTAAACTTTTAATGTGCTAATTTCACAACCTAAGAATTACCAAAGCAGGTGCCTTTGGGTTTTGTGTATTTTATGTATTAAATTTGCATTATTTGCTGCTACTGAAGGTCAATTTTCCCATGCAATTTTCTAACAATTAAAGGGAATTCCCTTTTGGAAGATGTGTCTGATATTTTAGTTATTCCACAGCAGGCTTACGAGGAATAGATATGGGCAATTTTTCAAAAAAAAAAGGACTTTTTTTTTTCAGAAGAGAGAGAATTTACTCCCACGGCTGTAAAATAAACCCACCGACATCCATTAAATCCAACTTGATTTAGTAAAAACGCAGCGTCCAACTAAAAACTTTATTTAGTCATTTTTTCCCTTCTCTGCATCTTCATTTTTTTTAACTAGTTAACTTGGTTAAAAGGACAAAAAGAAAAAATGAGACTTAGGTGCAAAGAATAGGGGTCTTTTTGAAAACACTTACTTTGTTTATCCAATTTCTATAGCTGCCCAAACTCAACAAAGTGATTCAATGAAGTGATTTTATTCTCTACAAAATTCACCCCACTTTTAAGGGGGATCTCCAACAGGCCCTGACAAGGTAAGATCTCACCCCCCACCCATAAAATACAATATAATTATGTTCCTCATTGGCCCCTTGCCAAGCCATCCTTTCTGGCTGCTGCCAACTGGAGGTATAATTTCACTTTTTCTTTTCAAATCAAAGGAACAAAAGGTGTGCCAACTTCCGCTTCCTTGGGTCAATTTCCAAATGCAAAAAAAAAACCAACCCAAATGTATTCAGTTTTGTTTTGCAAAACAATAGTCCCCCAAAATCAGGATTTCCCCCTCCCTTTTCTGGGAGTTTTTAAACCTGGCAAGTCAGACTGGCTGGAGCTGGAAAGAGGAATGGGAATTGTAGTCCAGGGTTTCTGGGAGACCTCAGGAGGAGGAGAATATGAGAATTCTGAATTCACACAACCTGTTTAGAGAAGCAAAAGGTCCAGGGGGGGTGCATTGGCACAAGATGTGCCAAATTGGGCATCACATAATAAATCGGATTTATTTGCAGGGCTTCTGTAAAGGCAGCCCCTCGGAAGCTAAATGCTTTAATGCTTTTATATTTCTGATGATTTTACAGCCCAGTCAGCAGTTCAAAGTCTCTCTGTCTAGCGAGACGGGTGGCAGATACATTTAGCAATAAACATAAAGCTGACAATAAGCAAACAAACAGGCTGCAGAATGTAAGGGAGTGGAGAAACCGGGTTCCATGTGTTTGTGTGAACGGATATTGGATATTCCCGATGTCTCTCGTGAATGGGGGATCCCACGTGCGTGGCTACCCTCCCCGCCTCTCTTCTCAATAGCTCCGTGGGAAATCAACCCACCCCAAGGAGTCCTGCTTAAGCGGCCAGCGCGCTTCCTGGACTCAGGGATGCATTTTAAGAGGCTGGTCCTCACTGAGGCGGATTCTTCTTCAAGCCGCTGGAAAACTTCGGAGCTGCTTTCTTTCAGTCTCTCTCCCCCCACTAATCCTCGGTGGGACGCGCCGCTTAAACCCGGGTTTAGCCCCGCACGGGTTCAAAACCCATGCTATGCCACACACACACACACACACACACACACACGAAGGTCACGCCAACCCGCGAGTTTCCTTGCATAACCGGGTTTTGCACAGGTCTGGTTCCCACGAAGCTCCCGTCCACCCCGCTGCAAAGAAAGCGCACGGGTTTTGCACGGGTCTGGTTCACACGACGCGCCCGGGATCAGGATCGCAAGGCTGCTGGAGGGTGAGGGGAGGGAAAGAACCGGACCGTCCGGGATTCTTACCTGTTTGCCTCCGCTGGGAGATGCCCACTCCCGGCCAGGGCTCTCGGTCCGGTCAGGCCAGCCACCGGCCCTCAGCTCCCACCGCCATCCACGGGCTCTGCAGCCGCGCCGGTGGGCTAACTTGGCGCGCCCGTGAGCTATGCAACGCGGCGCCCGCGGGCGACTGGCCGCTGCGCTCTTATCACCTTCGCCCCGTGCAATTTACTCCGCGGCTGCCCCGAAGTGCAAATCCAACCCTCCCTCCCTCCTTTTTTTTTTTTGCATCTGACCCGCGAGTTCCGGATTCGGAGCGACTTCGCTTTCCCCGGCTCCAGAAATCCAACTGGAAACTCCGTCCCGGAGCAGCTGTCCGGGGAAACTTCCCACACAATGGAGGGGCGGGGGCTTTGCTCTGCTCCCCTCCTCCCTCCCACCCCCCCAGCCTCTTGGTTGCCCGGGGCAACGGCCAATCGCATGCCCGAAAGCGCTTCTTGCGCCTTCCAAATGGACCAATGGCCTGGAGTCAAAGGCAGGACCTGGGTGCTTTAAAAGGGGAGATGGAAAGGGAGGGGGCGTGTCTTAGTAAAGGGGGGGGATTTATGTCGCAAAGGTGTCTGGGATATGTAGTTTCCCCCCACAGGTGTGGGTGGGCAGAAACTCCGGAGTGATCCTCTTAAATCAGAGTTTTTCTCAACTTTGGCAACTTTTAAGTCAGGAATTCCCAGGATTCCCCCAAACTTAGAAATGGCTAAGGTTGCAAAACACCGCGCTAAATGAAGTGGGATGTGTTTTGTAAAATGCACAAAGTATAAATCAAACAAATAAATAAATAAACAAACAAATAAATAAATACATAAATGAAAAAGTATCACCAGCAGCTTAAAGCAGGGTCGGCTGGGGAATTCTGGGAGTTGAAACCTTTCATTTGGGGGCAAAACTACACAATTTTCTTGATGTTGTAATAGTCCTTCTTTCCTTTCCCTTTTCCTCCTCTTCCTTTATTTTTTTATTTATTTTATTTATTTGATTTGTCAATTGCTTACAAGATAACAGGTATAAGTATAAACATAGTTATGAATACATGAAATGGATACGTATAAGAAAAACAAAAAGAAACAGTAGGACAGGGACGGTAGGCACGTTGGTGCACTTCATGCACACCCCCTACAGACCTTTTAGGAAAGGGGTGAGGCAGTCTAAGGTTAAAGTTTTTGGGGTTTGGGGAAGAAACCATAGTGTTGGGTAGAGTATTCCAGACTTTGACCACTCTTTTGCTGAAGTCGTATTTCCTGCAATCAAGTTTGGTGTGGTTAACCTTGAGTTTGTACCTATTGTGTGCTCTTGGATTGTTATGGTTGAAGCTGAAGTATTCATTGGCAGGTAGGACATTGCAGTAGATAATTTTATGTACTATACTTAGATCGGACCGAAGGCGGCGTAGTTCTAGGTTTTCTAGGTCTAGAATTTCAAGTCTGGTGGCATAAGGTATTCTGCAACAAGTAGAGGAGCAGAGAACTCTTCTTGTGAAATATTTCTGGACTTTCTCTACTGTGTTAATATCAGATACTTGATGTGGGTTCCAGACCGATGAGCTGTATTCAAGTATTGGTCTAGCAAATGTTTTGTATGCCCTAGTTAGTAGTGTGATATTACCAGAGAAAAAGCTACGTAGGATTAGGTTAACAACTCTTAATGCCTTTTTGGCTATGTAGTTACAGTGGGCTCTAGCGCTTAGATCATTAGAGATGAGT
This sequence comes from Naja naja, assembly GCA_009733165.1. NCBI lineage: Eukaryota > Metazoa > Chordata > Lepidosauria > Squamata > Elapidae > Naja > Naja naja. The sequence continues at coordinate 9,038,670 of CM019166.1, forward strand.
ACTCCAAGGTCCTTGACAGAGTTTGGATCATCAACAAGGTCTTGACTATTCAGTTTGTATTTTATTTTCTGATTTTTTTTTGGCCAATATGTAAGACAGAGCATTTATTTGTTGAGATTTGAAGTTGCCATTTGATTGACCATTCTGATACATAGTCAAGGTCTTTTTGAAGGGTAGCAATATTGTCTGTGGTGTTGAATAGCTTTACATCATCAGCGAGGAGAATGCAGTTGCTCTTAATATGATCACAGAGGTCATTTATGTAGAGTATGAAGAGAGTTGGTCCTAGAACACTTCCTTCCTTCCTTCCTTCCTTTTCCTTCCTTCCTCCCCCTCCTTTTTTCCTTCCTCACTTCTGCTTCCTTCCATCGTTCCTTCCTTCTTCCTTCCTTTCTTTTTCTTTCTGTCCTTCCTTCCTTCCACCCCTCCTTTTCCCCCACTCTTCCTCCCTTCCTCTTCCTTCCTTCCTCTTTTCCTTCTTTTCCTTCCTTCTTCTTCCTCTTTTCCTTCCTCACTTCTCCTTCCTTCCATCATTCCTTCTTTCTTTCCTTCCTTCCTTTTTTCTTTTTCTTTCTTTCTTTCTGTCTCTATCTCCCTTTCTTTCTTTTTCTTTCTTTCTCTTTTTCTTTCTTTTCTTTCTCTTTTTCTTTCCTCTTCTTCTTCTTCTTCTCTCTCTCTCTTTTCTCTTCCTTCAGAGACAGGCCGTGATAATGCTCTGATGCACTGTGACCGAATGCCAGGAGCCATACAATGAAGTCATTTAATACCACACCTGTTGCTTTCTAAATCCCACCCAGACCTGTTTCCTGCATTTTTGGGAGGGGGGGGGGAATCCTCCCCAACCCTCCCCAACCTCCCGAGGCAGGAAGCCAACATTCATGGGCTGTGGGTATCCCAAAAGAGATTATCCCCACTCCTCCTCCATCCTTTCATAATCACCACCTTGGAGGGACGGAAACAAGATACGGCTTGAAGGGGGCTTTTAAGATAATCCCAGGTCTCTGCGCAGGAGACACCGGAGAGGCTGCGCTGGGGGGGGACCTGCCGGTACTTGATCCCCGCTGGGCCCAAACAGGGGAAGGATGCAGGGGAAAAAAAAGAGGGTCTGGAGAGTTTTATTCATCCCCCTCCCTCCCCTGGATTCTGGAAGGGCTACAATGCAGGGTTGGCCCCAGGCAGCCCTTGAGCCAAATCTGCCTTCTTGGTCCACAAGAGCTGTTGCTTCAGTCAGAGGGACTTCAAGCAGTCCTGTTAATTTGTTTTCCCTAAGATGATTCACACTTTTTTTTTTTAAAAAAAAGTCTTTCTTTCCCTTTAGTTTCCTTTCTTTCCTTCTTCCTCTTTTTCCTTCCTCCCTTTTTTTCTTCTTCCCTTCCCTTCCTTCCCTCTCCCTCCCTCCCCAATCTCCTATTCACACAAAAGACACAAATGAACGATTATGCTTCCTTACAAGGCTATCCCTTCTCCCCGCACCCCTTCATTTAAAAAGAAAAACCTTCACCCGTTCTTTTTTAAATGAGTCTCTCTCTCTCTCTCTCTCTCTCTCTCTCACACACACACACACACACACACACACACTGCTTCGGGACAAGCCACCTTGCAAACCAGAACGCCTGTCGGTTTGAGTTAGGGACAATCCCCCAACAAGCAATGTTGATCCAACACTGATATCCATTGCTCGGGGTGGGGGTGGGGGAGGCTCGGATGGGACCATTGCCCACCCCACCCCACCCCCGAAAATTGCTCCCCGGTGCAAAACTGGATGCTAAGCAGCGAAGAGCTGGACCTACCAATTCGGGGAGGGGCGCAAAATTCTACTCGGGGTGGGGGATGTAGAATTTCTCAAGACTTAAATCCCCGGCAGGGATTCCCATGTTCCCTTTTATGGCTGGGATTTCACCCGTGAAACGTTGTGGTCTGGGGCGAGGGGTGTGTGTGTGTGTGGGGGTCTGGCCTTGCATGGGAACGCTCCACTTCCTCTCTAGGAGCACCCTGGCCCATAATCCTGGCTGGGGATGAGCAGGACGCAGAAGTGGGCTTCGAAGCATTGCATGAGAAAATAATGGCTGGTTAGGACTAGGAAGCGAGGAAGGGTTTGAGGGGGGCAATGTTTTCATTGCGTTAGGAGGTTGAACAATAGGATATTCTTTCTGTAATTTATAGATAACAGATTAACAGAGTTGGAAGGGACCTTGGAGGTCATCTAGTCCAACCCCCTGCCCAAGCAGGGGACCCTACACCATTTATCACAGATCTCTTCTTGGAAAGCCTCCAGGGATGAAGCTCCCACAATTTCTGAATAACAGAATAATAATAGATTAACAGAGTTGGAAGGGACCTTGTAGGTCATCTAGACCAACCCTCCACCCTCCAAGCAGGAGACCCTACACCATTTCTGACAGACAGCAGTCCAGTCTCTTCTTGAAAGCTTCCAGGGATGAAGCTCCCACAACTTCCGAAGGCAACTTCTGTTCCATGGGTTGATTGTTCTCACTGTCAGAAAATTCCTCCTTATTTCCAGGTTGAATCTCTCCTTGATCAGTTTCCATCCATTATTCCTCGACTTACAACCACTATTGAGCCCATGTCCATTGCTAAGTGAGACATTAAGTGAATTTTGCCCCGTTTTACGACTTTCCTTGCTACAGTTGCTAAGTGAATCCCTGCAGGTGTTAAGTTAGCCACACGGTCATTAATGAACCTGGCTTCCCACATTGCTTGTCAGAAGGTCACAAAAGGGGGATCATGGGACGCCCGGGATGCTGCGACCGTCATAAAACACGAGCCAGTTGCCCAAGCATCTGAATTTCGATCCCGGGATCAAAATCACTGCATCAGTCACCAAGGTTGAAAAACGGTTGTTAAGTCAGGGCCGTTGTAAACAAATCGGATAAAACAGATTCACTGAATGACCTCCTTGTTCATTTAACAACCAGTGTGTTTAACAACTGCTGCAAAAGAGGCCACAAAATCAATCATCATGTGACCTGCTTAACAACCCGAGCCACATTATGGTCGTAAATCAAGGACAACCTGTGTCATACCCCTGGTGGAGACTGACTCTGAGGGAGTGGAAGTGTGGCTCCGGAGGTTGTGTAGGAGGTTGGGGAAGGGCAGAGGCCGGCTGGGCAGTCAGAGGAGGACCCAGGCCCATCCCCTCTCCATCCTAGGACACGCAGGGAGGAGAGGATAAGGGAGAAAAGTGGTCTACTGGGGAGGAGAGGGCCTTGATCCTCTTCATGGGCTGCAGCTGTGACAACTGAATAAGAGGACAGACATGCATAAGGGGGAGTGCTGGAAACAAAGCATGGAAATATCTCTAGTTTATGGTTCCTTTCTGAGTTTGGCGTCCTTCCCAGTGTGTGTTATCTGTGGATGTCCCCCAGCCCTTGTCTTGCCTGGTTTGTGTTGCTTTTTCCCTCCTTCTTGTAACTGTTTGTGTGGGAGTTTTTCGTCTTCCGTCAAGGATATTTGGAGCTTGGAAGCAAAGTGAAGGAATAAAAGGGGCATCACCGGGTTTTTGTGACTGTGTTTATTTTGTATCCCACCCTGGGTCATCACAACCTGCAAATAAATAAAATAACCCGGCAGGCAGAGGCACCATCTTGTATTTTTTTTTTATTAGGATGGCTTCTTTATTGTCAAGGCTGTCCTTAACCAGAAACTTCCTCCTCCCTGAAACTCGAGATCCCAAACCTTAAAATCCAGGATTTTCTGGGTGTGAACGCTCTTGAATAATTCCTCCACTAATATTTGCCTTTTCCTCCATCCAAAGACACAACTGGTTCATGAAGAAAGCGGCTCTTTTTTCAACTGTGGGATGAAGTTTGTAATTTTTTTTGCAAAGCGGCACCGGAGATCTGAATGCTTCACTCTTGAAAAAGTTTAACTTTAACTAACTGGGAGAGAACCAACAGATAGAATAAAGCAGAGGTCTCCAAACTTGGCAACTGTTAAGACTTGTGGACTTCAACTCCCCAGAATTCTCTAGCTAGCATTCTGGGAGTTGAAATCCACAAGTCTTAAAGTTGCTGCCATGCCCCTGTTGGAATCTGATTCCGAGGGAGACATGGAACAGCTGACAGGGAGTGGGGGTGTGGCTGTGGTGGCTGTGGAGGAAACTGGGGAAGGGCACAGTCCGGCTGGGCATTCAAAGGAAGACCCAGGCCCACCCCCTTCATCCTAGGGCATGCAGGGAGGAACACAGAAGGGAGCAACGTGAGTTGCATGGTTTACGGGGGAGGAAAGGGCCCTGATCCCCTTCATTGGCTGCAGCTGGGAAGACTGTTTAAAAGGGAAAACTGCACAAGGCAAAGTTGCTGGAAGCAAAGCGTGAAATTATTCTGGTTTGTCAAGTCTTATCTAGTTCTGACGTCCTACCAAGTATGTGTGTGTGTGTTTTGTTATCTTTTGACTTCTTCCTTATCCTGCCCTGTCTCGTTAATTGCTGCAGTGTGGGTTGTGTTGGTTTTTATTCATAAGTTATATGTACTTTGAGTTCGGACAGAATTTCTTCGCTTTTAAAAACTGTTCTTGGAAGAGTTTTTTTTCTCTCCAGCCGATGATAACTGGACACTGGGGGCCAAGTTGGAGGTATTAAAAGGACTTTCCCTATTTTTGTGACTTTGTTGTTTTTGTGCCACACCCTTTGGGTCATCACAATTGCCTACTTTGAGGACCCCTGCCTTTAAGCAACTAAAATCCCCTCTGCCCAGCAAAACAGGTCCAGAATATCTGCATAGCTGGCTGGGAGTCTTAAAGTGGCCCAAGTTTGGAGACCTCTGTGATAAAGGGACTTTGCGTGTGTGTGTGTGTGTGTGTGTGTGTCTGGGACTCCAGCTGGACTGGATCCCTGCTGGATCCACTCTCTAAACCCAGCTTGTTTATTTCCACCACCACCACCCCAGAAAGAAGCTGAAAGAGACACAATCGTTGTGTTCTTCTTTCTCCCTGGCGAGCCTCATCCTTTCCTGCAGCTACTTTGTTCGCTGGTAGAACTGGACAACGGCTTTCTCCTGGTCGTAAGTCTCAATGGAGCCCGGCCGCAACTGACGGATTTTTTGGATGGCGTCCACCCCGGTGATTTTGTGGGTCTTGGCAAGGTAACATGCCAACATGGTTCCCGTCCGTCCGAAGCCCAGCAAACAGTGAACGGCCACCGCCTGGCGGGAGGCAAAAAGCACACGCCAGGGGTTATATCCTTCGGTCGGTTTTTCAGGGTTATTGTCATTAAAAACTTTTTTTTAAAAAAAAAGAAGATAAAAATGAAGGCAAACGGACAAATACAAATGAATTTAAATCCGGTCACTAAATGAATCGTTGTAAGTCGGGGACTATCTGTACTGTCCAAAATGATGTTTTTTTTTAACCCTAAAGGTGTGGACTTCAATTCCAAGAATTCCCTAGTCAGTGTGGGAATTGGGAGTCCACCCATCTTAAAACATGCTGGCTGGGGGATTCTGGGAGTTGAAGTTCACCCCGCTTAAAATTAACAAGTTAAGAAACACTAAAACATTCTTAGAAATCTTTGCAACGTCCGTTTCTTGGACTGGCCTACCTCGCAGAGGGGGTGACCCCACCCATAAGGAGTGGGCATCCCCGCGATAACCGAAACCCCCTTACCTCCCGCTTGGCGTTGGCGTCTTCCACAATCTGCAGAAACCGCTGGATCTGTTCGGTCGAGGGGGAGCAGAAATCAGCAATGCGCAGACGGTGCACTTGGATGCCCGGGCAGCTGTCGTGGTAAGGCGGGCTCCGCTCGGTTAGCGATACCAGGTGCCGGATCCCGTGGTCGTGCATGTATTGGTAGTGAGCAGGGAGGCGGGGCATGGCCAGGCCAGCCAACAGGCCTGAGACGACCCAAGAGAAATTGGGGGGCAGCGCTGACGCCATGGCTCCTGCCAGGGCAGAGAAGAAGAATGGAATTATGGCTGGGTAAGGGGCTGGGGTACACTGCACGGAAAGGGGACAGTGTTAGAAAGAAGAGTAATATTGTATGAGAGCATTTCTAAACCTTGGCAACATCAAGAAGGGTGGACTCCAACTCCCAGAATTCCCCAGCCAGCATGCTGTGGGAGCTGAAGTCCACCCATCTGCAAGTATGCTGGCTGGGGAATTCTGGGAGCTGAAGTCTACCCGTCTTAAAGGATGCTGGATGGGGAATTCTGGGAGTTGAAGTCCACAAAGAGAACAGAAGAATAGGAATGGAACAGAATGAAAGAGAGAGAGAGACAGAGATGATGAAAGAAAGTAGGAAGCAATAAGGGATCCATGAGGCCATCAAGTCTAACCTCTGCTCGGTGCATACCTAGGTTCTGCCAGTACTCCTCATCTGAAGAATGAAGTGGTGTAAATGTTAGAATGAAAAGAATGAAAGAACAAGAAAAGGAAAAGAAGGAAAGAAATAGAGAAAGAAATAAAAAAGAGGAAGGAAGGAAGAAAGAAAGGAAGAAAGAAAAAGAAAGAAAGAAAGAAAGAAAGAAGGAAAGAAAGAAAGAATAGACTGCATTTTTGGCATTGTTCCGCCCCCTTGTGGCCGACCCCAGCAATTGCAGGCGAGGTGAGACGAAAGCAAAATATAACCTCTCTTTTTTTTTTTTGCAGTTTCGGCCTTGCAAAATTGCCTAAAAATAAACGCCAGCGTGGGGGGGAGGAGGAGGGTGTGTGTCCGTCCCCGGCTGACCTGGGGGCTGTTCTGGGAACGCACCTCCTCCAAACGACCCTCGCTGACCCGGGAAGGGCCGTGTGTCCCCACCTTTCACCCCCTTTTGCAAGATTTGCACACACCCTTTTGACGCCCCCGCGCTCTTTGCTCCCTTATCGGGCTTTCCAAGCATGCACAAACAGCGACCGTTGCCTTCTGGACTCCATTTAACCCACGGCCATCTACCTGAGATAAAGACAGGGGGTTGCCCCGGAACCAGCCGGCCGGGAATTCCCACGTGTCGAACGAGGCTCTTCTAGCGCCGGGCCGACAACCCCGAAGGGAGCGTCTCTAAATGCCGCTCTCCCTCCCGAAAAGCGGAAAAAACCGCGGGAGGGACCGTCGTCAAACTCTCAACTTTCCCACCCGCGGAAATACTCGGAGTAGAATAGACTAGAATATAGAAGAGAATAGAATACAGAATAGAATAGAATACAGAATAGAATATAGAATAGGAGAGAGTAGGAGAGAGAATGGAATGGAATAGAATAGAATAAATAGAATATAGGAGAGAATAGGAGGCAATAGAACAGAATATAGAATGGAATGGAATAGAATTAGGATTAGAATAGAATAGAATAAGGAATAAAATAGACTATAGGAGAGAATAGAATAGAATATAGAATGGAATGGAATAGAATAGAATGGAATGAAATATAGGAGAGAATAGAATAGAATCTAGAATGGAACAGAACAGAATAGAATAGAATAAGGAATAGAATAATGTTGTGGCCCCGCCTCGTGAGCCACCTTCAAGAGGACAAGAAGGTTCAAAAGGGCTATAAAAATACCACTAGGAACCTCCAAGAGGACTAGAAACATACCTTGTGGTCACCCCTGGAGCCTTCCTTCAGAGTTTGTTTCTTGTTTTAATTTAATTAATTTAATTTAATAATTGGACTTGTATGCCGCCCCCTCTCCGAAAGGACTCGGGGCGGCTCACAACTAAAAAATACGATCAATAAATACATTAAAAACAAATGAAACCTGACAAGCCCACATAAAATCAATTTAACCCCACCCCCAAGAGGTCAGTCCAGCCCGGCCTGTTCAAACAGCCAAGTTTTCAGATCGTGGCGGAAAGAGCAGAGATCCGGGGCCAAACGGAGCCCCAAGGGCAGTTGATTCCACTAGGCGGGAGCCGCTACAGAGGAGGCCCTTCCCCAGGGCACCGCCAGCCGACACTGTCTTGCGGACGGCACCCCGAGAAGTCCCAGTCTGTGCGCTCGCACAGGGCGATCGGATTTTCTTTTTCATTAACATATTTATAATGTGTAATTATTATTTTCATATTTTATTCATTTTATTTTATTTTATTTCTATTTGTAACTTTTGCCCAAGCACGTTTAAACTCCGTTATGGATCCTTTATGTTGAAACTCGGTTACCCAATGCAGTTGGCAGGAATCCCCTCTTACTTAACTCCCTCCCTGCTCAGAAAAATAATTGACTTCGAAAGACAGGAAGCAAATATTGATTCTTCCCTGCCTGGTTTGCTTGCAGTTTTCCCACCCAGCCCTTAAAAGACCTCCAAGCCCCTAATCCTGAGCCTGGCTAAAAAAAAAAGGCAGGGGTGTAATTTCCCAACACATCGCTTACTTATTAACCCAGCATGAAAAGTATTAATCGCAGGACTTTGGGTCTGGCTATTTCCAGACCGAGGAAGACTGAGGATTGGTATTTTCCCTTGTTACAAACCAGGATACACACACACAAGCGCACAAACACACACAAACACACACGCACACACAGATTCCTCTGGCTGGCTCTTTCTTACCCGAGAAGAAAATGGAGATATTTTGGCTGCTTCTTCTTGCCTGCTTCACGCAAGCTGCACCACGGAAAAGTAAGTGAGGCATTAAGTAAGTGATGGGATTTGTGGTGGGAATTTGGCAGGGTTTGGGTGGTCCTTGAGCTGACCAGGTGACCCTTTTCCAACTTTGCAGTGGAGAAAAAAGGAAGGATAATGCCTTTTTTTTTTTAAATTCGCATTTATATGCCGCCCTTCTCCGGAGACTCAGGGCGGCTTACAATTTTTGGCGCAACCCAATGTGCTCAGCAATAGCCTTCCTTCCACTGTATATGCCTGCTTATTACTAAGCGGCATTTTTACAAAGTCAGCTTATTGCCCCCAACAATCTTGGGTCCTCAGTTTACCTGCCCCGAGAGGATGGAAGGCTGAGTCAACCTTGAGCCTGGTGGGATTCGAGCCTGCAATAATTACAGGCAGCTGGAATTAAGTGCTAGGCATTTAACAGCCTGCACCACCATGCTTGGTGGCATGGATTTTCCTGACAAGGGAAAGGGTGCCGGGAGCCAGTTTGGGAACGTGGGCAGAGATATATTACAGGTAGTTCCTGACTTACAACAGCTTGTTTATCGACCGAAGTCACGACAGCCCTGGAAAAAAAAGGACCATTTTTTTTACACTTATGACCGTTGTAGCATCCCTGTGGTCGCCTGATCCAAATTCGGACGCTGGCCAATTGACTCATACTTATGAAGGTTGCAGTGTGCCAGGGGTCACATGATCCCCTTTTGCGATCCTTCTGACAATTGGAAGGGGAGCCTGCTTCGCTTAACGAGGCTGTGATTAACTTAACGACTGCAGAGATTCGCTTAAACAAGCATGGCAAGAAAAGTCGTACAGTGGGGGCAAAAACTCACCAAACTCATAAGTCAGTTGAAGCCCCACCTGGAGAGGGAGATCCCACTCAGCTCAGCTCAGGCAGAAACCAAGATTCAGGGTTCAATCAATTAACAATCAATCCATCCATCAGAATAGAGTTGGAAGGGACTTTGGAGGTCATCTGGTCCAGCGGTCGCCAACCGGTGGGCTGCGGCTCACTGGTGGGCCGTGAGAAAATTTTGGTGGGCCACAGAGAAATCTCACCCCCAGAGCACCCCCCCACAAAGCAATTAATCCAGGCTGTGCCGCCCACATGGCCTGTGGGAACCCTCCCCGCCCACTCACTCCTTAACCCAGCAAATTTGCCTGCTAAGTTGCTATTTTTCCTTTTTCCGACCATCAGCTGTTCTGCTGTGCCGGGAGATTTAGATTAGCTAGGAAGCAGGAAACAGTTGGATTTCTTTCTTTCTAGCTAGTCTTTAGATCCTCGGCTCTGCTTTTAAGCACAGCCAAACCTCCCTTAGGACTGAAGGTTCTATTATTCAGTGCAGACTCACCGCAAGCAAATTTGAGAGACTGAGCTAGCTGATGGCAGATAGATAGATCACTGAATGATTCTGTGAGCAACTCGATCTGCCTGCCAGCTTTGCCTGATTTTGGGTAAAAGTTGCTCTTTTTTTAATAAAAAATTCAATGTATGGTGTGTTGTGCGTTAATTTTGTGAGTTTGCTTGCTAGCAAATTTTATGAGTTTGCTTGCAAGCAAATTTTATGTGACAGACTCAGATAGCCGATGGCAGATAGATAGATTTCTGAATGAATCTGTGATTCTGTGAGCAATTCAATCTGCCTGCCTGCTTTGCCTGATTTTGGGTAAAAGTTGCCCTTTTTTAATAAAAAAATCAATATTTATATAAATATTTATATTTACATACAAGCCATGCCCAGCCAGTCACATGACCACCAAGCCACACCCACAAATTAGGCCACGCCCACAGAACCGGTTAGTGGTCCCTGGGATTTAAAATTATGAGTTTGGTGGTCCCTGAGGTCCAAAAGGTTGGCGACCCCTGGACTAGTCCAACCCCCTGCTTATTTGAACCATCTCAGACAAGTGACTATCCAGTCTCTTCTGAAAGACCTCCAGTGATGAAGCGCCCAAAACTTCCAGTGGCAAGCCGTTCCACGGGTTAATTCTCTTCACTGTTAGGAAATTTATTTATTTATTTAATTTATATTTGAACTTGTATGCCGCCCCATCTCCGAAGACTCGGGGCGGCTCATTCATTCCAGGTTTATTTTATTTTTGTTTGCTTGTTTGTCCAGCATGTATGAGAAAAACAAGTATAAGTAAGAACATAACACATAAACCTATAAGTATAAACAGGTATAAACATATACCTGATAAATGAGTACGAAGAAATGGGAACAGTAGGACAGGGATGGTACGCACACTGGTGCGCTTATGCACGCCCCCATACAGACCTCTTAGGAATGGGGTGAGGTCCATGGTGGATAGTTTAAGGTTAAAGTTTTGGGGGGGTTTGAGGATGTAACAACAGAGTCAGGCAGTGTCATGTCCTTGTTAGAGTCGGACTCCGAGGGAGAAGAGGAACAGCTGATAGGGAGTGGAAGTGTGGCTCCGGAGGTTGTGGAGGAGGCTGGGGAAGGGCAGAGGCCGACTGGGCAGTCAAAGGAAGAACCAGGCCCTTCATCCTAGGACACGCAGGGAGGAATGGAGAAAGGAACAACTTGGCTTACGAGAGAGGAAGCGGCCCTGATCCCCCTCATTGGTTGCAGCTGGGGAGAATAGTATATAAGAGAGACGGTTAAAACACAGCGTTGCCAGAAGCAAAGCGTGTTTTATTTTGGGCTGAAGTTATCTTGGTTGGCGTCCTTCCAACACACTGTGCCTTGTTATCTCCTTGAAGTTGGCAATTACTTATCCTGGTCCGTTGTGGAATTTCCTTCATTGTGGTTTGTTTTGGTTTTTTATTTTGCCTTCATCTGCTCATTAAGGAAGGAAACTGCCTCTCCGTTAACCCTCATGACATTCTTGGCAGGACTAGACTTCCTGTCTCAGGAACGTCTCTGGAGTTTTTTCCCCTCCTTTGCTGGTACTTTGCTTGTGTGGAGTGACCATTCAAAGTTACAATGGCACTGAAAAAAGTGACTTATGACCCTTTTTCACACTTACGACTGTTGCAGCACCCCCACAGTCACGAGAGGCCAGGCGAGGAGATGCGTGCCTCGATGTGAGTGATGTTGAGTTGGCCACACCCAGCCAGTCACACGCCCACCAAGACACGCCCACCAACTAAGCCACGCCCACAGAGCTGGTTGTTAAAAAAATTGAATCCCACCCCTGCTGCGGACCACCAATATTTTTTTTTTTAAATTACATTTATATGCCGCCCTTCTCCGAAGACTCAGGTGACTTACAATTCTGGGATGCAACCCAGTGTGCTCAGCAATAGCCTTCATTCCATTGTATATGCCTGCTTATTACTAAGCGGCATTTTTACAAAGTCAGCTTATTGCCCCCAACAATCTTGCGTCCTCAATTTACCTACCCCGAGAGGATGGAAGGCTGAGTCAACCTTGAGCCTGGTGGGATTTGAGCCTACAATAATTGTAGGCAGCTGGAGCTAAGTGCTAGGCATTTAACAGCCTGAGCTACCAAGGCTGTGGACCACCGGTTGGCGACCCCTGATCTAGTCCAAACAGGAGACTCTCCCACCAAAATAACAGAATAGCAGCCCTGATTCCAACCCATTACGGGCTTCCCGCTTCAGATCTCCCATTCTTGGATCACGCAAGGGTGGGCTTGTGTAGGTGTCGCCTCTCTGTCTGCTGACGGTCTCTCTTCTCGTCCTTCTTCCCTGTCAGATCTGCAGGATCAGGTCTTCCTCTTCCCAAAGCGTTCCACCAGCTCCTACGTCCTCCTGAAACCCAGCCAGAACCGAGAGATGGAGCGCTTCACCATCTGCCTGAGGTTTTACTCCGATCTTCCGAACCCAAATTTTGGGCTCTTCTCCGCCTCTTCCCACCATCACAACAACGAGATCCTCATCTTCAGACAAGCTGACGGCTACGAAGTCAGCGTGCGCAACCAAGTGGTTGTTTTCAAGGTGTCCGAGGAAAAGGGCAGCCGCCAAGGAGGGGAAGATCTGTGCGTGGCGTGGGATTCGGCCACCGGCATCATCCAGCTCTGGCTGAACAGGATCCCCCTGCCCCGTAAAGTCGTCGCCAAGGGTTACCGGATCCAACGGGATCTGATCATCCTGCTGGGACAGGATCAGGATTCCTACGGGGGCTCGTTGGACGCTGCACAAGCTTTTGAAGGAGAACTCGGGGCTGTCTACCTGTGGGACACGGTCTTGTCTGCAGATCAAATGAGGGGCTTCCAGTGGCAGGAAGAGTCTACCCCTTTGCTGGATTGGTTGGATCTGAGTTATGAAATCAAGGGGGAAGTGATGGTAGTTCCTTCCTTCTTTTGATGCCCTTTTTTTTTCTGGCATGTTTAATTTCTCTATCTGTCTGTCCGTTCACCCATCATCCCTCCCTCCCTCCATATCTATCTATCTATCTATCTATCTATCTATCTATCTATCTATCATCTATCTATCT